>JAKOOJ010000007.1:89162383-89197383 GCA_022577455.1 Arizona elegans | reverse complement strand
TCTGTGCATCCAAGGGTCAGGCACTGGACCCAGCTGTTCCTCCTCCTTCTCATCAGCCACCTCCAGATCTGAGAGCTGTTGACTCTCCATTTGAGGGCTGACAGATGGCCTAGGCTCCTCCTCTGTCCCTCTCTCTCTGCCAGCTCCATTCCCTCTTCCCCCTCAGAGCTCTCAGGCTGCCCTGATGCTGACCCCGATTCCCACACCTCCTCCTCCTCCTCCTCTGAGTCGGCTACTGGAGGGGCCGGTGGCCGACAGGCCGCAACACAACCCATGCCCCGCCACATGAATGACATACAGGTAGTCCTCCCCTTACAGCCCCAAATTTCCATTGTTAAGCAAGACAATGGTTACGTGAGCTTTGCCCCATTTTACACCCTTCCTGGCTCCTGTGATTGAGAGAACCACAGTCATGGTGAAGTAAGTCACATTCTTGGGAAGCGAATCCGGCTTCCCCCTTCCCTTGTCTGAAGGTCAGAAAAGGGGATCGCGTGACCCTAGGGACACTCGCAACTGTCGTAAATAAAAGTCAAGCATCCAAATGTTGATCACATGTCGCAACCATCGTAAGTGCGAAAAAGTAAGTCACCTGTCGCTTTTTTCAGTGCCACTGAAACTTCGGACAGTCACTAAATGAACTGTTGCAAGTCGAGGAGTACCTGTACCTATGCCATTCCCTCGAGGGTGGCTTTTGATGCCTGCAGAAGTGCTGACATTCATCCACAAACCATTCTTGGTTTGTGGCACGCTCTAACCCAGGGGTGTTACACTGAAGGCCCGCGGGCCAAATCCGGCCTGCGGGTGGCTTAGATCTGGCCCACGGAGCTGCCCTGGAAACAGAGAAGGACCAGCCCATGGTTCCTCTGCCAGCAAAAACGGAGCTCACAAGGAACACACCTGGTGCACCCAAGCTGCATTTTCGCTGGCAGAGGGTTGCAGGAGGCCGTCCGAGCCAAAAACGGAGCCCAGGAGCCCGTTTTCGCTGGCAGAGCACTCAAGCCACCACAGGGTCCCCATCCCCCAACACGAGTGATGCAGGGGTGGGTTCTAACCGGCTTTACTACCAGTTCTCTTTGTCCACTGACTTTGCGTATGATCGTCTCTTTGGTCGCGCGCTTTGCACAAGCGCGTTGCGAATCTGCCCAGCTGAGGTGCGGCAATCCGCTCTGCCGCACCTCTCAGCTGGGCGGAAAAAGAAGAAATATAAGGTTGGAATAATGCGGGGGCGAACGGGAGGGCCCAGATCCCGAAGAAAAAGAACCGGTTCGGTGACATAATAGCATCACCACTACCGGCTCGGCCGAACCAGGCCGAACCGGGAGCAACCCACCACTGGAATGATGTCATGCTGGCCACATCCACCTCAGCCACGCCCGCCCCAGCCCCCAAAGGTCAAACACAACCCTGATGCGGCCCTCAATGCCTGCCCTAACCACTCTGGTCCTTGCCGTTTTAGCTTGGGCTAATGTAGAGAGAATGGTCGCCTGGCATCTACAGAGGCCACTGCTCATATAATGCTCGATCGGTGCTATATAAAATATCAGGCCCTCATTACATCAGCCCAGTAAATCTCTCTTCCCAGTGCCCCAAAAATGGTCCAAGGGATTGGTGGAGCAGGAAATGGGTCAGGATGAAGAAAGATGGACCTCATGAATGAAAGCCAATGTCCCAGGGTCATGTTGCAGGATTCAATTTGGGTCGGTCACTTTGGGACTCGTGCTGGGGCTCATCTTCAGAGAACGTCTCTCTCACCAGATTGATACATTCCGGTGAAAGTGTCTACGGAGATTCTCCGTCGTCCAGGTCACAGTTGTCCCAAAGGTGCTTTTTTAAAGACGCAACTGGACTTTCTTGGTTTTTCTCTGAAGACGTTTCGCTTCTCATCCAAGGAGCTTCTTCAGCTCTGACTGTGGATGGTGGGGAACGGAAGGATTGATACTCCTTGCAGACAGTTGGTCATTTGCATCCTTTTTAGATGCCACTTGGAGCAGGGGTGAAATTAAACAATTTCCCCGACCGGTTCTTTGGGCGTGGCTTGTTGGGGGGGAGGTCATGTGACTGGGTGGGCGTGGCCAACTTGACATCACTCACATCGAGGGGCTCCTCACCGGCCTCTCCCTTCCCAGCCACTCCTTGTCACGAATGGCAGGAAAATGGGGAGGGGAATATTCCTGCCTACCATCCTTCCCTCCGTCTGTGCTGAGATTGAGGAATGGATGACAGGCAGGAAAATCCCCTTCTCCATTTTCCTGCCTTTCCATTCCATCTGCTTCCCCCCCCCCCCCCCCCCGTCCCTCCTGGGGACTACCTTAAAGGGACAGGCTGCAGCAGCTCCGTTCTGAATGGAAGGAGAAAAGTTAGCATTCTCTCTGTTGCATTTAACATTGAATTCTGTGGAATATCGAGTGGTCGGAAGAGGTGAGCGGCGACTGGCTGGGTGTGAGTGGAGCCAAGGAAGGGTAATTACTACGGGTTCAGCGAACTGATGCCCATAATCCCTAGCAGTTCGCCCGAACCGGTCCAAACCAGTAGGATTTCACCCCTGACTTGGAGGTTTATTTGTGCCCTCCCTCCAACCTCCAAGTGGCCTCAATGACTCTCTAAAAGGATGCAAATGACCAGCTGTCTGCAAGGAGTATCAATCCTTCCTTTCCCCACCATCCTGTCAGAGCCGAAGAAGCTTCGTGGATGAGAAGTGAAATGTCTTCAAAGAAAAAACAGAAGGCCAGTTGCCTCTTGAAAATGGACCTTTGGGATTCTGGTGAGAGATGTTCTCTGAAGATGGGCTCCAGCATGAATCTCACAGCTTGGAAGACTAAACCTCTGTCCCGGTAATCACCTCAGATCGGATCCTACAAAGAAGGAACTCTCTTGATGCACAGTGTGAGAGTCCTACAGCTTCAGCCGTACCTCTCCTCCAATCCCCAAGCGCATTAAGACGGACTGTATGGACATAACTTCCCCCAAGTCTTCCAAAAGTGGTAGACCAGTGTTAGAAAATAACCCAGGAGACCAAAAGGGAACATCTCCATCTTGGTTACCTGTTACTCAAGCAACTTGGAGGGTGAAGACACTATTTCACCCATCAAGTCATACTACTGGAGCCCTACTCGCCATGGTTTACAGCAGGAGACTGTTGTAGCCACTTTAAGTGGACGTGGCCACTTTAAGACTTGTGGACTTCAACTCCCAGAATTCCCAAGATGGCTACGTTTGGAGACTCCTGCTCTAGAATATGAAGAAGAGACCAGGATGATCAACCAGGACTCCATCTTGAAGCACTGCAAGCCCAACCTGGACCTGAGCAGGACCAGAGGCATCAGGGCTCAGAATCCAGACATTGGAAGGGGTTTCAGAGGTCATCTAGCCTCTTCCGAGGTCAAGCTTTTTCTCAGACTTCCAACAGGGAAATGAGAGGATTTGACTCTCCCTTTCTATCTGCTTGAACCTCAAGGTGGTTACCATCACCAGTTTTTCCACGTAATTTGCTTCTTAAAATTGCAGATTACATGGGAAGAGGCGTAACGTGTACATTGCCCTCTGGAATGGAACTGGAGATGAACGCCTTGGACTCCAGTTGACGTCACTTTGAGAGAACCCATCTAATTCCCAAGGAACCTGGAGATGGGTGGTTCCTTCTGAAGGCCACCAGGTTGGAGAACATTGAAGGAAACCACATGGCTCTAGACTAGAGAGATCAACCCACACCCCATCTTCCACCACCCATCTCAGGGCACCTCGTTCTCATCCATCTCCAGGTGGAACAGCTGCACCAGTAGCAGAAACATCAACACCTACTTGTATTTCATGGTTTCGAGCTTCTCCAGCTGGTGGACCATAAGCTTGTTGCTAGCTTGCAAAGTCAGGAACTCTTCTTTCAGATCCGTGTATTGGCCTTTTGCAATGTCCAGCTCACCTACAAAGCACAGGAGCAGGGATGAAAGGAAGCCAAGGTCCTCCAGAAGGACAAGAGTTAGAAGGGTTCCTTAGAGGTCTTCTAGTCCAACCCCCCGCGGCTCCTGGCTGGTCCCTTCCAGCCCTTGGATTCTATATAAACTCTCTCTCCTGCAAAGCCAAATAAACCCAGATTCTGAACATACCAACATTCATCCAGGAGTTCTATATTTATTTATTTATTTTTCATATTTGTATACCGCCCTACTCCCGAAGGACTCAGGGCGGTGAACAGCCATAATAAATTACAAATACATATAGAAGTTAAAAAACTATTAAAAAACAGATTAAGTAATTTGGCTCAAAGATTAAAACATCCAAATTTATCTAAAAGAGGTCTAAAACCTGATTTAAAAGCCAATTTAAAATCCAATTTAAAAGGGAGAGTTAGGCCAGACCAGCTTGTTGGAATAGAAACGTTTTCAGGGCACGGCGGAATATGCGTAAGTCTTGGATGTTTCGTAACTCCGGGGGAAGCCCGTTCCAGAGGGTGGGAGCCCCCACAGAAAAGGCTCTCCCCCTGGGGGCCGTCAGTCGACATTGTTTGGCCGACGGCACCCTGAGGAGTCCCTCTCTATGGGAGCGAACTGGTCGGTGAGAGGCTATTGGTGGCAGGAGGCGGTCTCGTAAGTACCCTGGTCCTGAGCCATGGAGCGCTCTAAAGGTAGTAACCAAAACCTTGAAGCGCACCCGGAAGACCACTGGGAGCCAGTGCAGCTCGCGCAGGAGGGGGGTTACATGAGAGCGCCACATTGCTCCCATTACCACTCGCGCGGCCGCATTCTGGACCAGTTGGAGCCTTCGGGTGCTTCTCAAGGGGAGCCCCATGTAGAGAGCATTACAATAATCCAGGCGTGAGGTGACAAGGGCGTGAGTGACCGTGCGCAACGAGTCCCGATCCAGAAAGGGATGCAACTGGCGAATCAGGCCAACCTGATAAAAAGTCCTCCTGGCCACGGCCGTCATATGCTCTTCTAAAGACAGCCGCGAGTCCAGGAGGATGCCCAAGTTGCGAACCCCATCTGTGGGGGCCAACGACTCGCCCCCAATAGTCAGAGATGGCGCCAACTGACTATATCGGGACGACGGAAACCACAGCCACTCGGTCTTGGATGGGTTGAGTCTGAGTTTGTTCCTCCCCATCCAGATCCGTACGGCCTCCAGGCACCGGGACATCACCTCAAGGGCATCATTGGGGTGGTCTGGGGTGGAGATGTACAGCTGGGTATCATCAGCGTACTGATGGTACTTCACCCCAAAACCATGGATGATCTCACCCAGCGGCTTCACATAAATGTTGAATAGAAGGGGCAAGAGTGCCGATCCTTGTGGCACCCCACATATAAGGGGCCTCGGGGTCGACCTCTGCCCCCCTGTCAACACAGACTGCGACCGGTCAGAGAGAAAGGAGGAGAACCACTGTAGAACAGTGCCCCCCCACCCCCAACCGTTCCAACCGGTGCAGCATGATATCATGATCGATGGTATCAAAAGCCGCTGAGAGGTCTAGTAGGACCAGGACAGAGGAGCAACCCCTGTCCCGAGCCCTCCAGAGATCATCAACCAATGCGACCAGTGCTGTCTCTGTGCTGTACCCGGGCCTGAATCCCGACTGGAACTGAGGCAGTTGTCGTGCAACCACACTCTCAACAACCTTTGCAACAAAGCGAAGGTTGGAGACAGGACGATAATTTGCTAATACAGCTGGATCCAGGGAGGGCTTCTTGAGGAGGGGCCTCACCACCACCTCTTTCAAGACGGTGGGAAAGACACCCCCACTCAAAGAAGCATTTATAATCTCCTGGAGCCAGCCTCGTGTCACCTCCCGGGAGGCCAGTACCAACCAGGATGGACACGGGTCCAATAAACATGTGGTCGCATTTAGTCTGTTCAGTATCCTGTCCACGCTTTCGGGAGTCACAGGATCAAACTCTTCCCAAATAATATTCTCAGGACCTGCCCCTGTCATCTCCTCTGGATCAATCCAGTCAGAGTCTAGCTGTTCACGAATCTGAGCAATTTTGTCATACAGATATTGTACAAAATCCTCAGCATTACCCTCCAAGGGGTCTTCCCGCGTCTCTTGATGGAGCAGAGAGCGGGTCACCCTAAACAGGGCGGCTGGGCGATTATCTGATGACGCAATAAGAGTAGAAAAGTAGTTACTCTTCTCTACTCTTATCGCCACTAGGTAATTCTTAATATGAGATCTTACCAGTGTTCGGTCGGATTCAGAACGACTAGCCCTCCAACTGCTCTCTAGGCGTCTTTTCCGGCGCTTCATCTCCCTCAGCTCCTCAGTATACCAAGGAGCCAGGTGAGACCGGCGCCGGGTCAGAGGCCGCAAAGGCACGACTCGGTCTAAAGCATCAGCTGCCGCCCTATCCCAGGCGGCCACTAAGTCCTCAGCCGAGTCGTGTGCTAGAACCTCAGGAAATGGCCCAAGCTCCATCTGGAATCTCTCAGGATCCATCAGGTGCCTGGGGCGGAACCACCTGGTCGGTTCCGCCTCCCTGCGGCGGGGTGTGGCAAATCGAAGGTCCAGGAGAAGGAGGGAGTGATCTGACCATGACAAGGGTTCAATCACTACATCCCCTATCTCGAGATCACTCAACCACTGTCCAGAGACAAAAACAAGGTCCAGTGTGTGTGCCCCCATGTGAGTAGAGCCATAAATTAACTGGCTCAGGTCCATAGCCATCATGGAAGCCATGAACTCCCGAGCCACCTCAGATGTCTCGCCAACTGATGACAGGTTAAAATCCCCCATGACCATAAGCCTGGGGGTGTCAACAGCCACCACGGCTATAACATCAAGCAGCTCAGGCAGGGCTGCTGCCACATGGCAGGGAGCCAGGTACGTGACTAGCAAGCCCAACTGCACCCTATGACCCCACTTCACAAGAAGGGACTCACATCCAGCCGTCTGAGGAACAGTGGCCTCCCTTGGTCCAAGACCTTCGTTAATAACAACCGCCACCCCTCCGCCCCTCCCCTGAGACCGTGGTTGATGGAAAGCACGGAAACCTGGTGGGCACATATCAACAAGGGGGGCTCCCCCTTCCTGGCCCAACCAGGTCTCCGTAATACCCGCCAGGTCCGCACCCCCCTCCTGAATAAGATCACAAATGAGGGGGGCTTTATTTACCACGGACCTGGCGTTGCACAGCATCAGCCGAAGGCCTGGGGTCCGAGGTTCCGTACAATCTGGGGAACGAGAAGAGCTTTGAGGGTCGGAGTGCGCCACTACTTGTAAACAGCGAGGACGCACTCCCGTAGGATGATGTGGCCCCCTGCTCCCGCCATATCTGCCCCTCCCACCTACAGTATCAATGTTATGGGCATCTGTATCGTAAGATCTAATCATCTCCTTGACCCCAGAGTTCACACCTCCCATGCCATGCCCTATGGCTGGCCCAGATACCCTCCCCTGCGGGTCTTCCCCCGAACCCACGTAATCTACCCCCCTCCCAGAATCCCTTAAAATCTTATTAAGAAATTTCCCTAAAAAACCCCATAACCCTCTTTTTGCTGTATGCCACCTCTCCGGACTCCAAAGTCCGTCATCGACATAGGCCCTCGATAAAGAAGAGGGCCAGACCTGCGAGAGGGGGGCATCTCGCAGTTTGAGGAGTTCTCCCAATGAGTACATTTTGTAGCTAGATAGTCAATAGCTGGTAGGCATGTCCTAGTTTTACAGGGTCCTGTGGAGAGAGTATCAATTAGAGGTACAAGTCATTTTAGTCCCGCTGAACTCTCATATCAGCGTTAGAAAGAGCCATTTTGAACTCAGATGTGAACATCGATCACCCTCTCACGGCAACCAGATATAAGGGAGAAAAACAGCAGCTATAGTCCTGTTCTTTCAATGTTGTACCTAGGCATAGATGGAATAGCCAATCCTTGAGATTAGAGATACGGATAGTCTGTGGGAAATATATATAGTAGGCGAAAATCCAGGGACACTCAGATGAAATAAAAGTAAGGAAATTCTCATCCTGATATACAGGAAACAACAAACCTGGATAGCAAATGATTCACAAAAAAGCCAAATATCCGGTCATAAAAGGGCGATAGGAGATAAAAATACAGGAGGGGAGATGGAATAAGGCAGTCACTTTGTAGAAGCAAAGCCCCCATGATAGACACAACAATCATTTCTAATCTCCTTAGCTTTCTTTAGGTCTTTTATGCATGAAGGTTTAACCCCCCCCCTATAGAAAGAGAGCGGGGAAGCCTCTGGGAGGTAATCCAGAGCTGGCCCAACAATGGAAGGATTGGCATCTTTCCATTGCCCAGGAGATCAGTTGAAAATAAATAAGAAAGGTCCCTATTCTCCTTTCTGAGGCCTCTTTGGTCTTTAAATTGCTTTGGTTTTTGCTGCCTGTAACTGCCAACTGTAACTGCTATTTTGGGCGCCATTTTGGAATTTTAAACTGCCACCACCATCGGCCTCCTCTGCGCTGATTTCGCCCACTGCTGGCCTCTGCAGGCAACCTCCAATCTTGCCAAGGGTCTAACGAAGTCAGCCCAGGGTGCCAGACAGTCATCGCAGCCGTATATCGCCATCCATCCGGCAGCCTCTGATGAATGTAGGGCCGGCTGTCACGAAGCTATCGGCTCAAATTCGCTGACTCAAATCCCACCAGCACCGCCCATCTCATTATAAGCTGTTTCAGAGAGCGAAGCCATAAAACTGCTCTCCTAGAAGGTCTTCCGGAGCCAAAAACGCTCCCATCGGATTGGCAAATCAGCCCTCTCAACACACCATGGGCCATAGATGGGTAATTGGCCCTAAGGACCCCCAACTGTCAGGACATTACCCCCGTAAAACCGGAGCTCCATCGGGAGTCGCCATCTTGGGCATGTGCGAGCGAAATGCATCTACCGTTTCTTAGAAATACGGTCGATTCCCTGGTTAAGAGATTTAATGTTTTTTATAATGATTTTTTAAATTGTATTGTGAGCCGCCCTGAGTCTTCGGAGAGGGGCAGCATATAAATTGAATTAATTAACTTAAATTAAATTAAATTAAATTAAATTAAATTAAATTAAATTAAATTAAATTAAATTAAATTAAATTAAATAATTAAATTAAATTTAAATTAAATAAAATAAAATAATTAAATTAAATTAAATTAAATTATTAAATTAAATTAAATTAAAATGTTTAAGCCAGTTTGGGGACGGTTCCAGGCTGGAAACCAGGAGACAGGGAGTTCTAGTCCTACCTAATGTATGAAAAACTGGACACTAAAAGTCGTGCATTTGGCAGAGATGGCAAAAATTTTCAGCATATCTTAAAGACCATTCACACGAAAGATACATAACGGAATGGAGAAGATGGACTGACTATATTCAAAACAAGTATCAGACTAAGAAGGTTCATATAGCTTATGAGTGAAACATTTTTAACTTTTAGCTTATGTTTATAGGGTTTTCAGTTATAAGGAGTTAAAGACCTAGAAAGAATTTAAAGTCAACAATTTGTTAGCATATTTTAGTTTTATGTTTGTGGATGCTATACCCTCTGCTTGTTCTGGGAAGTCAAGGGAGGGGGGTGGGGGGAAGGCTAAGGGGGGGTGGGTGAGAGGGCAAGGGGGGAGGGAAGGGCTGAGGGGGGAAGGGCGGGGGGAGAAAATGTTTGTATTTCTTATAAAACTTTTCAATTGTTTTATAAAACTTATAAAACTGCTCCAAAAAGCCGACCTTCTTGCACTGCGAGACTCCCCCCTCTCGCAGGCCTGGCCCTCCACATTATCGAGGGCCTATCTTGATGACCGGCTTTGGAACCCCGAGAGATGGCATGTAGCGAAGAGGGGGTTGAGGGGTTTTTTAGTTAAATTTTTAAAGAAAATTTTAAGGGGACCCGGGAGGGTGGGAGGGGGTTGTAAAAGCGGACCTGGGGGGGTCCAGATAGCGACTGAGCGGGATGATGGGTCAATTAGCTGCAGCAGGAGGGTCGCGAAAGGAAATTTAACCGGGGAGCAGGGGGATGACAGGAAGGGCTGTGAAATTGAAATAATGAGTGGGAGGGGCAGGTATGACGGACGCAGGGGGTCATATCAAGTGTCGGGGGTGCGCATACGCTGTTTACGAGCAATTGCGCACTCCGGCCCCCGATGCGTGACTCGTGTCCTGGGTTGTGTAGAGTCTCAGGCCCAGGGTCCGCGGCTGATGTTGTGTAATGCCAGGTCGGTGGTTAATAAAGCCCCCCTCATTTGTGATCTTATTTTGGAGGGGGGTGCGGACCTGGCAGGTATTACGGAGACCTGGTTGGGCCAAGAGGGGGGGGTCCCTCTCGTTGAGATGTGCCCGCCAGGTTTCCGTGCATTTCATCAGCCAAGGGCCCAGGGGAGGGGTGGGGGAGTGGCGGTGATTATTAGGGAAAGTCTCTGTCCGAGGGAGACCACTGTTCCTCAGATAGCCGGATGTGAGTCCCTCTGTGTAAAGTGGGGCCGTGGGGTGCAGATGGGTTTGCTGACTACGTACCTGGCTCCCTGCCACGTGGCAGCGACCCTGCCCGAGCTACTCGACGTCATTACCGGGGTGGCGGTTGATACCCCCAGACTTATCGTCATGGGGGATTTCAACCTTCCATCCGCGGGTGAGGCGTCAGAGGTAGCTCGGGAGTTCATGGCTTCCATGACGGCCATGGACCTGACCCAGTTAGTTCATGGCCCAACTCACATAGGGGGACACACTCTGGACCTGATTTTTGTCTCTGGTCAGTGGTTGAATGATCTTGGTAGAGGGGACCTAGATATTAAACCCTTGTCATGGACAGATCATTCGCTCCTCCAACTAGACTTTCCTACCGCTGTCCCCCACCGCAGGGAGACGGAACCAACTAGATGGTTCCGTCCCAGGCGCCTGATGGACCCCGAAAGGTTCCTGACGGAGCTTGGGCCGTTCCCTGAGACCCTAACACACAACTCGACTGAAGAGCTGGTGGCCGCCTGGGAAAGGGTGGCCGCTGGAGCTTTGGACCGCGTTGTGCCTTTGCGGCCTCTGACCCGATGCCGATCTCAACTGGCTCCTTGGTTCTCTGAGGAGCTGAGAGAGATGAAGCGTCGGAAAAGATGCCTAGAGAGCATTTGGAGGACTAGTCAATCCGATTCCGACCGGACACAGGTGAGGTCTTATATCAAGACCTACCTAGTGGCGATAAAAGCGGCAAAGTCTAACCACTTTTCCGCTCTTATCGCATCTGCAGAGAACCGCCCAGCCGCCTTGTTTAGGGTGACCCACTCCCTCCTCCGGGGGGGAGTGCGGGAAGATCCCTTGCAGGGTTGTGCTGAGGATTTTGTGCAATTCCTGCACGATAAAGTTGCTCGGATTCGGGATGGCTTGGACTCCGACTGGATGAGTCCACGGGAGGAGACGAGGGCAGGTCTTGAGAATGTTATCTGGGAGGAGTTTGATCCTGTGACTCCCAAGGATGTGGACAGGGTTCTGGGTAAGATTAGTGCCGCCACGTGTTTATTGGACCCGTGTCCCTCCTGGTTGGTGCTGGCCTCCCGGGAGGTTACACGAGGCTGGCTCCAGGGAATTATAGGTGCTTCTCTGAGTGAGGGTGCCTTTCCTGCCGCCTTGAAAGAGGCGGTAGTGAGGCCCCTCCTCAAGAAGCCTTCCCTGGACCCGGCTGAATTAGCCAACTATCGTCCAGTCTCCAACCTTCGTTTTGTGGTGAAGGTTGTTGAGAGCGTGGTGGCACGACAACTTCCCCGGCACCTGGATGAAGCTATCTATCTGGACCCGTACCAGTCGGGCTTCAGGCAGGGGTACAGCACAGAAACGGCATTGGTCGCGTTGGTGGATGATCTCTGGAGGGCTCGGGACAGGGGTTGTTCCTCTGTCCTAGTCCTATTAGACCTCTCAGCGGCTTTTGATACCATCGACCATGGTATCATGCTGCAGTGGTTGAGGGGGTTAGGAATAGGGGGCACCGTTCTGCGGTGGTTTTCTTCCTTCCTCTCCGACCGCTCGCAGTTTGTGTTGGCAGGGGGGCAGAGGTCGACCTCGAGGCATCTAGCATGGGGAGTGCCGCAAGGGTCGGTCCTCTCGCCTCTCCTGTTCAACATTTATGTGAAGCCGCTGGGTGAGATCATCCGTGGTTTTGGGGTGAAGTGCCATCTGTACGCTGATGATACTCAGCTGTACATCTCCACCCCAGACCACCCCAACGATGCCCTTGATGTGATGTCCCGCTGCCTGGAGGCCGTGCGGGCCTGGATGGGGAGGAACAGGCTCAGACTCAACCCCTCCAAGACTGAGTGGCTGTGGCTTCCGGCGCCCCGATATAGTCAGCAGGTGCCATCGCTGACTATTGGGGGTGAATCCTTGCCCCCCACAGAGAGGGCTCGCAATCTGGGTGTCCTCCCAGACACACGGCTGTCTTTAGAAGAGCACATGACGGCCGTGGCCAGGGGGGCCTTTTATCAGGTTCGCCTGATCCGCCAGTTGCAGCCCTTTCTGGATCGGGACGCCTTGCGCACGGTCACTCACGCCCTTGTCACCTCCCGGTTGGACTATTGCAATGCTCTCTATATGGGGCTCCCCTTGAAGAGCACTCGGAGGCTCCAACTGGTCCAGAATGCGGCTGCGCGGGTGGTTATGGGTGCAACTCGTTGCGCCCACGTGACACCCCTCCTGCGCGAGCTGCACTGGCTCCCAGTGGTCTTCCGGGTGCGATTCAAGGTGTTGGTTACCACCTTTAAAGCGCTCCATGGCATAGGACCCGGGTACCTTCGAGACAGACTTCTGCCACCAGTAGCCTCCCACCGACCAGTCCGCTCCCACAGAGAGGGTCTCCTCAGGGTGCCATCGGCCAAGTTATGTCGGCTGGCGACACCCAGGGGGAGGGCCTTCTCTGTGGGAGCCCCAGCCCTGTGGAATGAACTGCCCCCCGAAATACGTAGGATCTCCGACCTCCGGGTGTTCCGCTGCGCTCTGAAGACCCTGTTGTTCCGCCAGGCAGGGCTATTAACATAACGTTTTAAATTGGGGGTATTTTAAATTTCTGGGATTTTAATTGGAGCCTAATTATTTAATGATTTTAAATTTTAAATTGTTGTTTTGTTTCTGTGTTTTTAAATAGGCTGTACTCCGCCGTGAGTCCTTCGGGAGAAGGGCGGTATAGAAATAAAATTATTATTATTATTATTAATTAAAAAAAAAACTGGCCAGATGACTTTGGAACAATCACTAGGAGACTGTGAGTTCAAGCTGGGTGATTTTAGGCCCATCACCAGGAGACTGGGAGTTCTAGTCCGACCATAGCCATGAAAGCTGGTTGGGTGACTTTGAGCCAAACACCAGGGGACACGGAATTCTAGTCCTGCCTTAGTTATGAAAGCTGACTGGGTGATCTTGGGCCAGTCCCTGTTACTCAGCCCAATCCACCTCACAGGGTTGTTGTTGGGAAAATAGGAGGAGAAAGAAATATAAGGTACTTATACAGTACCTTGAATCATTTATAAAAAATAATAAAAGTGAGCTATAAATAAATAAGTTAATTGATAAATAAGATAATCCTATTCCACTGCTGGAATGGCCTGGGAATAGCCCAGATCTTCACCCAATGGAAAATCTAAAGAAACTGGTTAGTCAGAAGCGACCCAGCAATAAAACCCAGTTAAGAGAAGCCATCATTCCATCTTGGTTTCACATTAGAACAGCTGCAGAACTAAAAGACTTGGTTCACTCCATGGGAAGACGTTGTAAGGCTGTAATTCATGCTGAAGGTTACCCAGAAAAGTATTAACTGACATGATCATTTTTGTATATCTCGTTTTTTCTACGTGTTTCCCTTTTCTCCTTTATACTGTTAACTGCTATTCTAATAGGAAATCCTTCATAAAAGTTATTGCATTACATTCTTGATTCAATTATCTTTCCATGGATATATAATTGTATGGTACTACTCCAAAAAAAAGTGGTGTTATTAGCCAGTTTCAGAAAATACACTTTTCCCAAAAGGTTTCCACAATTTTGGCCACTACTGCATATTAAAATAAATAAATAAATACAATTAGGGAGCCAAGTGGCAGTTACCCCAATTTTTTTAAAAAACAAAATGGTACCTTGGAGCCGAGCTACTTCCTGGCTCAGGCTGGACAGCTGTTGCTCCTGAAGGGGGGTTTCACTAGCGTCAACGTTGTTTTCGGGAGCCGAGTCCTGTATCATCTGGATTTCAGCCCGCAGGGCGGTGAGCTCCATTTCGTACTCATTGTGGACCCGTTGGACTCTTTCCAGCTCGGCTTTCATACGGCAAAGCTCTTCTTGTAAACTGGCGATCTCGTTCTCGTGCAGGGCGGCCGCTTCTTCGGCTTCTAGGCGCAGGTTATGGATCTCCTCGTTGGCGTCCTGTAGATCCTGGGCCACCTGCCCCAGCTCCACATCCTTCGTCTCCTGCAGGGAATCCAATTCGTCCTTTCGCATGTGCATCTGGGCTGAAGAAAGGGAAGGAAGGAAGAAGAATTGATGTATGACACCCAGCTGTACATCTCCACCCCGGACCACCCTAATGATGCCCTTGAAGTGATGTCCCGGTGCCTGGAGGCCGTGCGGATCTGGATGGGAAGAAACAGACTCAGGCTCAACCCATCCAAGACCGAGTGGCTGTGGTTTCCGATGTCACGATATAGTCAGTTGATGCCATCACTGACTATTGGGGGCGAGTCGTTGGCCCCCACGGAGAGGGCTCGCAACTTGGGCGTCCTCCTGGATTCACGGCTGTCTTTAGAAGAGCGTTTGACGGCCGTGACCGGGAGGACTTTTTATCAGGTTCGCCTGATCCGCCAGTTGCGTCCCTTTCTAGATCGGGACTTCTTACGCACGGTCACTCATGCCCTCGTCACCTCACACCTGGACTACTGTAATGCTCTCTACATGGGGCTCCCCTTGAGGAGCACCCGGAGGCTCCAACTCGCGCAAAGTGCGGCCGCGCGGGTGGTTATGGGAGCGACGTGGCGTTCCCATGTAACACCTCTCCTGCGCGAGCAGCACTGGCTCCCGGTGGTCTTCCGGGTGTGCTTCAAGGTTTTGGTTACCACCTTTAGAGCGCTCCATGGCTTAGGACCTGGTTATCTATGGGACCGCCTACTACCACCAATAGCCTCCCACCGGCCAGTACGCTCCCATAGAGAGGGGCTCCTCCAGGTGCCGTCGGCCAAACTATGTCAACTGGCGGCCCCCAGGGGGAAAGCCTTCTCTGTGGGGGCACCCACTATCTGGAATGAGCTCCCCCCGGAGATACGGAGGATCCCGGATCTGCGCTCTTTCCGCCGTGCCCTCAAGACCTTTCTATTTCAACAGGCTGGCCTGACCTAACTTTCCCTTTTTAAATTGTAAATTTTAAATTTGTCTTATAAATTGGGGTGTTTTAAATTTGTTTTGGGCCAAAGTATTTAATGTATTTTAAATGGTTTTTAACGTTTGTACTATATGTATTTTATCTTTTGGCTGTTCACCACCCTGAGTCCTTCGGGAGTAGGGCGGTATATAAATTTAATAAATAATAATAATAATAATAAAAGAATTGGGACAGACGGTGAGAGGAGGCTGGATTCGGGACCGAGAAGACGTTCCTTAAAAAAAATCAGAACCTCCATCTGGTTCAGTTTCAAGCCGGGAGAAAGTCCCTGGAAATAAAATGGAGGCTGGATGGAGGCTGATTGGAAAGAAAAGTTCCGTATTAATTGAATTAAGATTTAAGGGGGGTTAATAGAAGGGTAAGTGTTTTGATTAAGTAAATTTGAGTAAATTTTTTAAGATGGTATTAGTTGAGATAGCTGATTTAAGATTAAGAAATAAGTGTTATGGCAAAATAGAATATATAAAATTTTGTTAAAGATGGGGGAAAAAATCTACAAATTGATGACCGGATGAGGGCTCTGTTCCAAAAAGATGTAATTTGTGTGTTGAAAATAAAAATTAAAAAAAAACTTTTCGCCAAAAAAAAGAAAGAAAGAAAGAAAAGTTCCATTTATTGACGAAGCAGAAACCAACCGCCACATGTGATTCTGGAACAGCTGACCAGATTAACAGATTAACCGAGTTGGAAAGGACCTTGGAGGTCATTTAGTCCAACCCAAGCAGGAGACCCTACACCATTTCTGACAGATGGCAGTCCAATCTCTTCTTGAAAGCTTCCATCGATGAAGCTCCCACAACTTCCGAAGGCAACTTCTGTTCCATTGGTTGGTTGTTCTCACTGTTGTGAAATTCCTCATTTCCAGATTGAATCTCTCCTTGATCAGTTTCCATCCATTATTCCTTGTCTGGCCTTCAGGTGCTTTGGAAAATAGATTGACCCCTCTCCTCCCTGTGGCAGCCCCCCAAATCTTGAAACACTGCTAAATGTTGGAAATGCAATCAGATACCAGGTTCATACTATCATATGTGGTGGACATGTCCAAAGGCAAAAAAATGCTGGACGAAAACACATACATGGTTAGAGAAAACGATAAAGGAACATATAGATTTAAAGCCAGAAATATTTTTGTTAGGTATACTACCAGAAAAAAAAAATATGATAAAGGGATTGTATATTTAACATTACATGTGTTGACAGCAGCAAGAATTGTATTTGCACAATATTGGAAAAATGAGGAAATTCCTATAGATGAAAGCATAATTTAAAAAATATTAGATTGTGTGGAAATGGATAGGCTAACACAGGGGTCAGCAACCTGTGGCTCTGGAGCCGCATGTGGCTCTTTCACCCCTCTGCTGCGGCTCCCTGTCACTCAAAATATGCGTCCCAGCCGCCAATGTGCGACACCCGCCGGCACGCAATTTATTGAGCTGTTCAACCCCCGGTAGGCCAACCATGAAAAAATCCAAGAAAAGAAAAGTTTCAGAAGAAAACAGAATGTTTAATTCAACCACGTATGCTAGTTTTGGGACTGCTCAAGAAACAGTCAGGCACGGGAAGCGTTTTGTGGCTCCCGGTGTTTTATTTTCTGTGGGAAACGGGTCCAAATGGCTCTTTGGGTGTTTAAGGTTGCAGACCTCTGGGCTAACATTAAAGATAAAAGATAAAGAAGATACAGAATATTTTTTTAACATGGGATTTGTTTTACAAATGGTTAGACCACAAAGGTGGAAATTAGAAGTGGAAAGAATATTATTATTTATAAGTAAACATTGTTACTATTACTAATATCATGTATAGGTACATTGACTCAGACCATACACTGTATAATTAAGCACTTATGTAAGATAAAGAAAAATGTACAAATAACATTTATATATATATGCGTTGGATCGTGGGTGAGGGGGCTGCTTGTTGTAATCCTACCATTCTTGTTTTCATTAGCTGACAAACTTTGCTGCAAGGAGTTTTGAAATATTCTGTCATTTTTAACATATTATAAGTATTTAGTATTATTTAGTATTATTATACATAATAATAGTAGTAATAGTATTCTTTACTTGTGTATAATAATATTCTTCCAACTTCTAATTTCTACCTTCGTAATCTAACCATTGATAAAACAAATCCCAAGTTAAAAAATATTCTGTGTCTTCTTTGACCTTAATCTTTAATGTTAACCTATCCATTTCCGCACAGTCTAATATTTTTTTAATCCTATTTTCATCTGTAGGAATTTCCTCATTTTTCCAGTGTTGTGCAAATACAATTCTCACTGCTGTCAAAACATGTAGTATTAAATATACGTTCCCTTTGTAGCGAAATATCCTGTCTTGAATGGGCTTCTGCTGGCAGTATGTGCTTTGCTTATGAATGGAGCCAGCTAGATAGCTGGCTTCCTCTTTCAATAAGCTCTTTATTTCCTTAAGTGCTGGCATCTGCAGTGGGCTATTTAGAAAGACTGCTTTCTGCCTCTAAAAACTTGTTTATTCCTCCTTTAGAGAAATATAATATTCTTCCCTTTTTTTAATATTTCCCAAAATATTTCATTCTTCTGGGGGGCAGGGCTTCCCACACTCCAATGCTGACTTGATAGAGCTGGTTTGAGGTGGACACACCAACAGGAGACAGCTTTGGGGGTCCCTAAAGAGTCCCTAGGGAGATGGGCGGCATAGAAATGCGACTAATAAATAAATAATAAATAAAGGGAACCTGTTTATAATAGGTACATGGTAGAATTCAGCATTAACGCAACCTTGGCAATTTTAAGATGGGTGGACTTCAACTCCCAGAATTCCCCTTTCTGTCTGGAAATGAACCAGTCAGTTTCTTGAATTTAGACTAACTTTATTGTCACTATGAATGTACACAAATCGGCATACATTAAAATGAAAATCTGTGGCCTGCAGCTCTCAAAGTTTTGTTACCTCCAAAATATTCTACATAAGCATGACAAAATAAATAAATCCAAAATTATGTAAAAATACCCACATATATTATGTGACACAGAGAAACAACACAGTCTACGGCGAGTAAAACGAATGAAGAAACTCAACGTGATGCCAAACTAGGTTACAATGATTGTAAGCTCACATTGCCAACTAGCAAAGTCCACAGGGAAAGCTAGATTCACTTAACCGTGTTACTAACAGGCCTCGCTTAACAACTGTGGCAAGAACGGTCACAAAACGGAGCAAAATTCACGTAACGATTTCACTTAGCAACCGAAAAGTTGGGCTCTCTTGCAGCTGTGAATCCAAGGCTACCTGTATGTACCTGCCTCTCTCTCAAATTCGAGGCTAAATGCATTTTTTTTCCCCTAACGTCCAGGAAATTCTTGCTAGGGGTGAGAGGGCATAAATTCACTGCCCCACCGAACGGGGCACCCGTGCGAGTTAAAACAGGAACTGAAAAACCCATAACTGGAAAAAATTAAAATTTAAATTGAATGAAAGCATCGGTTTAAATAAAAACCCTTCAATTCGACGTACATAATTAAAAATGACACTGAATTCATTCGGATCTCCGTGGGTTAGGACAAAGAGATCAGGATGGGGTCACCCCGTCATCGTCCCCCGGTTTCCTAAATCAAGTTTTGTTTTAAAACAAACCATGGTTTGAGCAAAAACAAACCCAGATTGGGCTTTAGAGACACCCAAGCAGAGGAGCAAGGGTTTTGAGCATCAGTTGGCAACCGAAACTGGCGGATATGGGAGGCAGGAGGCTCTCTATTAGTGGGAGGGGGTGTGAAGGAGGCCATGCCGGGTGCCCAGTGGGTGAACCCACACGGTCTGGCCCTGGGTGCAACTCTACATAGGAACCTGTGGGCATCCCAGAGACATGGCGGGGATGGAACCAGGTGGGGAGGGGGTCCCTGGCAGTTGGGCCATCCTGGAGGCCACCAAGGGGGTTGGTTGCTGTGGCAACGCACTCCCCTCCCCTCCTGGAAGGGGACTCACCGTTCCCAGATGTGGAGGGTTTCGGCTCCATGGGGGTGGGGGGTCCAGGGGCTCTAGGGGACCCCCTGGCCCAGCCTCTGTGCCTGGCCTGGGGAGGGGGCCTTGGCCCCTTAAAGACACAGTGTCGCGGAATCTCAGGCTGATTGGCTCTGGAGACCCCTCCCCTCTGAAGGAGAGCAGCCTGCAGAAGGCTTCTTCCCCAAAGGGGAGCCCTCCAGAGGTGAAAAAGGAAAGAAAGAAAGAAAGAAAGAAAGAAAGAAAGAAAGAAAGAAAGAAAGAAAGAAAGAGAAAGAAGGAAACAAGGAAGGAAACGAGGGAGGGAGGAAGGAAGGAAACAAGGAAGGAAATATGGAAGGAGGGAGGAAGGAAGGAACAAGGAAGGAAGGAAGGAAACAAGGAAGGAAACATGGAGGGAGGGAGGGAGGAAGGAGGGAGGAAGGAAGGAAAAGAAAGAAGGAAGGAAGGAAGGAACAAGGAAGGAAGAAAGGAGGCAGGGAGGGAGGGAGGGAGAGAGAGGAAGGAAGGAAGGAAGAAAGAAAAAAGAAAAAAGAAAGAAAGAAAGAAAGAAAGAAAGAAAGAAAGAAAGAAAGAAAGAAAGAAAGAAAGAAAGAAAGACAACTGCTTTACAGGCTGCACTGAATACTGATGCTGAAGGCCTGGAAGTGATGCAGCTCAGACCCCAGACGGTCAAAGCCCCCCTGCGAACAGCAGACCCCCCCTCTTCCTGCCCCCATCTGAAAGCATCAGCCGGTACTTGCATTCCCCCAGCAATCTGTCCGGGATTTGTGTTTTGATCTCGGTTACGCAACTGCATCGATTGTTGAGCGTTGCCCCACCCAGCTGGGCCCCCCCACTGATGCCCTCCAGGTTAGCCACTGGTTCTGCTGCAGAGCCAGGAAAGGGACTTTTTTTCTTTCTTTCAGCCGAAGAGGTTGTAGAAAAAATGCTTTTAAAAGTTTTTTAAAAAGCCTCTGATGATCACGTAGCTCAGCTGGGATCGTCAGAGGCTTTTAAAAGCATTTTTTCTACAACCTCGAAAAAATGCTTTTAAAAGCCTCTGACAATCCCAGCTGAGTTGCCTGATCATCAGAGGCTTTTAAAAGCATTTTTTTTTGGCAACCTCTTCGGTTGTAGAAAAAATGTTTTTAAAAGGAAAAAAAAAAAGTTGGCCACGCCCACTCAGTCCTATTAACCCCCACCCCCACAGAACCGGTAGTAACAAATTTTACATTTCCCCACTGATTCAGAAGCTTGATAACTGATTCACATTTATGACGGTCGCAAGTGTCCCGGGGTTACGTGATCCCCATTTGCGACCTTCTGACAAGCAGCCTCAATGGGGAAGCCGGATTCACTTAACAACCCTGTTAATAATTTAACAACTGCAGTGATGGGGTTTTTTTTTTTGGTGTAGCAGGGTCTGTTTGGTGTTGTAAGGTCTCCTGCTTGGGCGGTGGGTTGGACTAGATGACCTCACACGGTCCCTTCCAACTCTCTTAATCTGTTATTTGATGCTCAAGGGAAGTTTTTTAAGTGGGGGGGGGCAAACTCACAAATTTCTCACTCATATTTTGGGCTCCACTGGGGGGGGGGTGTCGTAGGACGGCCTGTCCTTTAATTTAATAATCTAATTCATAATCGCTTTCATAATTCCTTCCTGATTTTGTTCCTCGCTGGTGCTTGCCTGTTTTTAAAATGGTTTCACCCTCCTCCCCCGGATGTTTTTACACACGGAAACCCATTTTACACGCTCTCTTTGTGAGTTTTGACACATCCGTGCTGCTGTGACGACGACATAAATAAATAAAAATAAAATTACCAGAAGGTATCAGGACCGACCTTGCAAACGCTGGATCTGCTTGGTGAAGATCTCTGCTTGGTGGGCGCTCGCTAGGCGCTCGTCTTCCAGTAAACCTGCCAGGGGGGGGGCGGGGAGGAAAAAGACAGATCAGTGGCTACAAAACCCTCTGAGAAACAAGGCCCATCAGGCCCTGCAGCTTTCCCAGCAGCGTCTGAGTGGCCAGGGAGCCCACGGAGGTCAAAAAAGTCAAAATGGCGCCCACCAATGGGCAATTTGAGATCCTAGCCGCTTACAGCTGCTCCTCGACTTAGAACAGTTCCATTTAGTGACCGTTCAAAGTTACAACGGCACCGGAAAAAGTGACTTAAGGCCGTTTCTCATATCGATGACCAGTTTTTCACACTTACGACCGTTGCAGAATCCCCTGCGGTCACGTGATCAACATTTGGAAGATTGGCAACCGACTCAGGTTTATGATGGTCACAGCATCCTGGGGGGGGGGACTTGTGATCCCCCTTTGCGTCCTTCTGACGAGCAAAGTCAATGGGGAATCCGGGGTTCTCTTAACCACCATGTTCCTTAACTTAACAACTGCAGTGGATTCACTTAAGAACCGGGGCAAGAAGTCACAAAACGGGGCAAAATTCACTGCACTGTCTCACTTAGCCACAGAAATCTGGGGGTCTCCATTGCGGTCGTAACTCGAGGACTACCTGCATCGGGGCCTCCAATTTTCTCTTTAGCGATCAAGCAACCCGAATGTAAATCAAGTGAACCGTGGCTGCAATGGTCATAAGTGTGAAAAATGGTCCTAAGTTAGTTTTTTCCAGTTCTTTTGTAACTCCCGACGGTCACTAAGCGAAGCCTCACAAGTCGAGGACTGCTTGTAAAACGTGTTTCAAAATACCAGTCAATCAAGACTCAAGATTTGTGGACCTTGGAGTCCCTTCTAACTGTATTGTGATTGATTGAATCTGATCGATGGGTTGATGGGTTGATGGGTTGAATGGTTGATGGGTTGATGGGTTGATGGGTTGATGGTAGATGGGTTGATGGGTTGATGGGTTGATGGTAGATGGGTTGATGAGTAGATGGGTTGATGGGTTGATGGGTTGATGGGTAGATGGGTTGATGGGTAGATGGGTTGATGGGTAGATGGGTTGATGGGTAGATGGGTTGATGGGTAGATGGGTTGATGGGTAGATGGGTAGATGGGTTGATGGCTTGATGGGTTGATGGGTTGATGGGTAGATGGGTTGATGGGTTGATGGGTAGATGGGTAGATGGGTTGATGGGTAGATGGGTTGATGGGTAGATGGGTTGATGGGTAGATGGGTTGATGGGTTGATGGGTTGATGGGTTGATGGGTTGATGGTAGATGGGTTGATGAGTAGATGGGTTGATGGGTTGATGGGTTGATGGGTAGATGGGTTGATGGGTAGATGGGTTGATGGGTAGATGGGTTGATGGGTAGATGGGTTGATGGGTAGATGGGTTGATGGGTAGATGGGTAGATGGGTTGATGGCTTGATGGGTTGATGGGTTGATGGGTAGATGGGTTGATGGGTTGATGGGTAGATGGGTAGATGGGTTGATGGGTAGATGGGTTGATGGGTAGATGGGTTGATGGGTAGATGGGTTGATGGGTTGATGGGTTGATGGGTTGATGGGTTGATGGGTAGATGGGTAGATGGGTTGATGGGTTGATGGGTTGATGGGTTGATGGATTGATGGGTTGATGGATTGATTGATTGATTGATTGATTGTTGCCTGCAAAGCTGGGCTTGGTGATATGCTGGCAGCCCAGCCACAAAACGTTCAAGAGAAGAGACAGGGAGACCCAGAGACACAAAGGGAAGGAAGGACACCAGACTTTGAGCCAAACCATGGTTTGGCTAGTTTATCCGTCCAAGCGGGACATTCACAGGCCCGGCTTCTTCGCTAAAACACAACATTCGCCTTCTTTGCTGCTTCTGCACAACGCTTGGCGAGAGAGTCAACCGGACAACAGGGCTGGGTTTGAACAACACACTGAAGCGACAAACAAAACTCCAAAACGGGCCAAGCGGAACAAGTGCAGAAAAGCAGCTGCCGGCTTCTGAACCTCACCTGGGGAAGGGCATGTTGTGCGAACTCAGCCAGGGAGAGCCTGAAGGAGAGAACAAGGAGAAGGTGGGACTTCAGCAGGAGGCATCTGGGAGGCTTCGGGTCAAGGGAAAGAAGGTGGGGAACCTTGGACAACAACCCCCCCACCAGCACACTCTTCTGGAGAGGACCGGAGGGGGGCGGTTGTTGTAAAAGAAGGCAAAACTTTTAGGGAGTAAAGGCAATGAGTACAGTTGTCCCGGTTAGAGGAGGGGAGGGGATCGAAGGGGGAGGAGGAGGAGGAAAACGGGAAGGAGGGGGAGAGGGGAGAGAAGAGGAAGAAGGGGGGAAAAGGGGAAGGGGATGGAGAGGACGAGGAAGAGGAAGGGAAAGAGGAAGAAGAAGGGGAAGGAAGGGGATGGAGGGGGAGGAAGGGGAAGGAGGAGGAGAAGGAAAAGGGGAGGGGGAGGAAGAAGAGGAGGAGTGGAAGGGGGAGGAGAAGGGGAGGAGAGGAGAAGAAGAGGAGGAGGAGGAGAGGGAGGGGGAGGAGGGGAGGGGGAGGGGAGGTGAAGAAGAAGAGGGAAGGGGAGGCGGAGGAGGAAGTGGAGTGGGAGGGGGAAGGAGAGGGAGGGGGAGGGGAGGAGGAAGAGAAGAAGGGGAGGGGAGAGGGAGTGGGAGTGGAGGAGGAGGAGGAGGAGGAGGAGGAGGAGGAGGAGGAGGAAGAAGAAGAAGAAGAAGAAGAAGAAGAAGAAGAAGAAGAAGAGGAGGAGGAGGAGGAGGAGGAGGAGGAGGAGGAGGAGGAGGAGGAGGAGGAGGGGGAGGAGGGGGAGGAGGGGGAGGAGGAGGAGGAAGAAGGGGAAGGGGAAAGGGGGAGGAGGAGGAGAAAAGGAGGAGGAGGAGGGGGAGGAAGAAGAATGCTCCTCACTCCAGCTCACCATCATCTCTCAGCCAACCTAGGTTGCCACCCAACGCTGTTGAGAGGACAACGGACCATCATTGCTGTCAATCAAGAAGAGCAGCCCAAACCAGCGAGAGCTGAAAGGAAGCGGCTCCAGAGCCATCATTGTCCTCCTCTGTGACCTGGTAAGATCTTACCTTGCAACTCCATCGCGTCTTCTTCATGTTTGAGGACTATCTCCCGGGTTTCCTCCAGCTCATCTAGAAGCTGCAGCACCTGAGCCTGGAGGCTGTGCTTCAAATCATCTTCGGAGCTTTTCCCATCATCATTGGAAGAGTTCTTAGGTTCTTCTTTGGCCTCTTCCTCCTCTTCCTCCTTGTCCTTCTGCTCCTCTTCTTCCTTCTGCTTCTCTTCCTCCTTCTGCTCCTCTTCTTCCTTCTCCTCCTCTTCCTCCTCATCCCCCTCGTCTCCCTCCTCTTCGTTCATTTCCTTCTTGGGGGAGTCCACTTCACCTGACATAAAACATCACACCCAACATCAACAATACCAAGCGTGGAGTTGAGGCGCCATGGACCATTTTTGTAGTAGGCCAACTTGCTGTAGACCAAACCTTTCCAGAACAGAATGGGCTACCTCTACATACCTGCCCAAAACAATACAGACATGACTGAAGGCTGGAACTGCCAATCAAAGACAAATAACAGAAGACACTTCCTCCCAATTAGATTCAAGGAGAAGAAGGAGCTGGACCAGTAATGGTCCACGGATCCTGAAGTCCCTCAGCTGTGTCATCCTCTCTGCTACATCCAAAACTACTTGGTCTACTGTTGAGGGAGGGGAAGGAAAAAAGAGAGGGAGGGAGGGAGGAGAGAAGGAAGGAAGGAAGAAAAAAAGAGGGAGGGAGGGAGGGGAAGGAAAAAAGAGGAAGGAATGAAGGAAGGAGAGAAAAAAGAGGAAGGGAGGGAGGGGAAGGAAAAAAGAGGAAGGAAGGGAGAAGGAAAAAGGAAGGGAGGGAGGGGAAGGAAAAAAGAGGGAGGGAGAAAGGGAGGAGAGAAGGAAAAAAAGAGGAAGGAAGAAGAAAAAAAGAGGGAGGGGAAGGAAGGAACAAAGGCAGGAACGAAGGGAGGGAGGGAGGGGAAAGAAAAAAGAAGAAGGAAGGAAGAAGGAAAAAAGAGGAAGGGAGGGAGGGAGGGGAAGGAAGGAAAGAAAGAAGGAAGGATGAAAGGAAGGAAGGAAGGAAGGAAGGTGTGGGTGGGTTAGGGTTCACTTAACAACTGTGGCAAGAAATGTCGTAAAATGGAGCAAAACTCACTTTAACAAATTTCTCACTTAGCCACATAAATTTTGGGCTCAAAAGAAGTTGTAAATCGAGAACTACCTGTATTTAAATGGACCCTTTTGTTCTTCCGGGCTCAGATTGAGGTCCCAGAAGACAAAGACCATAGAGTGACAGCTCCCAATAGACCCATATAAAATAGAAGTCACGGAATCTTAGGCCTGGAAGGGACCTTAGAGGTCTTCTAGACCAACCCCCCGATTGACCAGGAGACCTTATACACCATTCTGGACGAATGGCTCTCCAGCCTTTCCTTCAAAGCCTCCGACGAGGGTGCAGCCCTCGTGTCCATCCAGATGGGACACCGCCAAAACTCTCTTTTGGGGTGCAACCTCAGAAAGCTACAAGCTGGAGGTCAGGTCCCCTTGGAAGAAACAGGGGGCAGAAGTCACAGAGCCCAGGAATAGGGTAGAATGGGGGGGTGGGGCGATTTGCAGACCCCCCCCCTCGCTGATCACGTCAGAACGACTTGAAGGTCCTTTTTATTTTAAAATGGGGGTGTGTGTGGAAATCCTTTCCACCAAAATTGCCACTACCACCACACCTGATACTTCCCGGACGGAGCCACAGGTCCCCTTCACACCCCAAAACCAGTTTTTGAAGGTGACCGGTTAGGGACCCTCCCCGATGCCCCCCCACACACACACACATACACACACAGATGGGCTGAAATTCTCCTATCCAGGTTTAACCTCAAAGAGAACTAACCAAGATAGATGGGGAAGGGGTGTGTAGGAGGGGGGGCAGGTCATTTTATGGTCTGCTTAGATTTGGAGCACCCCTAAAGACCCCCCCCCAAAAAAAGCTGTTCAAATTTTGCATTGGTCAACCTGGCCCCTTCTTGAGAGTCCGGATTGGTGGGAGGCATGGCTATAAATACATGACAAACAGAGAGGGGGGGGGAATGTCGGATGTCTTCCCCCCCCCGCTGTTTTTTCCCCTCCCCTCCCCACCTCCTGGGCCATGACGTCATCAGGACCAGGTGTTTGCTAAAAGGGAGGTGGGGAGGGGCAAGAGAGACGAGGCGGGGAGGGGGGGGGTGGAGTTGATGCCGCAAGGAGAGGGGGGTGGGTGGGGGGTGGGTCTTGAAAAAGGGTGGGGGGCTCCCCGGCTCAGGAAGGGGAGATAGGAGGGGGAGCAGGGGATTTCCCCCCCCCCCAGCGGGGGAGAGGGCGACGACAGCCGGCAACGGGGGAGGGGGAGGGGGGAAGAGAAGGGCGGCGGGGGGGGGCTGTGCTGGGAGGGGGCAGGGAGGAACCCCCCCCCCACCGACCTGCTCTGGCCTTCATCCTCCTCCTCCTCCTCCTCAGCAGCATCCCAGCCGCTTCCATGGTCCTTTTGGAGCAAGAGATTGTACCGGGGGGGGGAGGAGGAGGAGCAGCGGGGAGGACCCACCCCCAGGCAGGCAAGAGGCGCGGGCACGTACACACCTACCGTGGACGGACGGACACGGACACGCGTGTACGCGCCCGGCTAAGGATGCTCCTTGGCACCGCCGCCCGAGCCAGGCAGATGCCCGGGAGGTGCCCGAGACCCTCGGCCTCACTCCACCCGGGAAGGGGGCGCTACTTCGGGGGCTGGACCCCTGCAAAGCCCCCCTTCGCTCCGGTCGCTTCTCCTCCCGCTCAGCTGCCCCACCGGGGTGGGAGGGAGGGAGGACGCCCCCCCTCCAAAGTCCCGGCTGGGGCGCCTACCTCCCCCGCCCCTCCCCCGCCCGCCGCAATTAAAGGGGTGCATGAAAGCCCGAAGGGGGAGGGGTCTGTGCTACCCTAGGGGAGGGTCAGCCCTTCACCCAGCTTGGCTTCGTTGGGGAGGATGGGAAGGGAGCGCTCCTGGGTTGGTTGGTTACCTGGTGGTGGGACAGAGTTAATGGCCTCTTCGGGTTGGGTTGGGTTGGGTTGGGTTGGGTTGGGTTGGGTTGGGTTGGGTTGGGTTGGGTTGGGCTATTGTAGAAAAATAGTCAAAGTCGAAAAACCACATTTACAAAAAACAATAAAAGTTGGAGATAGAGATGATAGGTAGAAAGATAAACACATAGATGATAGATGGAGGGAGGGAGGGAAGGAGGGAGGGAGAGATGATGGATGGATGGATGGATGGATGGAGAGAGAGATGATAGTGGATGGAGAGAGATGATGGATGGATGGATGGAGAGATGGAGAGATGGATGGATGGATGGATGGAGAGACAGATGATAGTGGATGGATGGACAGATGGATGGAGAGAAATGATGGATGGAGAGATGGATGGATGGATGGATGGATTGATGGAGAGATGATGGATGGATGAATGGCTGGATGGAGAGAGAGATGATCGTGGATGGATGGATGGATGGATGGAGAGAGATGATAGATGGATGGAGAGATGGATGGAGAGATGATGGATGGATGGATGGATGGAGAGAGATGATCATGGATGGATGGATGGATGGAGAGAGATGATAGATGGATGGAGAGATGGATGGATGAATGGATGGATGGAGAGATGATGGATGGATGAATGGATGGAGAGATGATAGTGGGATGGATGGATGGATGGATGGATGGAGAGATGATGGATGGATGGATATATGGAGAAAGATGATAGATAGATAGATAGATAGATAGATGGATAGACAGATATAGATATAGATATATCATCTAGAGAGAGAGATGATACACAGAAAGACAGACAGACAGATGTAGATGAGAGGGAGATGGGTGGATGGATGCTTCAATTCTGGGAATTAAAGTCCACCCATTTTCAAGTAACCAAGGTTGAGAAAGACTGATTCCTGCACATATACAGGCTAGAAGTTGGCTGAGATACCAAGAAGGTCCCTCTCGGCCACCCATACAACTCCAGGGTTGAGTCTGAATGAAACAACCTGCAAGGCTGACCCCTTAAGACCTGCTTGGCCTCTTTTTTTCCCCCAACCGCAATTCCTATTGCCCCATCACCATCGTGGCACCTTACTCTCCACAAACTGCTCCATCTCTCGCCCCACAGCTCCTGGCCCAGATCTTCAAGAAGGCCCCATCACCTCTTTGTCCCCACGGCTGGCCACATGCTAACGGCTGCCTCCTCTCAGCCCAGCCTCCCAAGCAAGATGGAAAATGCTTTTGCAGTGACACCAGACTGTCCAGAAATGCTGGGGTTCTAAGTTCTGGGTTGCCCTGGCAACGGACCACAGCATCTTTCGGCCAAGTTGTCTCTGGTCCTTCCAAGCCAGCAGCAGAATCACAAGAAAAAGCCTTAGTAAGGCCACACCTGGAATCCTGCATCCAGTTGTGGTCGCCACAATATTTAAAAAAAGATGTGGAGACTCTAGAAAAGGTGCAGAGAAGGGCAACAAATATGATTAGGGGGCTGGAGGCTAAAACATATGGAGAACGGTTGCAGGAACTGGGTATGTCTAGTGTGATGAAAAGAAGGAAAATTAGGGGGGACCGGATAGCAGTCTTCCAATATTTGATTGGACTGTGGGAAGCCCCCCACCCCACCCCTCCTAGAAGAATGAAATATTTTGAGGAATATTAAAAAGGCAAGATATTATATTTCCCTAAAGGAGAAATGGAGAAACAGGCTCTTAAAAACAGCCCCAGTCTCCCTTGCTCCCAAGCAGAAACTGAGGAGGCCTTTTTAGAAATGCAGATTTGGTAATTCATCCAAGAAAAGGATATTTTGAAACTCCCTGCAGCAAAGTCTGAACAAAGGCAGAAGCAGGGATGAAATCCAGTAGGTTCTGACAGGTTCTGGAGAACCGGTAGCGGAAATTTTGAGCAGTTTGGAGAATCGGTAGCAGAAATCTTTGAGATTTCCGCATAGCTCCCAGCGACCGGTAAGATCCCACAGAGTTGGTCTCCTCCGGGTCCCGTCAGCTAAACAATGCCGGCTGGTGGGCCCACGGGGGAGGGCCTTCTCTGTGGCTGCCCCAGCTCTCTGGAACCAGTTACCTCCTGAGGTCCGGACCTTCCCCACCCTATTGGCCTTCCGAAAAGCAGTGAAGACCTGGCTTTTCCATCAGGCCTGGGGCCGTTGATCTCGCTCTCGCGATCTGGCGAGATCCGGCCATGGATGGCGTGCATGTGTTTTTAATGTTTTTAAAATGCTTTTATAATGTTTTGTTTTTTTAAAAAAAAATTATGTTCACTGTTTGTATTATTTCTGTTGTAAGCCTCCCAGAGTCCCTTGGGAGTTGGGCGGCATAGAAATATGATTAATTCAATTCAATTCAATTCAATTTGGAGTACTTTGGAGAACTGGCAAATACCACCTTTGGCTAGCCCCAGGAGAGGGGTGGGAATGGGGATTTTGCAGTATCCTTTCCCTGCCACGCCCACCAAGCCACACCACACCCACCAAGCCACGCCCACAAAACCGGTAGTAAAAAAAAATTGGATTTCACCGCTGGGCAGAAGCGTAGGATTAGAAGCAGCCTCTCCCCCAAGATCCAACACGGGACAAAAGCCAGTAAACCACAATAGGAATTGCCCAACATCCATTCAGAACAGAAGCCCCCTTCATCGCACCATCCCAGTGCAGTCCAGACTTCAAACTTGGGAACTCAAAATTAAAAATAAAAAGCCAGAAGTTGACCAGATCAGGTCAGACAAACACCTAAGATTTGCATTTCCTCTTTTGCCTATAGAGCCAGCTATGACCCCTACATAACCCCTACATCATCATAATCATCATCATCATCATCATTTAACGACCCCATAATCCCTTGCGGATTGTGGAGTCTGGGCAACAGAATGGAGCTGAGTGTTTTAATGGCCGGATGCCTTTCTTGTCGCCAAGGTGGAGTTTTGTTCGGCAGATATATTCTCATTCTCAGGAGTCGGATTCAGCCGGTTCAGACCAGTCTGGGTGAACCGGTAGTTCCGATGATCAGCTAGCTCTACCCACCTGCCCCCACCCTATCCCGTCCTTTATTTCCTTGTTTCTTGTTTATCTGAATTGCGCGTTACAGCTGATTTCCGTGGCTCAGCTGTTCTACTTACCGGGGCTGACTTAGAAGGTAAGCAGCTGAGCTTTAAAAACCTTCAATTTTAGTGCCGCACGCGAGCACCTTAGGCACGTTCAGTTGTTAACCGGCTGCAGCCCAGCACTTGTCATTGTGCCCAGAGAGAGAAATATCTGCCTCTACCTAGGATCGAACTCACAGCTTCCTGATTGTGAGGCCACCGCACCAGTGATGGGTTTCAAACATTTTTACTACTGGGCCTGTGGGCGTGGCTTGGTGGGCGTGGCATGGCTTGGTGGGTGTGGCTTGGTGGGCGTAGCAGGGGAAGGATACTGTAAAGTCTCCATTCCCACCCTACTCCAGGGAAAGTTTACTGCAAAATCCCCATTCCCACCCCACTCGGGGGCCAGCCAGAGGTGGCATTTGCCGGTTCTCCGAACTACTCAAAATTTCCACTACCGGTTCTCCAGAACTGGTCAGAACCTGCTGAAACTCACCTCTGCACCACACCACTCTACATAACCCCGACATGATCCCCATAGGAATCTGCCAACAGCCAATAGAATATTGAAGGACATGTTCTTGCACAGGAACAGGAAGCTCAAGTGCAATGCCCAAGAGAAGGTATAAAAAAAAAAAAAGAGAAGGTATTTAAAAAAAAGAGAGAGAAGATATAAAAAAAAGAGAAGGTATAAAAAAAAAAGAGAAGGTATAAAAAAAAAAAACCACTCCCAACTCCATTTTGGACACCTGCACCAGAACCACAAACCCTGGTGGCTCTGTCTATCATTAAGCCATCTTTCCAATCGGCCTCCATGTTTCCAGTCTCTTCCTCCCAGCTTGGAACTGAACCACAGAGATATTTTCTTCCAACAGGACCAACGAAGAGCCCTGCTGCAAGCAAAGTTATAACCAGAGGTGGTATTCAGCCGGTTCGGACCGATTTGGCCGAAACGGTAGCAGAAATTGCAGATGGGACGGTCCACCCGCTCCGGCTCTATGCTGTCCTATTTAGGTACCTTTTTTGAGGCTGGGCGCATGTGCGGTGGTGGCGCGAGCGAGCGAAGCAAGTGCACGCGCATTTCGCTCACATTTTCCGTGCTGAGCAAACCGGTAGATAAATTATGTGGATCCCACCTATGGTTGTAACTCAATGGATCACAAGAAATCGGACCACATCGCACGCAGCTGATCAAATCTGTTAAGAGTTTGCAGCAATTCAACCAGCACACAAGTATAAGAATTCAGCCGGATTCATGTCAGGGGTGAAATGCTACCGGTTCAGACCGGTTCGGCTGAACTGGTAGCGATGGCGGCACGAGGCTCCGCCCACCCGCCCAGTCGTCGTTACTTCCTGGTTTCAACCAGGAAGTAACCTGTTTTATACCCTCTGTGCATGTGCAGAGGGTCCGTGTGTGCACATGTTGTGCGTAAGTGGCGCATGCACTTCCGAACCGGTAGGGAAGGTAAGTAGATTTCACCCCTGATTCGTGTATAAAAGAAACTTCATTTATATACAGTAATACAAAACATGATACATATATACAATACCCATGCAGCAAAAGCCAGAGCCAGAACCAGAACTCAGAATCCCGAAGCAATATAATCATAGAAGTTAATATACAGATCAGTCAAGCTAAGCCACGCCCAGGCTCCCAACTGTCTGACATGGCTCTCAGTCACCAAACAGTTCCCATTGGCTGGCTTGTTGTTATGGCTACCCCAGCTCATAATTACACTGAACAAATCAACCGGAAACCAGACCATGACATCATCAGAAGACACCCAAACAAACAACACCAGCATTTGACATCATACAGACAGTACTTCGAACCATGGGCTGTAGGACTCGGCAACTCCAGCCACACAATCCCACAAGCCGAAATCAAACCAGGATTCAGAAAGGCATTTAAAAGGCCCCAGACAAGCACAATCCAAAGCGCACTGAAGACGTCTCCTCCAATGGGGACGAAACGTTTGCAAGCAAATCGCCAAGCTCGGAGCTCAGACAGACAACACAGGAGTATCAATCCTTCCCTTCCCCTCCATCATCCAGTCAGAGTTGAAGAAGCTTCTTGGGTGAGAAGCGAAACGTCTTCAAAAAAAGAAAGCAGGAAGTCCAGTGGCCTCTTGAAAAAAAAAAAAGCACCTTTGGGAAGAAGGATGCATAACTAAGGCAGAATGTCAGCAAATAGCCCGAATCTGCCAAGATGAAGTCAGGAAAGCAAAGGCTCAAGAAGGAAGGGAATCCAACCTTCTGACTGGCAAAGTCAATGGGGAAAACCAGATTCACTTAACAACCGTGTTGCTAATTTAACAACTGCAATTCACTTAACAAACCTGGCAAGAAAAGTCGTAAAATGGGGCAAGGCTCAACTTGATAAATGTCTCACTTAGCAACAGAAATTCGGGCTGTATAGTGGTCGTAAGTGGAGGATTACTTCTACTGCATAACCAGATGGCATATTAATTTATTCTGCATATCAATTTATTCTTCCCTGCAAAACATCTGTGATGGTTGAGTGGAAACTTTTCTTGAGTTGTGGACTCTTTCTTTCTTTCTTTCTTTCTTTCCTTCTTTCTTTCTTTCCTTCCTTCTTTCTTTCCTTCCTTCCTCTCTTCCTTTCTCCATTCTCCCCTTCCTTCTTTCCTTCATCTCTCTCTCCATTCCTTCCTTCCTTCTTCCCTCCCCCTCCTACCTTTCTTGTTTCCTTGTTTTCTCTCTTTCTTTCTTTCTTTCCTTCCTTCCTCTCTTCCTCTCTTCCTTTCTCCGTTCACTCCTTCCTTCTTTCCTTCATCTTTCTCTCCCTTCCTTCCTTCTTCCCTCCCCCTCCTACCTTTCTTGTCCCGTTTTCTTTCTTTCATTTTCTTTCTTCCTTCCTTCCTCTCTTCCTTTCTCCATTCTCTCCTTCCTTCCTTCTTTCCTTCTTTCTCTCCATTCCTTCCTTCCTTCTTCCCTCCCCCTCCTACCTTTCTTGTCTCGTTTTCTTTCTTTCATTTTCTTTCTTCCTTCCTTCCTTCCTCTCTTCCTTTTTCTCCATTCTCTCCTTCCTTCCTTCTTTCCTTCTTTCCTTCTTCTTTCTCTCCCTCCCTCCCTCTCTCTCACTCTCTTAATACGCTTAACTGGGTCAGCGAAAGGGTTAACTACCACCCAAAAGCCATCGGTTGACCCAGTCAACTAACCAACCGGGAGTTAAATTTAGCCTTTAGCAGACAGAGGCGACCAGGGAGAAATTTGAAGGATGCTGGCTGGCCTCTTCAGTCCGAACAGCCTTTCCCGGTCCTTAAGTGAAGGCCAAGGGCGCCCTCTCGTGGCTGCACGTGCTATGGCATGGAACATGAAACATTTTTTTTTTAAATTCGATTTATATGCCGCCCTTCTCCGGAGACTCAGGGCGGCTTACAGCGCGTTAAGCAATAGCCTTCATCCTTTTGTATATTTATACAAAGTCATTTTATTGCCCCCACAAACTGGGGTCCTCATTTTACCTACTTAGAAAGGATGGAAGGCTGAGTCAAACCTTGAGCCTGGCGAGATTTGAACTTACTAATTGCAGACAGCTGGAGTTAAATTACAATGCATTAGTCTGCTGAGCTATCCAGGCTCCTTGGATGTGGAGGGACACCAGGACTCACCTATGTGGTGGAGCACAGATCACCTGTGGATGTCAACGGTGCTATTTCTCTCCAGCTCTCTCACTTGGCAACTTAAAGATAGGTGGACTTCAACGATCAATCAGTGGAACAGAAGTTGCCTCCAGAAGTGGTGGCAGCACCATCACTGGAGGTTCTTAAGAAGAGGTTGGACAACCATTTGTCTGGAATGGTATAAGGTCTCCTGCTTGAGTGGGGGGTTGGACTAGAAGACCTCCGAGGTCCCTTCCAATTCAGTTATTCTGTTCTGTTCTGATCTCATGTCCTTCCTGACAGAGACAGGACTACGGGAAAAACCCAACCTGGGAACATTTGTCAGCGTGAAGGTGACGAGATGCCACCACGTCTCTGCCAAAGAGACCTAATCAGATAAATAAATGACCTGATCAGATCACTTATTGCTGGAGATTCTCAAGAAAGGATTGGATAGCTATTTGTCACGAATGATACAGTATATAGGTAATCAGATGGTATACAGGAAGGAAGGAAGGAAGGAAGGAAGGAAGGAAGGAAGGAAGGAAGGAAGGAAGGAAGGAAGGAAAAGAAAGAAAACAAGGAAACAAGGAAGGTAGGAGGGAGGGAGGGAGAGAAAGATGAAGGCAGGAAGGAGAGAATGGAGAAAAAGGGAGAGAGGAAGGAAGGAAGGAAAGAAGGTGGGAGGGGGAGGAAAGAAGGAAGGAAGGAGAGAATGGAAAAAGGAAGAGAGGAAGGAAGAGAGGAAGGAAGGAAGGAGAGAATGGAGAAAGGAAGAGAGGAAGGAAGGAAGGAAAGAAAGAAAGGAAGGTAGGTAGGAGGGTGAGGGAAGAGGGAAGGAAGGAGAGAATGGAGAAAGGAAGAGAGGAAGGAAGGAAGGAGAGAATGGAGAAAGGAAGAGAGGAAGGAAGGAGAGAATGGAGAAAGGAAGAGAGGAAGGAAGGAAGGAAGGAAGGAAAGAAAGAAAGAAGGAAAGAAAGAAAGAAAGAAACCAGGAAACAAGAAAGGTAGT
>JAKOOJ010000007.1:89057383-89157383 GCA_022577455.1 Arizona elegans | reverse complement strand
AGTCCACAAATGAGATTACTTTCTCGGGAGGTTTATGGAACAGAAGGCCAGATTCTTATACATCCCTAATCCCCAAGTTTGCATCTTGGATGATCAGGATTAGCAGCTGATCCCATCTTGAGCCATTAAGTGGACTTTGTCCTCCATGGGTGTCGTCCTATAATAGGAGAGGAGAAGTCTTCTGGAAGGGTCCACACTGGTGTCCTGTGCTTGGAAGGATGTCCGAAGAAGACGAATTATACCTCTATGAAAACATCTCCTCCGTGAAGCCTTGGGATGGTCCCCAATATCATATCGCGCCCATGTGGGCCTTCCACTTCCAAACCATCTTCATGGGCCTGGTCTTCTTTGCCGGGACGCCCCTCAACGCCATCATCCTCTTCGTCACCATCAAGTACAAGAAGTTGAGGCAGCCGCTCAACTACATCTTGGTCAACATCTCCTTGGCCGGACTTATCTTCTGCGTCTTTGCGGTTTTTGTGGTCTTCCTGTCCAGCATCCAAGGTTACTTCTTCTTGGGTCGTCAGGTCTGCAAGTTGGAGGCCTTCCTAGGCACGGTAGCAGGTAAATACAAGGACTGGGAAAGTAACAGGTGATTTCCCGTAAGTGGGTCCTGCTCTCAGCCTTGGTCATTTTAAGCGGGGTGGACTTCAACTCCCAGAAGTCCCCAGCCACTTGTTTTAAGAGGTGTGGCCGTCAGGGCTAGCTGGAGAATCCTGGGAGTTGAAGTCCCAGTTTCTTTGAATGTTCAGGGCAGTATTTCTCAATCTTGACCCCATTAAAAGGTGTAGACTCCAACTCCCAGAATTCTCCAATTGGCATCGAGGACCACACCTCTTAAAGCAAGCTGGCAGTGGAATCCTGGGAGGTGAAGTCCACCCCTCTTAAAAAAAAAAAAAACAGGTTGAGGAACAATGGTTGAGTGGATTTTGCATAACGCAGCCATCAGCCATCAAGGCTGATGATCTTCAGATGGAACAACCTGTGGTGTCCTTCAGATCCAGTCAAGTGATGGAAGTTGTAATCTAGGACGTTTGAGGTGGACCTAGTCTTCGGAGAGGGGCGGCATATAAATTGAATTAAATAAATTAAATTAAATTAAATTAAATTAAATTAAATTAAATTAAATTAAATTAAATTAAATTAAATTAAATTAAATTAAATTAAATTAAATTAAATTAAATTAAATTAAATTAAATTAAATTAAATTGGAGGTTATCCAACCCTTCTTGAACATTGGGTGAAAAAGCCCATGTTAACATTATAATGCAGGGGTCATCAAACGTGGCCAATTTAAGACTTATGGACTTCAACTCCCAGAATTCCCCAGCTGGGGAGTTCTGGGAATTGAAGTCCATAAGTCATAAAGTTGCCAAGTTTGGAGACCTCAGTATGAGTGGATTTGAAGTAATTATTGTCCCTCGGATCAGAATGGATTAACTATAGGACATCTGATAGTGCAGGAGCCCATCAATACACTCCATATGCCTTAAAGCAAGCCAGCTGGGGAATTCTGGGAGCTGAAGTCCACCCCTCTTAAAGGGGCCAACACTGAGTAACACTGCCCTGAAGGTAAGGATGGAGATGAAGAGTTGAGGGCGTAATTTGAGGGTTGGGGGGGGTTATATTCTGAGCTCCTGCAATTGTCCACTTCTAAATCCTCCCCCGCATCCATGCCTGTCTGTCTGTCTGTTTGTCCGTTGTCTCCAGGTCTGGTCACTGGCTGGTCCTTGGCCTTCCTCGCCTTCGAACGCTACATTGTGATCTGCAAGCCGCTGGGGAACTTCCGTTTCAACTCCAAACATGCTGTGGTAGTGGTGGCGGCCACGTGGATCATTGGAATCGGGGTCTCCGTCCCCCCCTTCTTCGGCTGGAGCAGGTTTGATGGGCACAGAGAGGAACCAGAGTAGTTTCTCCTACATCACTGGAAGGAGAAAAAAAATTGGTCCGGGGTGGTGTCCGGATTCCTGCCTTGGGCAGGGGGTTGGACTAGAGGACCTCTAGGATTCTGTGATTCCCTTCATATTCTTGCCTGAACGAATATGATGAAATCATATCATGAACAAGCTAAGGGAACTAGGTAGGTTTAGCCTAGGGCAGAGAAGGCTTAGCGGGCACACGATAGCCGCCTTTCGGTAGTTGAGGGGCCGTCGCGGAAGATGGAGGTTGCATCCGTGGGTGGGACAAGAAGCAATGGGAGGAAGATAGTTAAAGAGAGATGTAACCTAGAAATAAGAAGGAATTGCCTGATGGTGAGAAATATTAATCAACTGAATAGCTTGCCTCCTGTAGTTGTGGGTGCTTCATCACTGGAGGTCTTCAAGAAACGAGTGGACAACCATTTGTCCGAGGTGGTACAAGGACTTTGAGGAGGGGGGTGAACTAGAAGACTTCTAAGGTCCCTTCCAACTCTAAGATTTTGTGACTTTTATATTACATATGTCTATTCAAAATTAGCATTGTACAACTCTAGTGTTGTGGTCCGTCAGCGGCCTGTGCAGCTAGTAGCTGATTCCGACAACGAGGAGGCTGGTGTGGTGCTACGCCAGCAGCCTGTGCAGCTGGCAGTCGAGTCGGACAATGAGGAGGCTGGAGAAGATGTGGTGCCAGAGGCGGGGATTCAGCCAGGGCCTTCAGAACCTCCAGAAGCTCCCATAAGTGAAGAGGACGAAGAGGAGGAGCCTCTTCTCGATGGACGGGCACACAGAGCTGCCAAAAGGCAGGAGTGGCTCCTCAGGAGGCAGTCTCCTCGAGAGTAAGGCTTGGGGCTAATTGGCCACTCCCTTAGCCTATTTAAGGAAGGATGACGACTGAGGCAATTTGCAGGGAACAACTTCGTTCACTCTCCTTCGCGTCCTGATCTTAGTTCTCTTATCAGTTTCCTGCAAATTGCTTCTGGGCTTTCTGCCAACCATAGTAAGATTACGATTATTATTATTATTATTATTATTATTATTATTATTATTATTTGATTCTTGTAGGCTTTGAACGCAGCACACACAAAGTCTGTACAAACCTTAGTTTACTAAATTAAACAGGTTTTTTTTTTCAAACAAAGGCTGTTAATTAACTTTCTTAACAGCCTACAAGAACCCAAAGAATAAATAATCGTAATCTTACTATGGTTGGCAGAAAGCCCAGAAGCAATTTGTAGCAATCAATGCACAAAGGAGAGTGAATGAAGTTGTTCCCTGCAAATTGCTTCAGTCGGTGTTCCTCCTTAAATAGGCTAAGGGAGTGGCCAATTAGCCCCAAGCCTTACTCTCGAAGAGACCTCCTCCTGAGGAGCCACTCCTGCCTTTTGGTTGCTCTGCGCGCCAGTGTATCGAGAAGAGGCTCCTCCACTTTGTCCTCTTCACTTATGGGAGCTTCTGGAGCTTCTGAAGGCCCTGACTGAATCCCCACCTCTGGCACCACATCTTCTCCAGCCTCCTCACTGTCCGACTCGAGTGCCAGCTGCACAGGCTGCTGGCGCAGCACCACACCAGCCTCCTCGCTGTCCGAATCAGCCACCATCCGCACAGGCCGTGTACGGGCCACAACACTGTAGAATGGGTTGCCTCCAGAAGTTGTGCTCCAACACTGAAATTATTTAAGAAGAGATTGGACAACCATCTGTCTGGAATGGTTAAAGATCTCCTGCTTGAGCAGAGGGCTGGACTAGAAGACCTTCAAGGTCCCTTCCAGCTCTATTCCAAATCAAAAATCATTTGTTTGGGATGGTATAAGCACTTCTGCCTTGGGGGTTGAACTAGAAGACCTCCAAGGTCCCTTCCAGCCCTAGGAGTCTATGATTCTATCCCTGGCAATGTTTTTCCGTCTTCCAGGTTCCTCCCGGAAGGGCTGCAGTGTTCCTGCGGTCCCGACTGGTACACGGTTGGTACCAAATACAAGAGCGAGTATTACTCATGGTTCCTCTTCATCTTCTGCTTCCTCATACCGCTCACCATCATCATCTACTCCTACGCACGGCTCCTGGGTGCCCTCCGGGCGGTAAGTCATGAATGCCCTGTCTGGATTACAGGTAGTCCTCGATTTACGACCACAATAGAGCCCAACATTTCCTTTGCTAAACAAGACCGTTGTTCAGTCCGCTTCACTCGATTTTATGACCTTCCTAGCCTCAGGCGTTAAGCGAATTGCTGCTGTTGATAAGTTAGTAATCCGGTTGTTAAGTGAATCCTCATTGACTTTGCTTGTCAGAAAGTCACAAAAAGTGATCAGGTGGTCCCGGGACACTGCAACCATCATAAATATGTCTGAATTTTGATCACATGACTATGAGGAAGCTACAAGGGTCGTAAGTATGAAAAACAGCTGTAAGTCACTTTTTTCAATGCCATTGTAACTTTGAAGTGTCACTAAATTAACGGTTGTAAGTCGAGGACTCCCTGCATGGATTTACGGTCTTCTGGAAGATGAGCTCCAGAGCTTGTATTCAAGATTATGAGGAGGCCCATTGTAGACATGACTTGCAATAACTCAATATCATCCAGAAAGTTCAGACTGTCAATGTGTTAGTATTTTATTGTGTTGGAAAGAGTTGGAAGTCAATACCTTCTTTCTTCTTCTTTTTTTAACATCCTGAACTGCCCTTCTTTTTTATCCCAATCTTTCTTTTCATTGTAGTTTATGTTATAATCAATCTCAATATGAGGAGAAGGAGGACTGGGATTTGATGTCTGAGCTTGGTTGTTTTCTTGCAGATGTTTCATGGCCCAACTAGAGAACGTCATCAGTACTAGGAAGGAGTGGGCTTTGCAGAAAAAAAGAGGAGGGGGAGGGGGACGACTGTGGGGTCCTTGATGCTTTCTGATTATTGATTATGCTTGATGCTTTCTGCTCCTTGATTATTTTCTTAAAGACATTTCATGACCCTATTAGAGAACATCATCAATGCTAGAAGGGAGTGGGATTTGTGAAGAGGAGGAGGAGGAGGAGGAGGAAAGAAAAAGAATTGTGGATCCTTGGTGACGGCAGTTTTCTTGCAAATGTTTCATGACCCAACTAGGTCACCTCATCAGTGCTGTAAAATGTCACAACTCTTCTGTCCACAGGTAGCCGCTCAGCAGCAAGAGTCGGCCACCACCCAGAAGGCCGAGCGAGAGGTCTCCCGCATGGTGATAGTGATGGTGGGATCCTTCTGCACCTGCTATGTTCCGTACGCCGCCCTGGCCATGTACATGGTGAACAACCCTCAGCACGGCCTTGACCTGCGCTTTGTCACCATCCCTGCCTTCTTCTCCAAGAGCTCCTGCGTCTACAACCCCATCATCTACTGCTTCATGAACAAGCAGGTGAGTGTGTCAGGTGCAAAAAGGCCAGGTTGACACGTGAAGGTCCAATGAAACTGCTTTGTCAAGGAATTGTCCAGCTGATGTCCACATGAAGTCAGAGACACTGACGCGAAGATCGAGTTTTATGCAAATAAATATATTTCACATTTATACTTTCAGCAGACAAGAGAGTCAGGAACATCCTGAGGTAAACAGTATACCAAGCACACAGAAGAAGAAAAAGGCGGGAAAATAGGGACACTCCCCCTTTATACCCACACCAACCAATTGCAGGGCAGATTGCCTCATGCATGAGCAGACAAGATAATCAGGGACATTGAACATCGTGAGGTAAATCTAAACAGCATGCAGGGCACACAGAAGAAAAAGGCGGGAAAAAGGGAAACTCCCCCTTTACACCCACAGCAACCAATCACAGTGCATATTGCCTCATGCAAGAGCCAGCACTCTCCAGCCAATCAACTACAACTGTGTGTTCTGGTCCATTGTACACTTTATTGTTCCAGCTACTAAATTTAATATCTTAATATGTTTTATTGCTAAAAGCCTAGGCACAGGAATCTTCTCAACAAACAGTTTGCAGCTGCTAGGAATTAGATAAGGGTCAGTGGAATTCAAGGGAGGTTGGACTTAAACCACTTGTGACTACATAAGGATTCTAGGCTGATGCCTCCTTTGACTCCGCCCCCCAGATTCTGCCACTTTCCCACCTACAACAAGTATCTCACTTGGAGCAAGGAAGGGATGGAAGAGAGCAATTTATCTGATCAACTTTTGCGGTGGCAGATACCGAAGAAGTTTACCACAAATGTTTAGGGGTGGTCATGAACTCCCCCACCATAAGTAGGTTTAGCCCTCAAGAAACAGGGCCAACCGAGTGAAGAACCGGAGCCCTGGGTGAAGGAACAGGGACGTGGTCATGCGGAGGTGGGGCTGAACGAGCAAAATTATACAACCATTTGTGGAAGGAAAGTAGGAAGACCATGATGAACACAGTTCATGGTTAAAGAATAACCAATATGGTGGCCATCATAGAAAGCAGGCACCATCACCGGAGATCTGTTGACTATTTGGGCCATGTCCTGCAGGCACCTCTAAATGAAGGTCCATCATATTGACCCACAACAGGCGTTGCATGACTCCAGGCAGTGTTTGCAACCTTGATTTATGGTTGTCGGAACACAGCTACTGAAACGAGGTTCATCATGGTCTGTGTGGATCTGTCTGCTAAATGTGGGCAGAACATTTCGTGTGAATTCCAGGAAGACATTTTGGACAAATACCCCTGGGCTCTGGGGTCAGAAAAGGCAGGTGAGGTCAAACAGGGCCGGTTTTCCAGGTACCCTCTTTGTTAGTCTGTAGTAAGTTGTACAACCTTGGCAATTTTAAGATGTGTAGACTTCAAGTTGGAAGAACACAAGTCTTAAACTTGCCAAGCTTGGATACCCCTGGTCTACAGTGAGTGGAGGCTGCGTCTGACAACTTTGGGGGTCAGCCTGTTCTCCAAACCACTTGAAAGTAGAACGAGAAAGAATGGATGTCCCAAAGGTGCATTTTCAAGAGGCAACTGGATTTTCTGGTCCCACTCCTTCCCGCCCCGCTCCTGGCAAGCGATGGCCCGGTAAGCCTGTTTTTTGCTGTCCCCAGCCTCCAGAGCCTCTCTAGGAGTCTGGGGAGGGTGAAAATGGCCTTCCCCACACATCCCAGGAGGCCTCCCGGCCGGAAACAGCCCATTTGCCAACTTCCAGTGGGGACAGCAAAAAACGGACCTTCCAGTCCCACCAGAAGTTGACAAACGGGCTGTTTTCGGCTTCCAGAGTGCCTCCGGGGAGGGTGGGGATGGCCGTTTTCGCCCTCCCCAGACTCCTAGAGAGGCTCTGGAGGCTGGGGACAGCAAAAAACAGGCCTTCCCCACCACCAACCCCGAGGTCCTCCAGAGGCAGGAAACCGCCTGTATTCCTACTTCTGGTGGGCCCAGAAGGCCCGAAAAGCAGCTGGTCAGTCAGCCACTGATATGGCTACACGTGCCACCTCCAAGGTCCCTTCCAACTCTGTTATTCTGTATTCTATAAGACCTTCTCGGGCAATTCCCGGGCAGTCATAAAACTCCTGTCTCCTCCCTTCCCAGTTCCGTGCCTGCATCTTGGAAACGGTGTGCGGCAAACCTATGACGGACGACTCTGACGTGGTCTCTCAGAAGACGGAGGTTTCCTCCGTGTCCTCCAGTCAAGTCAGCCCCAAGAGCTGAGAAGCCCACCAAGGCCAGGCCCAGAAGCCACTCTGCACGTTGGAACGCGACCAAGACGATGACTATGCCAAGAAAAGAGACCCTCTCCCCACCCCACTGTCCCACAAAACACACTTCTTTTAAAACACACACTCACACAAACACACACAAAACATTTTCTTCCAACAGCACCACTCCAGGGCTCCGTTTAGAGTGGACAAAAAGAGTTTGGCGCCTTCTCAAGAGGAGCTGCACGTTTCCAGATGATTTTTGAACCCAAAAAGCTCCCCCAAACTTTTTCCTTCGTTACCCAAACTCCCTATCCGAAAGTCGATTCTACCCATCAAATGCCCTTGGAGTTTGGTGGTTTTCTTGCAGATGTTTCAGGACCCAACTAGGTAACATCATCAGGACAAGAAAGGAGGAGGAGGAGGAGGACTGTGAGGTCCTCTGTGCTCTCTGAGTTTAGTTGTTTTCTTGCAGACGTTTCATTACCCAGCTAGGTAACATTATCAGGACTAAATGTTCCTCTTGCGATCGGGTCATAGTCTTGTGAGCTGTTACCCAGTGGGAAAACCTACTTTTACCCCATTTAGGGTAATTTACCCAGCACTCTCCTACCCCTTCTCTTGCAAGCAGTGCAGAGCTGCAGCCTAGGTCTTATAATCTGTTGAAACCATGGCTAGAACCGCACCCGGCTCCGATGCATCCAGACTCCCCTCGCTTGTCTCTTTCGGATGGCCAAGTTTCAGCAGAAGTTTTTGGAAAGGATGGACCTGAAACCCTTTGTTGTTGTTTTTTTAATGCACAAAGCTGGTGTGAATTTTAGGACCGCGTCTCTCTCCACCGCCCATATCCTTTTCTTAGAATTCGGAGCAAGCCATGGCCACAATAAACCAAGTTCAAGGGATCCGGTGCAAGGCACTAATTGGGGGAGAGCAGTTGCGATCGTCCGCCGAACCTTCTGGAAGGAAACGGAACCTTTAGGACTCTCACAAACAGCTTGGACAAGCAAGCCCACCTTTCCTCAGGCCCCTGTTTAAAATGCTGTTGCTTGGAGTGGCTTTAATGAACCAACCGTTCAAAGCAGCCGTGTCCTTTTTTTTCAGACTTGGGTACAAAAATGGTTGGGAAGAGAGAAAGGGGGAGAGAGGGAGAGAGAGAGAGAGAGAGAGAGAGAGAGAGAGAGAGAGAGAGTCTTTAATGAACCAACTGTTTAAAGCAGCCGTGTCTCTTTTTCAGACTTGGGTGCAAAAATGGGCGGGAAGAGAGGGAGAGGGAGGGAGGGAGGGAGAGAGAAACTTTAATGAACCAACTGTTCAAAGCATCCGTGTCCTTTTTTTTCAGACTTGGATGCAAAAATGGTTGGGAAGAGAGAAAGGGGGGGAGAGAGAGAGAGAGAGAGAGAGGCTTTAATGAACCGTTTAAAGCAGCCATGTCTTTTTCAGACTTGGGTGCAAAAATAGTTGGGAAGAGAGGGAGAGGGAGGGAAAGGCTTTAATGAACCGTTTAAAGCAGTTGTGTCCTTTTTTCCAGACTTGGGTGCAAAAATGGGTGGGAAGAGAGAAAGAGGGAGAGACAATGTGGCTGCTTTAATTAGGAGCAAAGAAGTGATGGCTCATGAGCCCCAAATGGGCACAGCCACAGCTGTGTTTCCATGTGTCCACAGCCCTAGAAATCCGCTCTGCAAAGCTGAACCAGCGTGGTTTTCTCCTGTGCCTGGAATCGGTTCCATACTCGTGTTTCTCAACTGTGGCCAATTTAAGACGTGTGGACTTCAAATCTCACAATTCCCCAGTCAGGAAGGCTGGCTGAGGAATTCTGGGAGTTGGAAGTCCACCCATCTAAAAAGCAACCAGGGGTCTCCAACCTTGGCAACTTTAAGACCTGCGGACTTCAACTCCCAGAATCCTAGGAATTGGAAGTCCACAAGCAAAGCTGGCTGAGGAATTCTGGGAATTGAAGTCCACAAGTCTTAAAGTTGCCATGGTTGGAGACCTTGGAAGAATTAGAAGATTCCCCCATGCACACAACCATTGTCCAATGTCTCTAAACCCCAATTGTTGGGAAAGATCCGCGGGTGGGCGAGATTTTCCCTTTCTCTCCTAACTGACCCTCCCGTGGAAATAAAACTGGAGCTGAACAGGATGGGTCCTTTCTGTCCACCCACAAATCAGCTGTCCAGATATCCAGCTCGCACACACACCTGAGCAGCAAACCACACAACGCAACAAGGATGATGTAAACAGTTTTATTAAGACACCATTTGTGTGTTGTACATTATATAAAACTCCACGGATGCTGTATAAGAAAAGCCTTCTCAAAGACTGGCGATGAAGAATTGGGATGGAGAGAGGGGGAAGTCTTTTCTCTTTCTTTTTCTTTCCTTCTTTCTTTTCCTTCCTTCCTTTCACCACCGGCACCGAAACCCAGAATGGGGGGCGGGGGGGTGCGTCATTTTTCAAAGCTGAGCTTAACCCCCTCTGGAGTAGTAACGGGCCCTTTTCACAAGCCATGCAAATTTGCGAAACCGAGTTTCATCAGATGCTCTGAGCCACGATTGCAAAAAATAAACGACCACGAGAAGCCAGGATCTCTATCAAGGGACACCTTCCAGGTAGAGAAACACCTGGCAGGGCTACTGTTTCACCCGATTTCCTGCTCTGCTTCAGCCTCTCAGCTGCTTCCCTGAAAAAGTGGCAGCCAACGGCCATCCGAGATGATGCCACGTGCTGGTGGGTTGCTAGCCAAGTGCCACGCACTAGTGGCAAATCCGTGGCTGGCCTTTTAGTGTTATCAAAACGAATCTCTTCCTTCCCATTGCACTAAGGCAGTGTTTCTCAATCTTGGAAGCTTGAAGATGGGTGGACTTCAACTCCCAGAATCCCCCAGCCAGCGCTGCTGGCTGGGGGATTCTGGGAGTTGAAGTCCACCCATCTTCAAGCTTCCAAGATTGAGAAACACTGCACTAAGGGGATTAAAAATGACCACGGAAATAATACTGTTTCAAGTTTCTACTTTTGGCTATCAGGTTTGTTCCCACACTCGGGAAAACCTTGCAAAGAAATTCACAATTAGTGTTAGGAAGCCAGGTAGGAAAGCAAAGTTTGCTTGTGCACCTGGCAAAATGTTCACCCTCGAATTTTGCAGGACGGGGAGAAAAAAAAATAGCATCCTTTCATTTGCAAAAGGCTCAGGAGCAGCTGGCCATTCGGGAAAGGAACGGATTTTGAATTCAGCGCAGCACCCGGCCGAAACAACCCCCCCCCCCCCCCCCCCCCGCAAATCCACACGACTTGTGAAGCAGCAATCTCGACAAACCTGCCCCCAATTTTGGGGGAAAGGGAGGGGGGAGTTTAAGGAAAGGTGGCCGTAACATCAAGATAATTTATTTCTCTTGGCAAATATCGGGATGGGGAAATGAGATGGGGTCGTTTCCAAAAATCAAAAGCACAGGAGAGAGGGCCAGATTTGACTTCTCCGGTAAGGGGAAGGATTTACCCTGACAGATTAGGGGTCTGATGGGGGGGGGGTCTCTTCGTATTCGCCCACCCCTTCCCCGAGGGCCACGTGGCTGGCAGAAAACACAGAAGGAAGAGAGGTGTGTTAAATTTCTGCATTTGTTTTATGAGTAAGTTTGGGCCTGGATTCTCCAACTGCTTTTTAACAAAAAAGGCACTTCAAAAATGCAGAATATCCCGGCATCCTTAAAGCTGCCCGTCGCCCCCCGCTTTTCTCCTTCTAAAGACCCAACGGAGGGTTTGCCCCCTACTCTACATTAACAAATGACGGTCTGGGAGGAGAAACTCGGTTGGCTACTTCGACCCGGGACGGACCCAATTCAACCTCGCCTCTTCGACATCTCCTGTTTTTTTAAGCCCGGAGCGGACACCAAGCAGAGATCACCAAAGCTTGAATATTATTTAACAAAGAGTCCCGGGTGAAATCCTGAACCCGTGGCTCACACCATCGCCGACCGCACAGCTCTTGCAAAGGATGCCGTTTGAAGGATGCTGGGGAAACTGAGGCACGGGGGGCAGCACTCCGGAGGATGTTCGGATGTCGTAAGCGAAGGAGACGCCTGATATTTTTAAAGTCGAGATTTTTTGCAGCCTTCGAGGCAGGGGGGAACCTCCCGCCCGGAGGCAGAGAAGCTAAACGCCACCCCCCCTCCCCAAATTCTCTTGTCGGCTTCTTGGAAGATGAAAAAATGGAGGGGGAGGGGTGTCTTTGAATGTAGATCTCACCCCTCTCGGCTGTGTCTTGTTCTCTGGCTTTCTGACTTTGTGGATTTTAATAAAAAAAAAACTGACTCTTTAAAAAATAAAAGTGGGGGACAGGGCTATGCCCCACCCCCCAGATTGGCTTAATGCGTTCGTCTTTTCACACGGAACCCAAAAAAAAAAAAAAAATACAAAAATAAAACTGAACTTGTTAGACATAAAAAGAACATGCAAATCTATTTAAAAAACCAAAAAGGAAAACTTTTGGGGTTTCAACCAGAACCGTGATCTCTCAGAATACCGACCTCCCACCTTGGAAGGGAGGGAAGTCGAGGGGAGGGGAGGGGAGGGGAGGGGAAGCAAGGAGGATGGGATCAATTGGGGAGGGGGTGGCCTGTTCTCCTCCCCCCCTCCCCAAATTCTCGGCTGAAACGGAGTCTTGATAGTGAGCCTTTCTTGTGTTAATCCTGAAACGGTAAAAACGACACTCCCCGTCCCACCCCGAAAAACACTTCTTCCTTTAAAAAAAAGGAGATTGGTGGTTCAGAATTCGTCGTGCCGTACTAAAGCTTCCCCGAAGTCCGTGGCCTGGCTGCCCACAAACAGGTCGTACTTGTCCACAATTTCTTCTCGGGTGAGCTTGCCATCCTGGAAAAGGAAAGGAAAGGCAAAGGTAAAACAACCGGGGTAGACCCTGATGGCGTTACCTAGTAGGGTCATGAAACGTCTGCGAAAAAACAACCAATTTCAGAGAACACTCAGGACCCCACCAGTCCTCCTCCTCTACAAACCCTGCTTCCATTTAGCACTGATAGTGTTCCCTAGCTGGGTGATGAAACGTCTGTGAGAAAAGCACCATGCTCAGGGAGTCCTCCTCCTTCTGTTTCTCCCCCACTCTTCTTTCCTTCCTCTCCTTCATTCCTTCCGCTTCCTTGTTCCACTCCTCCCTCTCCTTTCCATCCCTTCATTCCTTCGGCCTCTTCTCCTTCTCTTCCTTCTTTCCTCCCCTTCATTCCTTCTCCTTCTCTTCCTCCTCTTCTCCTTCTCTTCCTCCTCTCCTTCCTTCTTTCCTCCCCTTCATTCCTTCCACTTCTCTTCCTCCTCCTCTTCTCCTTCCTTTCCTCCCCTTCATTCCTTCCACTTCTCTTCCTCCTCTTCTCCTTCCTTCTTTCCTCCCCTTCATTCCTTCTCCTTCTCTTCCTCCTCTTCTCCTTCCTTCTTTCCTCCCCTTCATTCCTTCTCCTTCTCTTCCTCCTCTTCTCCTTCTCTTCCTCCTCTCCTTCCTTCTTTCCTCCCCTTCATTCCTTCCACTTCTCTTCCTCCTCCTCTTCTCCTTCCTTCTTTCCTCCTCTTCATTCCTTCTCCTTCTCTTCCTTGTTTTTCCTTCTCCTCCTCCTCTTTGTCTATACAAACCCGCTCCCTTCTAGCACCTACTTGGGTCACGAAACATCTGCAAGAAAACCCCATAGTGCTCCTCCGCCCCTCCCCTTCCTCTCCTCCTCTTTCTCCTCCCAAAAAATCCCATTCCCCCCTCTAGCACCGATCACGTTCTCTAGCTGGGTCACGAAACATCTTGCAAGAAAGTCTATGGAGATTCTCGTGGCAACTGGGACTTTCTAGGTTGCCGACTCCCGGGTTGAGGCTCTTTTGAGGGCTTAAGGTTGACGACCCCTGCCCCAGGAGGAAGCCCTCTCACCTTGTCCTTATCCGACTCGTAAACCAGGTGCCGCGCTTCGGCCTCGGCGTGGTCGTAATCGGAGGGCAGGATCCAGTCTTTGGTCTCTTCCTTGTCCATCTTCCCGTCGTGGTTCTTGTCCCGGAACTCCATGAATTGTTCCCGTTCCGTTTTGACCCACTCGGGTTCCTCGGTGTTGCCGTCGTGGCTGTACATGTCACCTGCAGAGAGGGAACGCCGGGAGGGTCTCAATTCTAACTGTCGGGCCCTGTGCGTCGAACTGTACAACGCAAGTGAACCTCGACTTACAGCCAAATTTGAGCCCAATATTCCCGTTGCTAAGCGAGACGGCCGTTTTAGTGGATTCAAATTGTTGGGGGCTGATATGTAAATGACACACTTTTTAAACCGCTCGTAGGGCGCTGAAAAAGGAGGTACATAAGCCTAAATGCTATTGCTAAGGGTCCCATTTTACGACCTGCCTCGCCGCAAGGGTTAAACGAATCGCAGCTGCCCTTAAGTGAGTAACGCGGCTGTTAAGCGAAGCTGGCTTCCCCGTCGACTCTCCTTGTCGGAAGGTCGCAGAAGGGAACCATATATGACCGTCGTAAAATTAAGTCAGCGGCCACGCGGCCGAATTTTGATCACGTGACCACGAGGATGCTGCGGCGGTCGTTAAGTGGGGGGGGAAAAGGTCCCAAGTCCCAGCGCCGTCGTAACTTTGGTCACTAAATGAACTGTTGTAAGTCAAGGACTATATCCGTAGCCATTTATCCTTCAGTTGGGTGCCAACCCAGGACATTTCCAAATGTTTCATGAGGGGACCCCTGGCCCGAGTCTTCCTGTGGTTTAACAAATGGGGGCCACGGCAGGATCCGGCCACGACTCACCTATATATTCCTCCAAATTAATGAAGCCGTCTCCATTCTTATCGATATCCTCCATGGTTTCCTGTAGGGGAAAAAAACAGGGGCAGCATTATTTATTTTATTTCCCACTTTTATTGTTATTTTTAATCAATAACTAAAGGCAGCGAACCGCTCTGTAATACTCCTCCTTCCTATTTTCCCCACAACCACCACCCTGCGAGGCGGGTCGGACCGAGAGAGAGAGGGACTGGCTGGCTCAAAGTCACCCAGCCGGCTGGCATGCCTAAGGCGGGACTAGAACTCTTGGGCTAAATTGATTTAATTCGATTTTACTTCTGCTCTTAATTTTTGTATTTTATGTGTTTTATTCTGTGCCTGTTCACCGCCCTGAGTCCTTCGGGAGTAGGGCGGTATACAAATTAAATAAAAATAAATAAATAAAATAAATAAATAAAATAAAAACCACCACCTGGTGATTGGCCCAAAATTTCTTCTCAGTTCTAGCTTGGATCTCTCCTTGATTAATTCCCATCCGGTATAGGGTCTCTCCTGCTTGGGCAGGGGGTTGGACTAGATGACCTATAAGGTCCCTTCCAATTCTGTTCCATCTCTAATCTGCAATCCTGCCTTCTGGTGCTTTGTAGAATCGTTTTGACCTCCTCATCTTTGGGGCAGCCCCTCAAATACTAGAAAACTATTAGGTCCCCCTCCCCTCAGTCCTTTTCGTTAAACTGTTCTTCAGATGTTTCAGCCCCCAACCCCCTAATCCAGGGGATCCACAATCCTACCGGGCCGGAGCCCACTACCAGGGAGTGGCCTATTCGGAACCCGGCTACACAAGTGACAGGCTGATATATACACGCAGCTCCACTCACACAAGCTGTACCCCAAAGGCTTCTCTTGGGCGAGTCGTCCCATTCCCCTTTCCCCCCCAACCAGACCACCAAGCCACAAAGGTTAGGGACCACTGCCCTAATCCTCTTGGTTGCTCTTTTCTGCCCTCTTTCTAGAGTCCCAACATTTTTTTTTTATATCGTGGCAAATTTTTAATCTACAGTAGTGGCCAAAATTGTGGAAACCTTTTGGGAAAAGTGTATTTTTGAGGTTTGATGGCTAATAACAACACTTTTTTTTTTTTTTGGAGTTCCAAGATAATCCTATTCCACTGTTGGAATGGCCTGGGAATATTTTTCATTTTCATTTTTCATTTTATTTGATTTATATACCGCCCTACTCCCGAAGGACTCAGGGCGGTGAACGGGCACAAGATAAAACACATAGAAACACAAAAATTTAAGAGAAGTAAAATCGAATTAAATCAATTTAGCCCAAGACAAATTTAAAACCCCAGGTTAAGAACAAATTAAAAATTTACGTTAAAATTTACATTAAAAAGAGAATGGGAGAGGTTAGGAATAGGCCAGACTTTAACCCAATTGAAAATCTATGGAGCCGAGAAAGAAACTTCTTAGTCAGAAGCGACACAACAATAAAACCCAGTTAATAGAAGCCATCATTCCATCTTGGTTTCACATTATAACAGCTGCAGAACTCAAAGACTTGGTTCACTCCATGGGAAGAGGTTGTAAGGCCATAAATTCATGCTAAAGGTTACCCAACTAAGGATTAACTGACATGGTGATAATTTTTGTATATATCTCATTTTTCTATGGTGATAATTTTTGTATATCTCATTTTTTCTATGGTGATAATTTTTGTATATCTCATTTTTTCTACGTGTTTCACTTTTCTTCTTTATACTGTAACTGCTATTCTAATAGCAGATCCTTCATAAAAGTAATTGCATTACATTCTTGATTGAATTATCTTTCCATGGATATATAATTTTATGGTACTACTCCAAAAAAATAGTGGTGTTATTAGCTAGTTTTAGAAAATACACTTTTCCCAAAAGGTTTGCACAATTTTGACCACTACTGTAGAGATAAAGACTCACCCGCCGTATCATCTGTATCATTTTTTCTCCTAACGTTTAGCCTTTTTAATATTCCCTGTTGATGATTTTATGAACCGCATTTGGACACTAGGAGCAAAGTGCCTCCAGAATTGGGCAGCACAGAAACATCAGGAAGGACAATAAATCAAAACCAAACAATAAATACAGTCCTTGACTTACAATGGCCCGTTTAGTGACCGCTCAAAGTTAGAACGGCACTGGGGGAAAAAAAAAGGAACTTATGACCATTTTTCACATTTAACGACCATTGCAGAATCCCCGCGATCAAAATTTGGACGCTCGGCAAAATTTGGATGCTTGGATGACTCGTATTTATGATGGCCGCAGGATCTCTTTTTGTGACCATCTGATGAGCAAAGTCAAGGGGAAGAGTGGCGGGGGAGGGGGGACCGGATTCGCTCGACAACCGGGTTACCAATTTAAGAACTGCAGTGATTCACTTAAACCACAGTCGTAAAACAGGGCAAAACTCTTTTGAGCATATTTCTCGCTCAGCGGACGAGAAATGTGGGGCTCCATTGGGGTCGTAAGTCAAGGACTGCCTCTAAAGCAGAGGTCTTCAAACTTGGCAGCTTTAAGACTTGTGGACTTCAACTCCCAGAATTCTCCAGCCAGCACAGCTGGCTGGAGAATTCTGGGAGTTGAAGTCCACAAGTCTTAAAGCTGCCAAGTTTGAAGACCTCTGCTCTAAAGCGTCACGAGATCAGCCCACCAACCTGCACGACGATGTCCTTCATGTAGTCATATTCTTCGGGGTGCAAGAAAGCGGTGAATTCCTCCTTGGTTGCCACCAGGTCTCCGTCCTGGTCGGCCATTTTGAAGCGCCGTTCATCCCTCACCATCATTTGCTTATAATTGAAGCCGTCGTCGGGGTCCGGATCGTCTAAAACGGCAGAGGTGGGATTCGGTTACTGAAGGGCGACTTGTACACCACCGCTCGACCATAGAGAGCGGCTCAAAAGTTGGCACGTCCCACGTCGAGCCCCAGCCCAAAGTTCAGGCAGTCCTCGACTTAACGACGGCGAGGACGTCGTTAAGTCGAGGACTACCCGTACGGCCGCGCGAACGGAGGGACTGCTTTGCCAGCTTCAATGTTATAGGAACCGGGAAACCAGGGTCAATTTTCAAAGGTTTGGGGTTTATCTGGAAATAAAAATGTCTGTAGAGATTTTTTTTTTTTTAATTTGATTTATATGCCGCCCTTCTCCGGAGACTCAGGGCGGCTTACAATGCGTTAAGAAATAGCCTTCATATTTTTGTATATTTATACAAAGTCAGCTTATTGCCCCCACAAACTGGGTCCTCATTTCACCTACCTTAGAAAGGATGGAAGGCTGAGTCAACCTTGAGCCTGGTGAGATTCGAATCTGCAGTAATTGCAGGCAGCTGGTCTTAATAACAGGGTGCCTTAGACCACTGTACTACCAAGGCTCTCAGCCATCCAGGCCGTGGTTGTCCTAAAGGTGCTTTTTCAGGAGGCAACAGGACTTTCTGGGTTTTTGTTTGTTTGTTTTTTTGAAGACGTTTCGCTTCTCATCTGAGCAGCTTTGTTAGGAAATGATCATTACCTGACTTGTTGAGTTGGCAATATATAAACCCTCAATATAGCTTTAAGACTGCTGTATTGCATCATACTGTGTCCTGATTGGTTAGCTCTGTAGCCAATCTCCTTAAGAGGGAGCTAGAAACATGGTTTGTTCTCTTTGATGTTCTTGCTCTCTGATATCCGTTTGCAAATCCAGAAGAACTGTTTATTGTGAATGACGACGATGACTGGTAAGAAGACTTTGTAATTGGATTTATCCCTGGACTGTCGTTTTGGCTATCTCCTGCTTTATATGTGTATGACCTGGACTGTTTATTGGACTGTGCCTTACTATTTCCTGAAAGTAAACACAACTCAGTGTATCTGTGTGTTGGCTGTGTTTATTCGTAACTACTCTCAATCGCTTTCATGTACAAACCCTTGCTACTCAAGGGTTACTCTGCGAATTCCTTAACCAGCTCTGACTGGATGGTGGGGAACGGAAGGATTGATATTCCTTGCAGACAGCATTTGGTCATTTACATCCTTTTTAGAGGGTCGTTGAGGCCACTTGGGAGGTTTTATCTGTGTCCTCAGGGTTACCGGAGTGATGCAAATAGTTCTTGTAGTCTGCAATTTTTTTCCCCCTCCTCTGGAAATCCATTCCTACTCCCACACCATTCAAAAGATGTTCACCCCAAATCCTTCCTTTCCCCACCAACCAGCCAGAGCTGAAGAAGCTTCTTGAATGAGAAGCGAAACGTCTTCAAAGAAAAAAAAAACCAGAAAGTCCAGTTGCCTCTTGAAAAAAGCACGTGAAATGCTCCCGGTTCAGACCGGATCGCCCGATCCGGTAGCGATGACGGCAGATAGTTCGGAGAACCGGTAGCAAAAATCCCTGCGTCCTCCCCACCATGCCCAGCTGAGCCATGCAATCATCAGAGGTTTTTTTTTTTTTTTTACTTTTAAAAGCATTTTTTCTACAACCTCTTCCGATGAAAAAATGCTTTTAAAAGTAAAAAAAAAAAAAAAAAAAAGCCTCTGATGATCGCGCGGCTCAGCTGGGATCGTCAGAGGCTTTTCAAAGCATTTTTTTCTGCAACCTCTTGGCCGAAGAGGTGGTAAAAAAAAAAAATGCTTTGAAAAGCCTCTGACGATCCCAGCCGAGTTGCCTGATCGTCAGAGAGGCTTTTCAAAGCATTAGAAAAAATGCTTTGAAAAGTTTAAAAAAAAAATTGAACACGCCCACCCAGCCACATTACCCCACCACCACCAAGCCACGCCCACAGAACCGGTATTAACAAATTTTACATTTCACCCCTGCTTTGGGACAAGCGTTGACCTGGAGGACTGAGAATCTCTACAGACTTTTAGCTATACAATTTGGGATGAACAGCCTTTGAATGGTGTGGGATCCGGAATGGATTTCCAGAGGTAAAAAAATAAATAAATTGCAGACTACAAGAATCCTTTGCACCACTCGGGTGACCTCTGAGGACACAGATAAACCTCCAAGTGGTTCAAGGACCCTCTAAAACAGTGTTTCTCAACCTTGGAAGCTTGAAGATGGGTGGACTTCAACTCCCAGAATCCCCCAGCCAGCGCTGCTGGCTGGGGGATTCTGGGAGTTGAAGTCCACCCATCTTCAAGCTTCCAAGGTTGAGAAACACTGCTCTAAAAGGATGCAAACGACAAGCTGTCTGCAAGGAATATCAATCCTTCCATTCCCCACCATCCTGTCGGAGCCGAAGAAGCTTTTTGGACGAGAAGCGAGACGTCTTCAAATGAAGAAACTAGAGAGTCCTGTTGCCTCCTGAAAAAGCACCTTTGAGACTGGAAAAATTGCTTTCCACGTTTATCTGCTTTAGGGTGGCCGCTTCTTGCGGAGTGCATACTGTTTGCCGTCCCTGGTTATGTGACCTCACCAAAGTCAGGCCAAGAATGTGGTTTTAATCTGCCCACGGTGATAAAATGTACAGTGTGCAGCTAGGCTCAAGGGCAGCCGATCGGCAAGGCCAAGCAAGCAGAGACCGGCTGAAATGCAACCACTCCCCGAATCTCTTCATGAAAACGAAAGCAGAGCCTTGCCTTAAAAATGATGCTCGCAAGCTGCAAGCAAGGAGACAAATGCTCCCTACGGCTGCGTTTTCCAACTTCCGCCATTGGAAGATGGGTGGACTTCAACTCCCAGAATGCCCTGGCAAGCCATGCTTGAAGATGGGTGGACTGCGACTCCCAGAATGCCCTGGATAACATGCCAATGGACTTTTAAAGCCTGTGGACTTCAACTCCCATAATTCCCTGGCAAGCTATGCTTGAAGATGCGTGGACTTCAACTCCCAGAATCCCCGGGCCCGCATGCTAATTAACTGTAAGTCTGTGGACTTCATCTCCCAGAGTACCCTGGCCAGCCATGCCTGAAAGCTTCATCACCCTGAAAGGTGACTGCCCAGTCTCGGCTTGATTCCTGGCGTTCTGCGTTCAAATTTAAAGGGGGAGCAGGAAGTGGCTCCATCGGGACTCTCCCTCAGCCCTTTGTATAGTCCTAAAGCTGGGAAGGGTCCCTAAGAGGTCATCCAATCCAGCCCCTTCAGGCTCTCACCATCCTATCTCCAGAGAGGCGACAATCCAGCCTCGGTTTGACTCCCAGAATTCTGCCTTTGACTTGGAAAAGGGAGAGCAGGGAAATGTGGGATAGGCCCAGCAATGACCCAGCCGTTTTTCAGAATCCAAGAGCTGGGAAGGGGTCCTCCGGTGGTCATCCAGTCCAGCCCCCTGCAGGCTTCACCATCCCATCCCCCGAGAGGTCGATCTAACCAGCCTCGGTTCTGCCTTTGACTTGGAAAAGGGAGAGCAGGGAAATGTGGGATAGGCCCAGCGTGACCCAGCCCTTTGCAGGATCCTAGAGCTGGGAAGGGGGTCCTCAAGAGGTTATCCAGTCCAGCCCCCTCGCTATCCCCTGAGAGGCAATCTAACTGGCCTCAAGTTTGACTCCTGGAGTTCTGCGTTTGACTTGAAAAGGCAGAGCAGGAAAGTGTGGGGAGCCCAGGACGGGCCAAGCATGACTTTCCCTCGGTCCTAAGGGGCCCTAAGGGTTCATCCAGCCTGACCCCTGCAGGCTTCACCACCCCATTCCCCCCCCACCGAGAGGTGACCATCCAGCCTCGTTTCAAACCCCAGGGCTTCCCTTTCCCCTTCAGCTCGACGGATGCTTTCCAGCAAGGCTGTGTCCCCCCTTGCCCCTTACCCAGGTAAGTGCCATAGGTGACATTCCTGTACTCCTCCCAGGAGATGAAGCCATCTTGATTCAAGTCATACTCCTGCCACTGGCGCGCTACGTTCTCAGAGACGTACTTCTTCTGCGCCTTCTTAATCCAGTCCTTCAGCTCCCCCTCCGTCACAAACCCATCCTTATCCGTGTCTATTTTGCTCACAATCGCGCTACAAGACAAAATGGGGGAGGGGGGGCAAGGTTGAGCCTTGGGGAGTGGGCTAGAGGGGTACAGGGCCCGACCTACCTAAGACGTAGCCGTAGGTGGCGTTCTTATACTCCTCCCACGAAATCAGACCGTCCCCGTTGAGGTCGTGGCCCTTCTGCTGGCGCTCCACGTCCTCGTAAATCCAGCGCTTTTGGGCAAACTTAATCCAGGCCTTGAGCTCCTCCACCGTTACAAACCCATCCTTGTCGCCATCTATTTTACTTACAATTTTTCTGTGGGGGGGAGGCAGAAAAAGAATTAAGAGCAGGAGGCAGGCGCTCGGGGAGGGATGGGGGGAGAGAGAGAGAGATGGAGGGGTGGAGGGGGGAAGGGGCGAGGGACCAGAAGACCAGACCCCAAAAAATCCAGTTTGTTATGATCCAACAATGTCAATGGCAGCTTTAAGGTGGACTTCATTTCCCAGAATTCCTCAGTCTGGTTTAAGGTGAATGGACTTCAGCTCCCAGGATTCCTCAGTCTGCTTTAAGGTGAATGGACTTCAACTCCCAGAATTCATCAGTCTGGTTTGAGGGGTGGACTTCAGCTCCCAGGATTCCTCAGTCTGGTTTAAGGTGAATAGACTTCAACTCCCAAGATTCCTCAGTCTGCTTTAAGAGGGGTGGACTTCAGCTCCCAGAATTCCTCAGTCTAGTTTGAGGGGAATGGACTTCAGCTCCCAGGATTCCTCAGTCTGCTTTAAGGGGAATGGACTTCAGCTCCCAGAATTCCTCAGTCTGGTTTGAAGGGTGGACTTCAGCTCCCAGAATTCCTCAGTCTGGTTTGAGGGGTAGACTTCAATTCCCAGAATTCCTCAGTCTGGTTTGAGAGGTGGACTTCAACTCCCAAGATTCCTCAGTCTGCTTTAAGAGGGGTGGACTTCAGCTCCCAGGATTCCTCAGTCTGGTTTAGAGTGAGTAGACTTCATTTCCCAGATTTCCTCAGTCTGATTTAAGGTGAATGGACTTCAGCTCCCAGGATTCCTCAGTCTGGTTTGAGGGGTAGACTTCAGCTCCCAGGATTCCTCAGTCTGGTTTAGAGTGAGTAGACTTCATTTCCCAGATTTCCTCAGTCTGATTTAAGGTGAATGGACTTCAGCTCCCAGGATTCCTCAGTCTGGTTTGAGGGGTAGACTTCAGCTCCCAGGATTCCTCAGTCTGGTTTAGAGTGAGTAGACTTCATTTCCCAGATTTCCTCAATCTGATTTAAGGTGAATGGACTTCAGCTCCCAGGATTCCTCAGTCTGGTTTGAGGGGTAGACTTCAGCTCCCAAGATTCCTCAGTCTGCTTTAAGAGGGGTGGACTTCAGCTCCCAGGATTCCTCAGTCTGGTTTGAGGGGAATGGACTTCAGCTCCCAGGATTCCTCAGTCTGGTTTAAGAGGGGTGGACTTCAATTCCCAGAATTCCTCAGTCTGGTTTGAGAGGTGGACTTCAACTCCCAAGATTCCTCAGTCTGCTTTAAGAGGGGTGGACTTCAGCTCCCAGGATTCCTCAGTCTGGTTTAGAGTGAGTAGACTTCATTTCCCAGATTTCCTCAGTCTGATTTAAGGTGAATGGACTTCAGCTCCCAGGATTCCTCAGTCTGGTTTGAGGGGTAGACTTCAGCTCCCACGATTCCTCAGTCTGGTTTAGAGTGAGTAGACTTCATTTCCCAGATTTCCTCAGTCTGATTTAAGGTGAATGGACTTCAGCTCCCAGGATTCCTCAGTCTGGTTTAGAGTGAGTAGACTTCATTTCCCAGATTTCCTCAGTCTGATTTAAGGTGAATGGACTTCAGCTCCCAGGATTCCTCAGTCTGGTTTAAGGTGAATAGACTTCAACTCCCAAGATTCCTCAGTCTGCTTTAAGAGGGGTGGACTTCAGCTCCCAGGATTCCTCAGTCTGGTTTGAGAGGGTGGACTTCAACCCCCAGAATTCCTCAGTCTGGTTTAAGGTAAGTGGACTTCAATTCCCAGAATTCCTCATCTATCTATCATCTCTACCAATCTATCTGTCCACTCAACATACCTATCAATCCATCAATTGTAGTTCCACCCAAAACTAGAAACTCCGATCCACAGAGAATTTCCTTCTCAAATGTCTTGGGGGATCAATTTGAAAAAAAAGCTGCCGATAAGAGCAGACTCCAAAGCCCATGATTCTCTCTCTCTACTCCACCCCCACTCCAAAAGTCTGGAACAGCAGAAGCATCGGGCGTTCAGAGCCAAATATAACCACAGATGTCACTCCTGTGATTTGACACTTGGGCAGAGCGGGGGGGGGGGGGGGGGGGGGGGAAAGAGCCTTAGCCAACTCCTTGCTCTGTTCTGGGCCTCTCAGGAGCTGATGCAATAAATCCAAAGAGACTGTCCACATTGTGTTTAATGGACATTAATTAATATACTGGTTATCTCCCCAGAGTGCATACCAAGCCCCTCCTTAAGTGTGCTCAGATCAAGATGAAGAAAGCACCTGCCTCTTGCTCTCGGCTGGCTTATTATTATTATTATTATTATTATTATTATTATTATTATTATTATTATTTAATCTTTGGTGAGATTCACAGCCTTTGAGGCTGGTTAATAGCTCAGCAGCTCGAGTCCTAACCAAGGACCTAGGAACTGTTAAGGTATCGTCGTCGGAGGATGTAAGCTGTTCCGAGTAAGGTGGTTTTTTTGTAGAGTCAAAATGTTCAAGTCCGGCAAATTTAGGATTTCTAAATAGCGGGGTAGCCCTTTGGGTATTGCTCCGAGAGCTCCAATTACAATCGGGACAACACACGATTTCTTTTTCCACAGCCGCTCAACTTCAATTTGCAAATCCCGGTACTTTGTGATTTTTTTCTTGCTGCTTATCTTCAATCCGTGCATCACCAGGTATTGCAATGTCAATGAACCATACTTTTTTCTTTGCAACTATTGTTATGTCAGGTGTGTTGTGGACCAAGTGCCTGTCAGTCTGAATCCTAAAGTCCCACAAGATCTTGAGTTTCTCATTCTCTAAAACTTTCTCAACCTGATGTTCCCAGTGGTTTTTGATGTACTCAAATCCAAACTTCGGGCACAATTTCCAGTGAATGATCTTAGCAACACGGTCATGGCGTTGTAGGTAGTCGGTTTGTGAAATTTTGCTGCACCCACTGATCAGGTGGTCGACTGTCTCACTTTTCTCATTGCAGAGGCGGCATTTGCTGTTGGTGGTAACATGTTGAATCTTTGCCTTCATGCAGTTTGTGGCCAGGGCTTGTTCTTGAGCTGCCAAAATAAAGCTTTCTGTTTCTTTTTTCAGTACTCCTGATCTTAACCAGTTCCAAGTTAGTTTCTGGTCAGCTTTGCCTTCAATACTTTTCAAGTATTGGCCATGCAGAGCTTTGCTTTTCCAATTTTCAGCTCGCTGCTCAATTACTTCTTTCTTATATTCTGCTTTTGTTTTAGTTGTCTTTAAAAGGCCTCCTTTATTTACTTCCTTAATCATTGGTTATATTATTATTATTATTATTATTATTATTATTATTATTATTATTATTATTATTATTATTATTATTATATCAATCAGAATAGAGCTGGGAGGGACCTTGGAGGTCTTTTAGTCCAGCCTCCTGCTCAAGCAGGACACCCTTACCATTTCAGAGAAGTGGCTGTCCAGTCTCTTTTTAAAAACCTCCAGTGATGAAGCCTATATAATTTCTGGTGGCAAGCTGTTCCATTGGTTAATTGTTCTCATTGTTAGGAAGTTTCTCCTTAATTCCAAGCTGCTTCTCTCCTTGTTTAGTTTCCACCCGCTGCTTCTTGTCCTGCCCTCAGGGGCTTTGGAGAATAGCTTGACTCCCTCTTTTTGGGGCAGCCCCTGAGATATTGGAAGACTGCTATCATGTCTCCCCTGGTCTTTCTTTTCTCTAGACTAGTTTACGTGTGAGTCAGCAAACTAACAAATGAGCTGTCCGGGTTTCCAAGAAACTGAGATCCAGGCTATGCATATTCACTGGAGGGAAAAACCAGTTTAATTCAGGAAATTTAATTTCTCCCTTTGAGAAAACAAGAGGCAGAATTAAGAATCCAGGCTTAAAAAAACAGCAAAGAAAATAAAGGAGCTGGAAAGAATCAAAGTTTTGGAGAACGGATTGTGTCTCCTCCTTCATGATAAGCCATGAATGGCACTTAATTTGCTCAGGGCTGGGCAACAAGAAAGTCCTCGGCTTACGACCACAACAGAGCCCAACATTTCTTTTTCCGAAGCGGGACAATTGGTAAGGGAATCCTGCTCCATTTTGCGACCTTGCTCGCCACAGTCGTGAGGTAAAAAAAATCCCTGCAGTTGTTCAGTTAGCAACACCGTTGTTAAGTGAATCGGGATTCCCAACTGGCTTTGCTTGTCCCAAGGTCGCAAAAGAGGATCACGTGACCCTGGGACTCTGCAACCATCATAAATATGAGACGCCAAGCGTCTGAATTTTGATCACGTGACTGTGAAGGCTGCAACAGTCATTAAGTGAGAAAAACGGTCATAAGTCGCTTTTTTTCATTGCCGTTGTATCTTCTGTCACGAAATAAACGGTCGTAAGTCGAGAACTACCTAGTTTTGGGGGGTTTTTTAATAGGAAACTGCCTTCTATGAGAGCCAAACACCCACCTGGAATGTCATTCTGGAAACTAAAGACTAAAGGGAACATCGAGATGCTGCCATTCCAGGGCTAAACTCAGTTTAAACTCAATTTAAACTCTGCGCATGTTCAAGGTTCTCTTATCTTACCCCAATCTCTCTTTGCTCTCCTCTGGGGTCAGCTGGTCAAAAGTCTTGGCATCATCAACCCCCAGGAAGGCGTCGTGGTCATAATCAAAGTTCTGGCCGTCATCGTGGACCTTGTCGCTCAGCTGAGGATCGTGGTGGACGCGGTCCTTCTTCTCCGTGGGCTTGCTCTGAGCGCAGAAGGCCCACAAGGCCAGGTACCCGACCACTTGCTGAACGCCCAACACCATGGCTGAGGCCCTGAGGGGTTCAAGCAGAGGAAACGAAGGGTTATAGATTTGTGGGACCACGAAGGGTGTGCCTCAAGTGGGCAAGGAGATGGTGACCACCTTCCCCAGAGACCAGAACTGAAGGTTACCTGGTGATATTGAAACCTGGAAGAAGCAGGACAACATCTAAGATGGAGTGTCCATCCTGGGCCACTTTTAAGACTTGTGGACTTCAATCTCCAGAATTCCCCAGCCAGCAAGGCTGGCTGGGGAATTCTGAGAGTTGAAGTCCACAGCTCTTAAAGTTGCCAAGGTTGGATATTCCTGATCTACATCAATCTTTCAGATATGGAGACTTCAACTCCCAGAATCCACCCATGTTAAAACAGGCCGGCTGGGGAATTCTGGGAGTTGAAGTCCACAGGTCTTAAACTAGCTAAAATTAGACACCCCAGACCTAAATAATTCAAACGATGGGATCCCCTACCATGAGCTGCGTTGTTGGCTACTTGCTTGGTGGGCTTCCAAAAAGGGTCAAACTAATTCATGGAAACCCTGGGCGTGAACAGCTCCGAGTTTTGACAGCAGTGGGACTTGCCCAGGTGGTCTTCTCCTAGGGCAAGGGGGAGGGTCTCCAAACGTGGCCCCTTTAAGACCCGTGGACTTCAACTCCCAGAATTCATCAGCCGCTCGTGATCTTTCCTGCCACAGCTGTTAAATGAATCGCTGCCATTGTTAGGTTGCTAACACGGTCGTTAAGCGAATTTGGCTTAACATACCCCACACAGCGCCTATCGTAAATGTGAGACAGCTGTCAAACATCCGAATGTAAATCACAGAACCGTGAGGATGCTTGCAACAGTCGTTAAGTGTGAAAAATGGTCCTAAATCACCATTTTTTTCAGTGTGTTCTAACTCCGGTCACTAAGTGAACTGTCGTAAGTGGAGGACCGCCTGTATTATCCAAGGGCTTAGATGCATTTCCCCCGTTCCTGACCACGCTGCTTGCATTCCCAGCCTAGTGATCTATTTATAACCTCTCTCTGATCCTTTTCAGATTTCTCCACGGATCTCTTTGCACAGAAGCCAACTTATATTTCCATCACCTTTTCAGGACACACAGACATACACACACACAGCCAAAAGAACCTGGGGGGGGGGGGGAGGAATTGACATTTTGGTGCCCATAAATTCCAAATTGTGACGGCAAACGTCACAAATCTTTCCGAAACGAGGAGGACCGGGGATTGTCGTCCTTCCATGTTGTGCTATTTTTGGGATCACAAATTCAGTTGCACCATTGACATAAGTCAAGGGGGTGTTGGGGGGGGGGGGGTGGCAGCTTGTCCCTGGAAGAGCACCCGGGTTCCAGAAGGGGTTGATATGATCCTACAGCAGGGGTGGGCAACTGTGGCCCTTTTACAACCTGTGGACTTCAACTCCCAGAATTCCTGAGACAGCTTGGCTGTCTCAGGAATTCTGGGAGTTGAAGTCCACAGGTTGTAAAAGGGCCACAGCTGCCCACCCCTGCCCTAAAGCCAAGGTCCTGGTTTCCACCCGATATATTGGACTCAGTTGGTTTAACACAGGTAGTCCTCGACTTACAACCACAGCGGAGCCCAGAATTTAGCTTGCTAAGGGAAAACATTTGTTCAGTGAGTTTTGTCCCATTTTGCGACCTTTCTTGCCACGGTTGTTAAGTGAATCACTGCGGTTGTAAAATTGTGGTTGTTAAGTGAATCCGGCTTCCCTATTAACTTTGTTTGCCAGAAGGTCGCAAAAGGGGATCACGTGACCCCAGAGATGCTGCACCGTCATAAATACGAGTCAGTTGCCAGGAATTTTTTTTTGTTTTTTTTTAATTTGATTTATATGCCGCCCTTCTCTGGAGACTCAGGGCGACTTACAATGTGTTAAGCAATAGCCTTCATACTTTTTTGTATATTTATACAAAGTCAGCTTATTGCCCCCACAATCTGGGTCCTCAATTTACCTACCTTAGAAAGGATGGAAGGCTGAGTCAACCTTGAGCCTGGTGAGATTCGAACTTACAGTAATTGCAGACAGCTGGTGTTAAATTACATTGCTCTGTCTGTGAGCTATCCAGGCTCCTGGATAGCCTAGATAATTGCCTTTGAACAATAATCACATGACACACGCCCCCACCCCACCCCCGTGGATGATACAATGGTCATCAATGTGGAAAATGGCCTTAAGTCGCTATTTTCAGTGCTGTTGAAACTTCAAACGGTCATTAAATGGACTGTTGTAAGTCGAGGACTACCTGCACAAACATCCAACTCACTATCTACGACAACTCTGGGCCAGTGCCGAAATTAAAAATGCAAAAACCAATGCAAGAAAAACCACCACCAAAGTCATGAAAAACAAAAATAATATAAAATATTAAAAAAATATAAAATATAAAAATATAAAATATAAACAAATAAAATATAAAAATATAAAAGAATAAAAGAAAACAAAAGAAAAGAAAAGAATAGAATAGAATAAAAATAAACAAACACATAAATAATATTGCTTAATGTATTGTAAGCCGCCCTGAGTCTCCGGAGAAGGGCGGCATATAAATTGAACTAATAAATAAATAAATATTAAAAATATAACCAACAGAGCGCAGCATTCTTGCTCCTAAAAGCGTGATCAATTCAGCAAAGTTTCCACACTGGTGATTTAAACACAATTGGATTTTTATTATGGTTACTGGCACCCAGTCACTGGCTGACAATTCCCCGGAACTAAGCCACCATTAAACCTGGCATTCGTTCCATGGACCCGGCAATCAAGTTTTGTTCATTCATTAACAAGAGACACAAACTGGGAACGGACAAGATAAGGAATTAATCTTTACTTCCTCAAGAGGTGGCAAAGGGCGACAGTCGGGGAAGAGCTGAAAATTCAGTCCGTATGCCCAAATATACCGGTTGTCCTCGTTTAATGGCTGTTTGCATGGCATTGGAAAAAAAAAGTGATCGATGAGCGTTTCTCACACTTAACGACCGTTGCAGCAGCCAACGGTCACACAATTAAAATTCAGACGCTTGGCAACTGACTCATATTTATGACGGTTCGCAGTGTCCTGCGGTCAAGCAAAATCAAGGGGGAAGCCGGATTCACTTAACAACCGTGTTGCTAACTGAACAGCTGCAGCGATTCACTTAACAGCCGCGGCGAGAACGTGTGTAAAATCTTGCAAAGCTCACTTAGCAGCTGTATGACCATTCTGCTCATACGTCGAGGACTACCTGTATATAATAACCACTTTGGTTTCTTTTTCGTGGTGAGACTCAACTAACCAGGCTGGGAAGGTGGAACCAGGTGAGTCCAGCTAGGGAAAGGCCCAGCTGGGGAATTCTGGGAGTTGAAGTCCAGAAGCCTTAAAGTGGTCAATTTTTGAGACCCCTGACCTATACCAACACACAGCTGTCGAACAGAAGCTCTTCACGCAGAACCACTGGACACAAGCCAGTCCTGGCTGACCGCAGGGACAATCAAGCCAACATGGCTTGCTGGGGAATTCTGGGAGTTGAAGTCCAGAAGCCTTAAAGTTGTCAATTTTGGGGGACTCCCCCCTGACCTACACAAAGACATATGTGTAAAATACAAGCTCTGCACCCAGAACAAGGGGGCCGAAGCTGGTTCTGGCTGACCATGGGGAGGGGAGGGGGGAGGGAATCCATGCATGGCCCCCCTCTGAGGAGAGATCAGGGTAACCCCCACCCCAAAAAAGGTCCAACCTTCTCCTGGGGCAAAGGCAGACCCCCCCCCCCAAAGGGGACAAGGTCAGATCTTGGCTGCTCACAGCTGCAGAGGATGCAAGAGGCTGTCCGGGACCCTCAACTTTGAGCCCCCTCCCCCCCCCACAACAGGGTTGATTAAGGCTGTCCTGGGATTCAGGGATCAGCAGGCATCCTGGGACCCCCCCCCTTTCCTCTCCCTTCCTGCCATGCCTCCTTCCCTCCCCCCGGGAGACCCCCAGATGTGACCCCTCTAGCTGCTAGACTGGGCACCCAAAGGTGACCCTCTCTTCAGGACACCCCCCACGACCTTGAGCGGACCCAAAGGAGACCCCCGCCAAGGGAGATCTACTCCCCCCTTCGCAGACCCCCCCAAATGGGTAGGGGGGGGAGTCCCCCTCTCGACCCACACCCCACACCCCCCCCAAACCGGCTCCTTCTTCTGGGTCCCCCACCCTTGTGCCTCCCTTTCCAAGCGGCTCTTCCCAAACAGGGGGAGGACTCCCGCCCCACCCCACCCTACCCCGCTGGGGATGATGGGGACGGGAGTCCCGAGTCCTTCGCAGCTGGAACCCGGCCAGGCTGGTGAGTTGGCCGAGGGAGGCGCTGCCCGAGCGGCCTGGGAAGAGGGGGGGGGTAAAAATGGGGGGACTACAATGCCCATGTGCCTCGGCCAGGCGCGGCTGGGGAGCATGGGATGTGTAGTCCCCCACCCACCCACCCACCCCGAGCGGGCTGTTTGGAGGAGCCCTCCCCGCCTCAACGAAGCCGAAGCCACCCCACATCCAGCCACCTACCCACCCCGGTCCCGCTTACCGTCCGCGGCAACGTCGGAGAGAAGCGGCGGCGAAACCTCGCCGGGAGAAGACGACGGAGGAGAAGGGGGAGGAGCCGCGCATGCGCCGCGGCGGCGCCCAGCGACCACGTGACGGCGGCCCGGCGAGCGCCGACGTCAGCGAAGCCCTTCCGATTGGCTGCCGGACGTCCACCGGTCCCGCCCCTCCCCGCAGCGGACTATAAAAGGGCGCTCGCCGGCCACGGCCCCGCAGTTGCCGCCGTGGCAGCGGCGCGGAGGGAAGGGGGAGGGGCTGTGCTGTTGGTGGGGGCGAGGGGGATTTTTGCAATCACAACTCACACTTTGCTCTGATCGATCGTTGCGTAGTTCATCCTGTCATCGTAGTGTGAACAAACAGCTGTTTTGAGAAAGGGGCGTTGTGAGATCCTCTAGCCCAGACCCGGTTGTGGTGTGTTGGGTGACTGTTGGGTGCAGTGGCTCTGAATGTGCCCTGACGCCCTTGTGTAGATTACATGGCCTGGTCTGATTCCCTCCATCTGTGCAAGGGTGTCCTGATGCCCTCAAGGGTGCCTTAAAAAAAAAAAATAGAGTACTGTAACAAATCCCCACACTGCACCCAGTCTGGGGGTCAGACCCCAGCAGATGGTGGGCCCGGGCCCCCTCCCCTGAGAGAGGATGGGGGGCTGGGAGACAAATGGACAACAGCAGAAGGATATAGGATAGGATAGGATAGGATTTTTTATTGGCCAAGTGTGATTGGACACACAAAGAATTTGTCTTTGGTGCAGATGCTCTCAGTATACATAAAAGATACCTTTGTCAAGAATCAAAAGGTACAACACTTAATGATAGTTATAGGGTACAAATAAGCAATCAGCATGCAAGCAACAAAGTTAGTCATAAGGGGAGGAGATGGGTGGTGGGACCGATGAGATTAATAGTAGTGCAGACTTAGTAAATAGTTTGAGAGTGTTGAGGGAATTATTTGTTTAGCAGAGTGATGGCGTTTAGGGAAAAAACTGTCCTTGTGTCTAGTTATTCTGGTGTGCAGGGCTCTATAGCGTCGTTTTGAGGGAAGGAGTTGAAACAGTTTATATCCAGGATGTGAGGGGTCTGTAGATATTTTCACAACCCTCTTTTTGACTAGTGCAGTATACAGGTCCTCCATGGAAGGTAGGTTGGTAGCCATGGTTTTTTCTGCTGTTCTAGTGATCCTCTGAAGTCTCTGTCTTGTTGGGTTGCAGAACCAACCCAAGAATAGGGAATATAGAATAGAATAGAATAGAATAGAATAGAATAGAATAGAATATTGGCCAAGTGTGATTGGACACACAAGGAATTTGTCTTCGGTGCATAAGCTCTCAGTGTACATAAAAAATACATATATCAAGAATCATAAGGTACAACACTTAGTGATAGTCAGAGGATACTAAATAAGCAATCAAAGTCATACTGGGAAACTAAATAAAACAATATAAATCGTAACGATATGAGCAACAAGGTTATAATCATAAGGAGAAAAGGAGATGGGTAATAGGAAGGATGAGAAGAAGAAGAATAGTGATACAGTCTAGTAAATAGTTTGACAGTGTTGAGGGAATTAGTTGTTTAGCAGAGTGATGGCGTTAGGGAAAAAACTGTTCTTGTGTCTAGTTGTTCTGGTGTGCAATGCCCTATAACGTCGTTTTGAGGGTAGGAGTTGAGACAATTTATGTTCAGGATGTGAGGGGTATGTAGCTATTTTCACAGAGTTATAAATATAAGTGACTTAATGCTTTTATGTTCCTCTTTCTCCATTCAAATCTTTTCTCAGATCTTGGATTCTTCCGCAATTTCCACCGGGAGTGTAACGTGGGACATTTACCAATCTGTGGCTTTCCAATTTCATTCTCAGCCACTTAGCTGTCACCAATTCCTTCCTTCCTGACATATATTTTAGCCTGTTGGGTCATAACGAAACCTGAAACTTTCCCTTTTATGCATGTAACTCAACAGCTTCACAGATTCGGGGAGCACTTCTGATCACTTCCCCTTTCTCTTTAGTTTCATGCCCCCAAAATACTTGGGTTTTCTTTCTTGCTGATTGCTCATTATTGCTCTCGGTCATCTGCATACTTCACAGTCGAAGTGGCAACCTTGGTTATTCCTTGGTCATCATCGGAATAACAAAATAACAGAGCTGGAAGGGACCTTGGAGGTCTTCTAGTCCAACCCCCTGCTCAAGCAGGAAACCCTATACCAGAGCTCCCCAAATTTGGCAGCTTTAAGACTTGTGGACTTCAACTCCCAGAATTCTCCAGCCAGCACAGCTGGCTGGAGAATTCTGGAAGTTGAAGTCCACAAGTCTTAAAGCTGCCAAGTTTGAAGACCTCTGCCCTATACCCTTGTAGACAGATGGCTGTCCAATATCTTCTTGAAAACCTCCAGGGATGGAGGTTTTTGAGAAAACCAGAAAGTCCAGTTGCCATTTGAAAAAAAGCACCTTTGGGACAACCATGACTTGGATGATTGAGAATCTCCATATCCACCTCCAGAGATGGAGCACGAGAGGTGGGGTTCAGCAAGTTCTGATCAGTTCTGGTGAACCGGCAGCGGAAATTTTGAGTAGTTCGGAGAACCGGTAGTAAAAATTCTGACTGGCCCCGCCCCCATCGATTCTCTGCTTCCCAAGTCCCAGCTGATCGGGAGGAAATGGGGATTTTGCAGTATCCTTCCCCCGGAGTGGGGAGGGAATGGAGATTTTACAATATCCTTCCCCTGCCATGCCCACCAAGCCACGCCCACAGAATTGGTAGTAAAATAATTTGAAACCCACCATTATGGAGCACCCACAATTTCTGGAGGCAAACTCTTCCTCTGGATAATTCTCACTGTCATTTTTCCTTATTTCTCCAAATCGAACATAGAATCATATACTTGGAAGGGACTTTTGGAGGTCCCTTCCAAGTATAGGGAGTCCCGACCCCCTGCTCGAGTAGAAAAACTCTAGAAACGTGATGGCAAACCTATGGCACACGTGCCCAAAGTGCCACGCGGAGCCATGTCGCCTGGCACACGTGGCAGCGCTCGTTCCTCTTCCGGGTTTCTGGCACATATGCCCGCACGACAATCAGCTGCCCTTTTTGTGTGTGGCACTGCTGGAAACTGGAAAAGCTGGTCTTCCATTTTCCCGTGTGAGCATCAGGGGTGGGTTCTACTTACCGTTACCACCGGTTCGCAATGGGGCCGCGTGCAGAAGCTTTCCGATGATGGGGTCAGTGGGCCGAGCCTCCCGCCGGTTTTACTACCAGTTGTATAGAACCGGTCCGAACTGGGGGCAACTGACCACTGGTGAGCATGTGCACTGGCCAGCTGACACCAGAAGTTCACTTTTAGGCACATGGATGCGCTGGGCACCTCCTCTTCCAGGTTGCAGCCCAGACTAGTGCACATGAGCTCCCATCTCTGCCCTATAATATTTCAGACCAATGGCTGCCCAATCTTCTTGAAAACCTCCAGTGATGGAGCATTTATAACTTCTGGAGGAAAACCGTTTCATTGATTAATTCGTTCTCACTGTCAGGAATTTTCTCCGTAATGCCAGGGTGCTTCTCTCCCTCGCTTCGTTTTTCCATCCATGGCTTTTTGTCCTGCCTTCTGGTGCTTTGGAGAACAGGTTGGCCCCTTTCTTATTTTACAAGAAGACTCCTCCATTCCTCTAACTGCAATAAAATACCTTATGCCACCAGACTCCAAATTTTGGCCTTAGGCAACTTAGAACTACGTCGACTTTAGTCTGACCTAAGCATAGTACATAAAATTATCTGCCACCATGTCCTTCCTGTCAATGACTACTTCAGCTTCAGCCACAACAATACACGAGCAAACAATAGATACAAACTCAAGGTAAACCGCTCCAAACTCGATTGCAGAAAATGCAACTTCAGCAACAGAGTGGTCAATGCCTGGAATGCACTACCTGACTCTGGTTTCTTCCCCAAACCCCCAAAACTTTAACCTTAGACTGTCTACTGTGGACCTCACCCCCTTCCTCAGAGGTCTGTAAGAGGCGTGGATAAGTGCATCAGCGTGCCTACAGTCCCTGTCCTAATATTCCTTTTTACTGACTCTTTTCATGTATTCAAATTATGTTTAGACTTTTACCTGTTATATATGCTTGACAAATAAACTTACAATTATGATTATGATTCTTCTTTGTGGCACTTCCTCAAATACGGGAAGCCTGCTGTCATGTCACCCCTCAGATTTCCTTTTCATTAAACTAGAGAGACCCAATTCTTGCAACCTGTCCATCATAGCTCGGCCTTTCCAAGTGACAGTTTCATGTGCTGTCCAGAATTGCTGGTATCGGTGAGATGGGCATCAAAAGAAATTGAACAAATAAGCATCACTAGTTTGATAGAGAAATTACCCGCCTTAGTCACAAAAGTACCACAGGCAGCTAACATATTACAGCAGGCTGATTTTGTATAACACAACCACAGCTAGATTATTGTGCGTGCGACAACGGAGAAGCCCTGAAATCTGCAGGAGACACAAAACAGGTCGTGACAATCTCAGAATTCACAGAAAAGGCAAAAAAGGGCCTGTTTAATCAGAGGAAAAACAGAAGGAAAACCCATTTGTCTGAAATGGTATAAGCCTTATATACTATAAGGTTTCTTGCCTGAGAAGGGGGTTGGACTAGAAGACCTCCCAGGTCCCTTCCAACTCTTGTTATTCTGTTTAAAAAAAATATCAGAGACCTTATGTGGGCCTTTTGCTAAAAGAAGGCACAAACGACAAACGCTGGTTGAAGGAGTGGAAGATTTAGAAAGATGTGGATTAAAAGAGGATAAAAACGTTTTTAAACCTATAGAACAACTACGAAGTTGGAAGGACAACAATGAGTTTGTAACTATCTGCTGAGCATGAGATAAAAAAACCATATATTTCTTAAATTTGGGGTTGGGGTCCCCCTTTTTTGTTTCCTGTACTTCATTCTTTCTTTATTTTTTTTTCTCTTTAGATTGGTCTTTTATTCTATGACAAAATTCGCAACAACAATAAGTAAATACTTGTGCCATCTCATATCAATGTTGAGCAGAGATTGGTTTAATTAATTAAGGGCCAATCACCAGGAGATGGCGAGTTCTAGTCCTCCCTTAGACATGAAAGACAGCTGGGTGACTTTGGGCTGATCACCAGGAGAAGGTGAGTTCTAGTTCCGCCTTAGGCATGAAAGCCGGCTGGGTGACTCTGAGCCAATCACCAGGAGACGGTGAGTTCTAGTCCTGCCTTAGGTATGAAAGACAGCTGGGTGACTTTGGGCCAATCACCAGGAGACAGTGAGTTCTAGTTCTGTCTTTGGCTTGAAAGCTGGCTGGGTGACTCTGGGCCAATCACCAGGAGATGGGGAGTTCTAGTCCTGCCTTAGGTATGAAACCCAGCTGGGTGACTTTGGGCCTATCCCTCTCTTTTAGCCTAGCCCACTCGTGGGAGCAAAGGAGTAGGAAGGAGGAGAAGGAAGGAGTATTGGGTATCTTCACCCTCTTGAGCCACTTATAAAGGTAACAAAGTCAGGATAACAATCCAATAAATATATAAATGTTAGCACACCCACGTTCCCTTCACCAGCCCTCCCATCTTCAGGCGTGATCGATCAAAAGCGTCACCCCCGAAAAGTTCTTTCGTTTCCTCATCTAGTTCTACTTCAGAACTCCGTTTCCTCCGTCTCGCCCACAACAACGACAGTTTCTCTTCCTGGATCTTAAACCAGGTTCTGTCGTTAAGAACCAAAGTGGCAGATTCAGGCTGACCAAGTGCCCCCCGTATTTATTTACTTTCCCTCCCCCAGAAACTTTCAAACTTTCAAAAGAGGGCTGTTTTTCAGACTTACAACCGTTGCGGTATCCCCATGGCCCTGTGTTCAAAATTTGGATACTTGGCCACTGACTCATATTTACGACAGTCGTAGCATCCCGGGGTCATGTGATCCCCTTTTTACGACCATCAAAGTTCAATGGGGGAACCAGATTCACTTAACAACCATGTTGGCTAATTTAATAACTGCAGTGATTCACTCAACAACGGTGGCAAGAAAAGTTGTAAAATGGGGCAAAACTCACTTAACAAGAGTCTCGCTTAACAACAGAAATTTTTGGGCTCAATTGTGGTACGTCGAGGACTACCTGAACAGCAAAACCATCTGCATAGTTTATTTAACTCTCGTAAACTTCCTAACAGTGAGAACAATTAATCAGTGGAACAAATTGCCTCTGGAAATTGTGGGTTCTCCATCACTGACAGAAGATTTACAGATTAACAGAATTGGAAGGGACCTTGGAGGTCATCTAGTCCAGCCCCCACTCAAGCAGGAGACCTTACACCGTTTCTGACCGATGGCAGTCCAGTCTCTTCTTGAAAGTCTCAAGTGATGAAGCTGCCACAACTTCCGAAGGCAACTTCTGTTCCATGGGTTGATTGTTCTCCCTGTCAGAAAATTCCTCCTTATTTCCAGGTTGAATCTCTCCTTGATCAGTTTCCATCCATTATTCCTTGTCTGGTCTTCTGGAGGCTTTTAAAAGGAGACTGGATAGTCATTTATCAGAAATAGGCTAGGTCTCCGGCCCGAGTAGGGGGTCAGACTAGATGACCTCCAAAGACCCTTCCAACTCTGTTGCTATTACAGGCATAAGACTGGTGGAACCTGGCATGAGCGCTGGGGAGAAAGATCTGGGCATCCTGCTAAACCACAGATTAAAACATGGGCCAAGGTTATTATGGGATGCATCCAACTCTGACTCGCCCTGTTCAGACTATGCCTGGAATTCTGTATTCCCTATGGGAATGGCAGCATCACATGCCATTCTTCATTTTTCTATCTCTATGGGATGAGCAGGGCGGAATAGAGTGGGAGGAAACTAGCCCATTCCCTACTAGCTTTCTGATTGGTGGGCCTCCCCTCACTCAAATCTCAGTGGCCAGTAGGCATTGCTGCATGCAAGGAATTGCATAAAGGGCGGGGCTGGGTGGGAGGAAGGAAAGTGTGGCCATCCCTTAAAGGGCCAGGCACCCAAAGTCCCTGGCAGTGATTTATTTGCAAATTTAATAAAGCATTCCGAGTCCAAATGATTTTAAGACGTGTACAAAACACCCCAGAAGATGCAAAACCTACAATCACATATTGTATTTGTGTTACAAAATGTTGTCCTAGGCTCCTGCTGTGATCGGCATCTGCTGTGGATGTTGCTTTTGTTATATTTATTATGTTATTTTATATTTTATATATATATTCTATATATTCTTGCTAAGCCAGAGAGAAAGAGCTTTTGTGGAAGCTCTAGGATGTCCAGAGAAGTGGAACCTGGCAGGAGACAGCTGCCTTTACTCTGCCAGGAGGCGTAGAAAACTGAGTTTCTAAGGGCTGTTGGTGTGTGCCAGGCAGCCATCCAACCGGTAAAACTTCTCCCTTCCTAAATTCACAAGGAACAACATAATTCAGCTCGGGTTTATCCATGTTTGGAAGATGAAAATAAAGTTGGCTTCAAGTCAAGTTCCACTTTTGCAAGATTTGACCGTTCTTCTTTTTTCCCAATCTTGCCCGAGATCTCCTAGTGGTCTCCCATCCACCCAATCCAACCAACCTGATTCTCTTGATTCTGCTTAGTTTTTCAGATCCGGCAGCGCCGGTTCTGTGCTGCCTCCTGAACTGGGCAACATCTCTCTGGGGTCACGTTGGGCTCCTTGGGACATCACAACAATCCTGTGTGTTTTTCCTTGCACAAATGTTGTGTCGTTCTTTTTTTCTTCTTTTATACCGTTTTCCAATTCAGTCCATCGATTCGGTCCAAACGGGCTCCAATTTTTTTCAGCTTTTTTTCCAAGATCGGTTGAACAGACTTTGATCCTTTTATATCCCATGATTTCAGAGGACAAATGGAGGCAAAGGTGAGAATGAAAAGCTCAAAGAGCATCCAGGAAATGCGATCTCGGTTGTGGAAATACACACCCACGTTCTCCTCCTGTGCCAGCCACTTCCTGGGCAAGGATGACTAGCCAAGGGTGAAGTTTGGGATTTCCCTGCCAGGGCCTTTCCCTTGAGAAAAAGGGAAGCCACTATTCCCCCTTCTCTTTTTTTTCAGCCAGTCCTCGTTCAGTGACCGTTCCAAGTTACGACAACGCTGGGAAAAAAGTGAATTTCACACTTAACGGCATCCCCAGGGACACATGATTTAAAATTCAGACGCTTGGCCACCGGCAGGGATTTATGACCGTTGCAGTGTTCCCATTTTGCGACCTTCTGATGCCAGATTCACTTTACAACCCTACTCCTCACTTAACAACGGCCGTGATTTGTGATTCACCATCACGGCAAGAAAGGTCCTAATATGGGGCAAAACTCATTTAACAAATATCTCGCTTGGCAACACTGAATTTGGGGCTCCACTGAGGTCCTAAGGGGAGGACTAGCTGTCACTGCTCCCCATGACTAAAACTGGGAGGCAACCCAGAGGCCATCTAGCCCATCCCTCGTTCAGAGAAGGAATCCTGGTTAAAGCAACCCAGACAGAGAGCTGAGTAGCCTCTGTCTGTTTGGACACTTTCACCAAACTTTTTGGATCAGGGGCTGGATTATAAAGCTGTTCATAGCAATTTAGTTCCAACCCTAAATTTGGATCAAACTTCAGGCATGAAAGCTGGCTGGGTGACTTTGGGCCAATCACCAGGCGACGGTGAGTTCTAGTCCCACTTAAGTCATGAAAGCCGGCTGGGTGACTTTGGGCCAATCACCAGGCGACAGTGAGTTCTAGTTCTGTCTTAGGCATGAGAGCCTGCTGGGTAACTTTGGACCAATCACCAGGAGACAGTGAGTTCTAGTCTCACTTAAGGCATGAAAGCTGGCTGGGTGACTGGGCCAATTACCAGGAGACAGTGAGTTCTAGTCTCACTTAAGGCATGAAAGCTGGCTGGGTGACTGGGCCAATTACCAGGAGACAGTGAGTTCTAGTCTCACTTAAGGCATGAAAGCTGGCTGGGTGACTGGGCCAATCACCAGGCGACAGTGAGTTCTAGTTCTGTCTTAGGCATGAAAGCCGGCTGGGTGACTTTGGGCCAATCACCAGGAGACAGTGAGTTCTAGTCTCACTTAAGGCATGAAAGCTGGCTGGGTGACTGGGCCAATCACCAGGAGACAGTGAGTTCTAGTCTCACTTAAGGCATGAAAGCTGGCTGGGTGACTGGGCCAATCACCAGGCGACAGTGAGTTCTAGTTCTGTCTTAGGCATGAAAGCCGGCTGGGTGACTTTGGGCCAATCACCAGGAGACAGTGAGTTCTAGTCTCACTTAAGGCATGAAAGCTGGCTGGGTGACTGGGCCAATTACCAGGAGACAGTGAGTTCTAGTTCTGTATTAGGCATGAGAGCCGGCTGGGTGACTTTGGGCCAATCACCAGGAGATGGTGAGTTCTAGTCCCGCCTTAGGCAGGAAAGCCGGCCGGGTGACTTTGGGCCAGCCCCTCTCTGTCAGCCCAGCCTACCTCACAGGGTTGTTGTAGGGAAAATAGGAGGAGGAAGGAGTATTAGGCATGTCTTCAATTTTTAGTTTTTTTATAAAAATAAGAAAGGCAGGATATAAATAAATAAAATCAGACAAATAAATAAGCAATGAAAGCCTTGTGGAAATGGAGATCTGCTCCTCCTGACATTCTCTGGTCCCACCCTTGGCATTTTAAGGGCAAAGAATATCAAATGTCAATTCTGATATATTTATGGATTGATCAACCCCATCAGTCCAGGCGATTAAGCACTGCATCGGGGCAACACCTCTCCTCCTTCCTTCAAGGTGGGAGGGGAGCAATGAAGCCCCTAAGCCCTGCTCCGTCCTCTGCCCCCTCCTCTTTTGATCCCTACCTCTTGGGGTCAGCCATGCATCACTATCTTTGGGCTCCAGGTGGAGCTTTTGAGGTCATTTCCAAGTGCCTGGAGCAATGTCTCCCAAGCTTACCAACTTTAAGATGGTAAAGACAGCAAGCGGGCTGGGGAATTCTGGGAGTTGAAGTACTACCCATCTCAAGGCAGGGAATTCTAGGAGTTGAAGTCCCCACATCTCAAAGCTTGGCGGCTGGGGAATTCTGGGAATTGAAGTCCACCCATCTTAAGGCATGCCAGCTGGGGAATTCTGGGAGTGGAAGTCCACACGTCCTAAAGTATGTTGGCTGGGGGATTCTGGGAGCTAAAGTCCCCACATCTTGAGGCATCCTGGGTGAGGAATTCTGGGAATTGAAGTCTGCCCCTCTTAAAGCATGCTGGGGAATTCTGGGAGTGGAAGTCCACCTGTCCTAAGGCATGCTGGCTGGGGAATTCTGGGAATTGAAGTCTTACTCATCTCAAGGCATGCCAGCTGGGGAATTCTGGGAGTTGAAGTACTACCCATCTCAAGGCATGCTGGGGGATTCTGGGAGTTGAAGTCTTACTCATCTCAAGGCATGCCAGCTGGGGAATTCTGGGAGCTGAAGTCCACCCATCTCAAAGCTTGCTGGCTGAGGAATTCTGGGAATTGAAGTACTACCCATCTCAAGGCATGCTGGGGAATTCTAGGAGTTGAAGTCCCCAAGCTTGGCGGCTGGGGGATTCTGGGAGTTGAAGTCCACCCATCTTAAGGCATGCCAGCTGGGGAATTCTGGGAATTGAGGTCTGCCCCTCTTAAAGCATGCTGGGGAATTCTGGGAGTTGAAGTACTACCCATCTCAAGGCATGCTGGGGGATTCTGGGAGTTGAAGTACTACCCATCTCAAGGCATGCTGGGGGATTCTGGGAGTTGAAGTAGTACCCATCTCAAAGCATGCTGGCTAGGGAATTCTGGGAATTGAAGTCTTACTCATCTCAAGGCATGCCAGCTGGGGAATTCTGGGAGCTGAAGTCCACCCATCTCAAAGCTTGCTGGCTGAGGAATTCTGGGAATTGAAGTACTACCCATCTCAAGGCATGCTGGGGAATTCTAGGAGTTGAAGTCCCCAAGCTTGGCGGCTGGGGGATTCTGGGAGTTGAAGTCCACCCATCTTAAGGCATGCCAGCTGGGGAATTCTGGGAATTGAGGTCTGCCCCTCTTAAAGCATGCTGGGGAATTCTGGGAGTGGAAGTCCACACGTCCTAAAGTATGTTGGCTGGGGGATTTCTGGAGCTAAAGTCCCCACATCTCAAGGCATGCCAGCTGGGGGATTCTGGGAGTTGTAGCCCACCCATCTCAAAGGTACCAGGCTCGACAGCAACTTTCCCAGGTGGAGGGGAGCCCAGATCTAAGGCAGCGCCGGTCCCGCCAGCCGCGGGCAGGTCTCTCCAGCTGCGCTCCGCTGCACGGCACCGCCCGGCCCGGAAGGGAGGCACCTGCTGCTGGGCCGGCGTCGGGGGCGGTCCGGCGGGACTCCTCCCTGCGGAAGCTCCGGCGGCCCGGCTGGCCGAGCCCATCAGGTGAGCGGCGGCTCGGTTGGGCTACTAGACTGCGCCCCTGCCCGGCCCGGCCCGGCCCGGCCCGGCTCCCCCGAGGGCACAAGCGGCGGAGGCGGAGGCGCGCTCCTGGTTGGGCGGGTAAGTCCGGGCTGGGGGGTGGGGGTCTCCCTCTGGGCGCCCCTCCCATCCTTGGAAGCCCCCCGCCCTTTCCCCTGGCCTGCCGTCCCGTCTCATAAACCGGCATCGTCTTTTTTGGGGGGTGGGAGGGCTGGAATTGAGGGACGGGGCGGGGGTCTCCCTCTGGGCGCCCCTCCCTCGCTCTCGCTCCGATGCTTGGAAGCCCCCCGCCCTTTCTTCTTCCCTTCCTTCCCGTCCCAGAAGCCGGCATCGTCTGGGCCGGGGATTTTTCGGGGGGGGGGGCCGTGGGGGGTGGAATTGAGGGACGGGGGTCTCGTCTGCCCCTCCTTCGCTCCCGGTCCCATCCTTGCAAGCTCACCGCCCTTTCCTCTTCCATTCTTTCCCGTCCCGTAAACCGGCATCGTCTGTTTTTTGGGGGGGATGGAATTGAGGGACGGGGCGGGGGTCTCCATCTGGGCGCCCCTCCCTCCCTCGCTCCCCGTCCCATCCTTGGAAGCCCGCCGCCCTTTCCTCTTGCCTGCCTTCCCGTCCCAGAAGCCGGCATCGTCTGGTTTTTTTTGGGGGGGGGGGCGTGGGGGAATGGAATTGAGGGACGGGGCGGGGGTCTCGGCTGCCCCTCCTTCGCTCCCGGTCCTATTCTTGCAAGCCCGCCGCCCTTTCCTCTTGCCTGCCTTCCTGTCCGGTTTCCATAAGCCGGCATCGTCTGTTTTTCGGGGGGGGGGGGTAGCGGTCCAGGGGGTGGAATTGAGGGACGGGCGGGGGTCTCCATCTGGGCGCCCCTCCCTCGGTCTCGCTCCGATCTTCGGAAGCCCGCCGCCCTTTCGTCTTTCCTGCCTTCCCGTCCCATAAACCGGCATCGTCTATTGGGGGGTGCGGGGGATAGAATTGAGGGAAGAGACGGGGGTCTCTATCTGGGCCCCCTCGCTCCCGGCCCGATCCTTGGATGCCCGACGCCCTTTCCTCTTTCCTACCTTCCCGTCCCGTCCCATAAATTGGCTCGTCTGTCTGGGGCGGGCTGGAGGGTGGAATTGAGGAACGGGGCGGGGGTCTCCATCTGGCTGCCTCGGCTGCCCCTCCCTCTCTCCCTCCGGGCCCGATCCTTGGAAGCCAGCCGCCTTTTCGTCTTTCCTGCCTTCTCCTCCCCTCCCATAAGTCGGCATCGTCTGCTTTTTTTGGGGGGGGGGGTTGAGGATGGAAATGAGGGACGGGACGGGGGTCCCCATCTAAGCAGTCCTCGGACCCCTCACCCCCCCGCATCCCGCGCAACAGGACTGTCCAACCGGGCAGAGGGAAGCAGTCCATCGGGTACTACTAATGCTTGGTCCGCCCCTCCCGGTCGGCTTGGCTTGGCTCGCATTTACCAGGGCGATGGGTGTTGTAGTCCCGCGGAGAGGGGGTCATAAGGGAGAAGGAGGAAGAGGAGGGCAGCCCCGCGTCCCTTCCAGCAGGTCCCCCCGACGGGGCTCTCCTTCCAAGGGGGTAAGCCGCCTCCCACCCACCCACCCACCCAAACGTAGGATTGCCTGCAAAAGGGAGCGGGGTAGAGAAAACTGGGGAGGGGTCGCAGAGGAGAGGGTCCCCGGGGTGGTCCCCACAGCGCCCGGCTTCCTCTCGCTTTGGGCCAGGCGCCGAGAGCCAAGTGGCTTTGCGCGAAATCCTATGCACCCAACCAACCCACTTCGGGCGCAGCTAGGAGGAGTTGCGTTTGATCCATAAACTTAGCCCGGAGAAGGGCTGAGATGGGGAGGGGGCGGGGAAGGGGGAAACGGGAAGGAGTGGGGGGGGGGGGGAAAAAACCAACATTTGGATTAATAGGACCGGGCTTTGTGGAGGTTAGATGAAGGTTTGATGACCTGCAGGTAGGGGAATGCAGATTGTCTGCCCTTCTCAGTTTTGCACGCGGATTCTCACTGTTGGGTGCAATTCAAATGATTCGCTTTTTGCAACAGGAACTTGTGTTCCTTATGTGCCCCCCCCCCATGGGGAGGGGAAAAAAAACCCCAGTCTTTGCTTGACCCGGGTTAGCTGAGTTAGTTCGCACAAACCACTGTAATTTCATTTCCTTTTTTTTTTTTTTTGCAGAAAGAAAGAGCATAAACTTTTTTTTTATTATTGAAAAGTTTTATAAGAAATACAAACATTTTCTCACCCCCACCAACACCCTTTCCCCCTCCCCTCCTTCCCCCCCCCCCCGCCCATCCCCCTCCCTAGACTTCCCAGAACAGGCACAGGGTATAGCATTCACAAACGTAAAGCTAAAATATGCTAACCAATTATTGCATTCATCTTCTCCCTAAATCTTTAACTCCTTATAACTCAAAAACTATAACCTACTTAAAAATATTTCATTCATAAGCTGTATGAATCTTCTATATACTCTTTTTGTATGTAGTCAATCCATCTTCTCCATTGAATGCACGAACGTTGATTTGATTGTGGGCCTTTCAAAACTAGACACTGTTGTGTTTTTAACTACCGTTTGTTGCAGTGTTTCTCAACCTTGGAAGCTTGAAGATGGGTGGACTTCAACTCCCAGAATCCCCCAGCCAGCGCTGCTGGCTGGGGGATTCTGGGAGTTGAAGTCCACCCATCTTCAAGCTACCAAGGTTGAGAAACACTTGGTTTACAGTACTGATTGTGTTTTAATCTGTGTTTGTTCGGAGCACAGCTAGAAATCAATCAATGCCTCGGCTTCTATTAAAATTGCTTTGTTTACTTATTGATTTGATACGTGGAATGTGGCATGAATGCATTTTCTGGGTCTGAGTGCAAAACGCAGCACCCTGAATTAAATCAGCAGGTGCACAAAAGCTAAATACCTTTTTGTAGCCGAGAGGGTTCGAAATGGTGCTCTCCGAGTTTAGTTGTTATTATTATTATTATTATTATTATTATTATTATTATTATTATTATTATTATTATTAATTAAATTTGTATACCGCCCTACACCCGAAGGACTCAGGGCGGTGAACAGCCGTAAAATAAAACATATAGATACAAAATTTAAAATAGAGATAAAACAAATTAAATAAATTTGGCTGAACCATTTTAAAACCCCAATAATTTAAAACCAAATTTAAAATTCCCATTTAAAAAGGGGAAAATTTAGGTCAGGCCAGCTTGATGAAATAGGAACGTCTTAAGCGCACGATGGAAGGTACGCAGATCCAGGATCCTCCGTATCTCCGGGGGGAGCTCGTTCCAGATAGTTGTGTTCTTGTAGACGTTTCATGACCCAAATAGGGAACAGCATCAGTGCTAGAGGGAAGTAGGGTTTGCTCAGTCCTTTGTAGGACTGATGATGTTCCCTAGTTGGGTTATGAAAGGTCTTCAAGAGAAGCTCAGAGAGCACCGAGGACCCCCATGGTCCTTTACCTCCTCCTCCTCCTCCTTTCACCAAACCCCTCTCCCTTCTAGCACTGACTATATTACTTAGTTGGGTCATGAGACGTCTGCAAAGAAGACCCCCCCCAAGCTCAGAGAGCACCAAGGACCCCTAAACCTTTTTATTTGTTTGTTATTTATAAAGTCACATGTTCGCGCCCTGTTTTCCTGCTCGGGGGTCCTTTAAAAGGGACCCTTTTAAACTTTTAAAAACTTTAAAAAGGGGCCCAAGTAAGGCTTGCAAGGCCTTTTGATGTGGTGTAACTCCCGTCCTGCTTGGTTTCTGCATCTGATGGATCCCGATTGGACCCCCCTCCTCCCCCACTTCCGTCCTCTCCCTTCCCCTCCCTCCCCCCCAGTGTCACTGCCTTTGATTAGGTGTGTTAATACGTGTGGAATTCTTGATTTAATCAGGGAGAACTGAGAAAAAGCCGGGATTCTTATCACATCCGAGCTGGAAAGACAAACTTTCGAAAGTTTAGGTTTATTTGCGGTTTCACTGTTTTCTTTCTCGGGTTTTAATAAGGGGCAGGGAGGGGAGGGGAGGGGGTGAGAGGGTTTGACGGGTGAGGGGTCAGGATGGATGCTACCTGTAGGGCTTTCGTCTCCCAGCAGGTCTTTAGTGGAAGGCCACACAGGTGAGGGTGGCGGTTTGAAAAGAAGCTTCTTTCAGGAGCAAAAAAAAAAACATTAGTCGGCGAGCTCCGTGTTCAAGAGCAGTCTACCCTTGAAAAAAATCACGGTGAGGACTGGCGACTTCAGCTTTCGTTTCGTGCAGGTGATGCGCAAAGATGCATTTTTTTTCCATCCCGCTTTTGGTTTTTTATTTTTGGGGACGGGGAAGGGGGGGTTTCAGGGGTTTTCTTTGGTTTTCCTAGGTTGGAATCACTTTAGCCTGGGAAAGTAAGAGACGCGTTCCCAGCTTCTGGAATTTTCTCTGGGGAGATCAGGCAAACCGTCTATTATGCTTCTTCCTGCAGGCAAAAATATGCTTTATTAGGCAGGTTTATTAAGCATTTAGGATGATTTAGCCAGATGTTAATAAGTACAGTAGATGTTTTCTCTTCTTTTTTCTTCTCTCTCTCTCTCTTTCCTTCTTCCTTCCTTCCTTCCCCTTTTCCTTTCTTTCTTTCTCTTTCTTTCCTTTCTTTTTCTCCCTTTCTCTCTCTTCTCTCTTTCTCCCTTTCCTTTCTCTTTCTCTTTCTCTTTTCCTTCTCTTTTTTTCTTACTTTCCTTTCTTTCTCTTTCACTCTTTCTTCTCCCTTTCTCTTTCTTTTCTTGACTTTTGTTCCTTGCTTATCGTAAGCAAAACTCAGGAATTCTGGAAGCAAAATTAAAATCTTACGTTTGCTCAAGATTGGGTGTTTTAAATCTGTCTGGGCCAAATTTGTTTAATTCGGTTTTATTCTGTTTTTTAAATTTTGTATTTATGTATTTTATTGTTTGGCTGTTCACCGCCCTGAGTTCTTTGGGAATAGGGCAGTATATAAATCAAATAAAGACTAAAGACAACACGAAATGCTTATTTTATTTTGGTCGGATAAAACTCGCTCTATTCAATGCATTTTATGAAAAGATAATAATCTTTTCCCTGGGCTGATGCCTTTAATTAAAAAAAAAATGTTTATGGGAAAAGGTGGTACTAGACCCCTTCTGATTCTAGGTTTTTAAATAAGTGACCTTTTAAAATCTTTTTAATCCTGGGTGAGTTATCACTTGCACAAATCCTAATAAAATCACTATGTGGAGTGGGAAAGGAGGATAAGGAAGGAAAGGAGGGAGGGAGGGAGGGAAAGGAAGGAGGAAAGGAAGGAAGGAAGGAAGGAAGGAAGAAAGAAAGAAAGAGGAAGGAAGGAAGGAAGGAAGAAAGAAAGAAAGAAAGAAAGAAAGAGGAAGGAAGGAAGGAAGGAAGGAAGGAAGGAAGGAAGGGAGGGAGGAAGGAAGACAGCTTCAACAAAATAATGCTGTTTTGCTGTTTTGCAATGCAACAAAAGAACAAATCAACCAATGGAAAAGTGAAATGGCGACCCGTTTTATATTTTGGAAAATATCTGCTGGATGTAGGTTGTGTTTTTTTTTGGGCTCAGCCCAGCTCTCACCAATTGTGTAGGCTTTGAGAAGGAGAAGTGGGCAGAAGAAAGAGAAGTGAGCATTTTCCAAATTGTAAAAATGTGTGTGTGTGTGTGTGTGTGTGTGTGTGTGTGTGTGGCGAGGTGTGGGGGGTGAGAGGGGGTTGCAATCTGGAAAAACAGAAGAGAATTTCACCCAGAGAAGAAGAAGAAGGACAGAGAGCTCTCTAAGGTCATGCTTGACTGGAAACCCTGATAGGCCTTTTGCAGAAGAGACAGAAAAAAAATGCAATCATGATTTGTGGTTTGGAGAATTAGAAAAAAATCTGGATAATAGAAAGAAGTGAGCTGGGTTTTTTTTGGAATTGTAAAGTAAGGGTTAATCTGATAAATGTACTTCTATTTGCTGGAGAAGAAATTGGAGGTCTCCTTTTTTTTTATTTCTTTATCATTTTTTTTTCTTCCGTTTTTCTCTTTCTTGCTTTCTAATTTTTCTTTTTCTTTCATCTATCTCTTTTTTCTGACTCCTTTCTTTCTCCCTCTCATTCTTTCCGTCTTTCCTACCTACCTACCTTCTTTATCTTTCTTTCTTTTCTTCTTTCCTTCCTTCTTTCTTTCTTTCCCTATCTCCTTTCCCTATCTCCTTTATCCTTCTCATTCTTTCCTTCTTTCCTGCCTACCTTCTTTATCTCTTTCTTTCCTTCTTTCCTTCTTTCTTTCTTTTCCTATCTCCTTTGTCTATCTCCTTTCTCTCTCTCATTCTTTCCTTCCTACCTACCTACCTTCTTTATTTTCCTTCCTTCCTTCCTTCCTTTCCTTATCTTTTCTTCCTTTATCCCCTTTCTCTATCCCCTCAATTTTTCATTCTTTTCTTTCCCTTTCTTTCTACCTCCTTTCTTCCTTTCTCCATCTCCTTTCTTTTTCTCTCCTTTCTTTTTATTATTTACTTATTTATTTTATTCAATTTGTATACCGCCTTTCTCCTGCTGGACTCAGGGCGGTGCACAGCCAAAATGAAAAACATCCCAATACAAAATTTAAAATTTGTTAAAAGAATTACCCACTTTGGCCCAAAATTTAAAACATCCCATCCTTTTCCTTCCATACTTTCTTTCTCCTTCCCCCCTCCCTTTCTCTTTCCTTCTTTCTTCCCACCCACCCACCCACCCTCCCTTCCTCTCTTCCTCTCTTTCCTACCTTCTTTCTTTCTTTCTTTCTTTCTTTCTTTCTTTCTTTCTTTCATTTCTTTGCTCCTTTCATTCATTTTTTTAGGTGCTTTGTAATACTTTTCATAAAATTTCATTTTAAGGGGCAGTTGGCGAAAGGAAACTTGGGTGGGAGGATTCGGGGGACACACGAGGAGAGTGTTAATTAATTCTTTAATTAACTTCTCCTTTCACCTGCAGGGGAGAGAGAGTTCTTCCCAGATTTTTCCCGGACAAGGAGACTCCCAAATAAAGAAACCCGGGTAGCCTTTTGCCTTTGCCACTTGTTGTTGTGTTGTGTTGTCTTTTGTCTTTGGCTTCAGGGTGTTTGGGTGGCATCCTGACCTCCTCCCTGGGTGCTGCTCGCTGTGAGTCATGGGTTTGGTCATTGCTCCGAAATTTAAGAGGAGGACAGCCAAAGGGGCTGACTCATGCAGAGAGGCACTGGGCCTCCTCCCAGGGAGGGAGATGTCTGGGGATGATTGAATGTCAGATAAAAGACTTCGGTGCCTTATTTGCAAGACCTTATGACAGACAGTCCTCGACTTAACAACCGTCCCGCTTAGTGACCACTTGAAGTTCCAACAGCACCGAAAAAGGAGGCTTGATCAGAACTTGAAACCGTGGCAACTGGCATGTACTTATGACGGTTGCAGCCTCCTGGGGAGGGGTGTGTGTCACGTGATCCCTCCCCCTTTTGCGGCAACGGGGAAGCCGGATTCATTTAACGACCTTGCGTGTGGCTCACTGAACCGCTGCCGTGAAAACCGCTCAACGACGGTGGCGAGAAAAGACCATGCAACGAGGCAAAGCTCACTTCACGAAGGTTTCCCTCGGCAACGGGAAGGTTGGGCTCAATTAGGGGTCGTAAATCGAGGATCCGCTGTATTTCAGGATCGCGCGGGACTTTTGACAGATGTGTGGGGCAGGAGAGTTGAAACAAAACTCCATGATGACCATCTCTCGCTCTAACCAAGCCGAACACCCTCCTGGGAGACCCTAACCCTAGGAGATTTATCCAGGGGAGAAATATTATTTTTCGTAATGGTTCCAAGGAAAAGAGCTTCCTCGGATGTTTACCAAAAGTTCCTAAATTATTGGGGAAAAAACGCCGAGAGAAAAGCAGATGTACACCCTGAACTTCTCTAATCTTGTCTTGCACAAGGCAGCCAGCAAAAGTGGGGCCCTCACACGTGCGCAGCTCACACCGGTTGTGGCTTGTTGCGTACCGGAATTGACAGCGCAGAAAGGAGTTTTGTGGACTTAGAATCCTAGGGCTGGAAGGGGACACCTTAGAGGTCTTCTAGTCCACCCTAGGGGTGAAATCCAGCAGGTTCTAACAGGTTCTGGAGAACCGGTAGCGGAAATATTGAGTAGTTCGGAGAACCGGCAAATACCACCTCTGGCTGGCCCCAGAATGGGGTGGGAATGGAGATTTTGCAATATCTTTCCCCCAGGAGTGGGGTGGGAATGGAGATTTTGCAATATCTTTCCCCCAGGAGTGGGGTGGGAATGGAGATTTTGCAATATCCTTTCCCCAGCAGTGGGGAGGGAATGGGGATTTTGCAGTATCCTTTCCCCAGGAGTGGGGAGGGAATGGGGATTTTGCAGTATCCTTCCCCCAGAAGTGTGGAGGGAATGGGGATTTTGCAGTATCCTTCCCCCAGGAGTGGGGTGGGAATGGAGATTTTGCAATCTCCTTCCCCCAGGAGTGGGGAGGGAATGGGGATTTTGCAATCTCCTTCCCCCAGGAGTAGGGTGGGAATGGGGATTTTGCAGTATCCTTCCTCAGGAGTGGGGTGGGAATGGAGATTTTGCAATCTCCTTCCCCCAGGAGTCTGGAGGGAATGGGGATTTTGCAGTATCCTTCCCCCAGGAGTGGGGTGGGAATGGGGATTTTGCAATCTCCTTCCCCCAGGAGTAGGGTGGGAATGGAGATTTTGCAGTCTCCTTCCCCCAGGAGTAGGGAGGGAATGGGGATTTTGCAGTATCCTTCCCCTGCCACGCCCACCAAGCCACACCCACCAAGCCACACCATGCCCATCAAGCCACGCCCACAGAACCGGTAGTAAAAAAAATTGGATTTCACCACTGCTCCAACCCTTTGCCCAAGGCAAGAGTCCTTATCCAGGGAGTCCTTTGACTTATAACAATTCATTCAGTAGCGGTTCAAAAGTTACAGAGGCACTGAAAAAAGGGACCGTTTGTCACACTTAACGACCGTTGCAGCATCCCTGCGGCCACGTGATCGAAGTTCAAAGACGCTCAGCAACTGGCATGTACTTATGACAGTTGCAGTTTCCCGGGATCACGCGATCCCTTTTTTGCGACCTTCGGGCCAGCAAAGTCCAAAGGGGAGCCGGATTCACCTAACAACCATGTGACTAATTTAAAAAGTGCAGGGGATTCACTTAACAACCGTGGCCAGAAAGGTTGTAAAATGAGGCAAGACTGACTTTACGACTGTCTCACTGAACAGTTTTAGAAACTGTGGCCTCACTTGTGATAGTAAGTCGAGGACTACATCAGTGGCGCGTTGCTACCGGTTCGCCCTGGATCAGGCAAACTGGTAGCGGCAGTGCGAGGCTCCACCCACCCGCCCAGTGGGCGGAGCAAGTGCACGCACACGGGTGAACCAGCAGCAAACTAAATTGAACCCCATTACTAGGCTACATGTACCATCCTGGACAAATGGACTATATTAATCAATCAGAATAGAGGTGGAAGGGACCTTGGAGGTCTTCTAGTCCAACCCCCTGCTCAAGCAGGAGACCCTACACCATTTCAGACAAGTGGCTGTCCAGTCTCTTCTTAAAAACCTCCAGTGATGAAGCACCCAAAACGTCTTGAGGCAGGCAGTTCCACTGGTTAATTGTTCTCCCTGTCAGGAAATTTTCTTAGTTCTAGGTTGGGTCTCTAACATTCTTCCACCCATGAGTTCTTGTCCTGCCCTCAGGTCCTTTGGAGAGTAAATCCACCCCCTTCTTCCCTCAGGCAGGCCTGCAAGTATTGGAAGAACGCCTCTCGTTCGTAATTTGTATTTTTATTGCACTTAGATATGCATGGCTTTATTGCTTTCTACGGTTGTAAGCCGACTCGCAGCGAGAAAGGCAGCCAACCAATTTAATAAACAAATAAGAATAAATTGTGTCTCCTCTAAACCTTCTCTTCGTCAGGCTAAACAAAATTGTAAGCTGCCCAAAGTCAGGGACCGAGATGGACAGCTATAGAAATTGAATAGATAAACAAACAAACATAGCTAACAAAACCCCGATCCATAGCTTGTTCGTCACATTTTAGCTTCTAGCCCCTTAATATTTTTTAAATTGTTTTTCTCTGTACTTTCTGGGGTCTCAGGATCTTTATTGTCTCATGGTGACCAAAACTGGATGCAATACAGCTAGTCCTCAACTTGCGACTGAGCCCAACATGTATGTCGTTAAGCGAGACATTTGAGTTTTGACCCTTTATACAACCTTGCTTGCCATCGTTGTTAAGTGAATCACGGCGGGTCATAAGTGAGTAACCCGGTTGTTAGGTGAATCCTGCTTCACCTTCGATTTTGCTGATTGGAAGGTCGCAAAAGGGAATCTCATGACCTTGGGACACAGCAACGGTCGTAAGTGTGAATCAGTTGCCAAGCCTCTAAATTTTGGTCACATGATCGTAGGGATGCTGCAAAGGCCACAACTGTGAGAAATGGCGATAAGTCACATTTTTTTTCAGTGCCGTTGTAACTTCGAATGGAATGGTCACTAAATGAGAACTGTTGTAAGTCAAGGACTACCTGTATTCCAAGTGTGGCTGTACCAGTGCAGTATAAAAGGATAGCAACATTTCAGATGATGTTGATACTACACGTGGTATCTTTGATGTACGGACACAATCGAGCCCCCAAATTTCTGTTATTAAGCAAGACAGCCGTTCTGCCCCGTTTTACGGCCTTTCTTGCCGCTAAGTCGTTAAGCGAATCACGGCAGCGGTTCAGTCGGTGGCATGTGGGTAAGTCAATCTGGCTTCCCCGTTGACTTTGCCCATTGGACGGTCGCAAAAGGGAGATTGCATAACCCCCGTTCTCCTTCACCTGCCTCTCGATTTAATTTTCTTTAAAAAAGAAAACCCCTCTTTATTGAGAGACAAAAACTCACTGACTGACTTGGATGCCAGACGTTTCCCAGGCAATTTTCCCAAAAGTTTTAACGGAATTTGAGAGAGGGAGGGAGAGAGAGAGGGAGAGAGGGAGGGAGAGAGAGAGGGAGGGAGAGAAAGAGGGAGGGAGGGAGAGGGAAGGAGAGAGAGAGAGGGATAGAGACAGAGAGGGAGGGAGAGAGAGGAGGGAGAGAAAGAGGGAGGGAGAGGGAGGGAGAGAGAGAAAGGGATAGAGACAAGGAGGGAGAGAGAGTGGGGAGGAAGGGAGAGAAAGAGGGAGGGAGAGAGAGGGAGGGAGAGAGAGAGGGAGAGAGACAGAGAGAGGGAGAGAGAAAGAGGGAGGGAGAGGGAGGGAGGGAGAGAGAGAGGGATAGTGACAGAGGGAGGGAGAGAGAGAGGGAGGGAGAGAAAGAGGGAGGGAGGGAGGGAGAGGGAAGGAGAGAGAGAGAGGGATAGAGACAGAGAGGGAGGGAGAGAGGGAGGGAGAGAGAGAGGGAGGGAGGGAGAGGGAAGGAGAGAGAGAGGGATAGAGACAGAGAGGGAGGGAGAGAGAGGAGGGAGAGAAAGAGGGAGGGAGAAGGAGGGAGAGAGAGAAAGGGAGAGAGACAAGGAGGGAGAGAGAGGGGGGAGGGAGGGAGAGAAAGAGGGAGGGAGAGAGGGAGGGAGAGAGAGAGGGATAGAGACAGAGAGAGGGAGAGAGAGAAAGAGGGAGAGGGAGGGAGAGAGAGAGGGATAGTGACAGAGAAGGAGGGAGAGAGAGAGAGAGGGAGGGAGAGAGAGAGAGAGAAATAAGAGTGGACGCGGACTTTCTCGCCAGCTGCTCTGCCGTCTCTCTCTTGCGTAACCGTTCTTGAATTTCTTTCCGTTGGGTTTGGTAACATCGGATCCTTGCAGAAATCAGATTGCAGGGGAGGAAAAGTGTGTGTGTTGGGGGGGGGGTGTTTGAAAGGAAAAAGATTTCTTCGTAAGGGAAATCCTTCCGTATCCCATCGTTCCGTCGTGAACAATTCTTTTTTTTTTTTTTAAAATAAAATGCTATTTATTATACTGTTACGTTTGCTGGAAAATTACAGGTAATCCTCTAATTTATGACCACAACAGAGCCCAAAACTTTTGTTGTTAGGCAAGAGAGTTGTTAAGTGAGTTTTACCCAGGAGTGGTATTCAGCCGGTTCGTACCGCCAAACCGGAGGTGGGCCAATCCAACAGCCCCGGCTCTATGATGTCCTATTTAGGCACATTTTCGAGGCCGGGTGCATGCGCGCGCACAGCGAATTGGTGGTAAAAATATTGGAAACCCATCGCTGGTTTTGCCCCATTTTACAGTGTTTCTTGCAGCAATCACAGGTCGTAAGTGTGAAAAACCATCGTAAGTCCATTTTTTTCAGTGCCGTCGTAACTTTGAACGGTCACTAAATGAATCAGAAGTTCAGGGCTATCTGTAATCATTGGCTTAGTATTTACCACTAGCCTGGTAAATCGTCCTTGTCTTTTTCTGCCGATTGTCAAGAAGGGGAAAATTAACAAAACTGAATTATTATTTTTTTTTTCTGGCTGATTTTGGATCCGCCGCCAACTTTGCAACCTCGTTGGGGATATTTTTAAAAGCTGACTTTCATTTTCTCTCTTGGTATCTGGCTACAAATAAATTATTTCCATCACGGGAAGGAAAAAAAAAACAAAACCACACATCTGAAAAACGGTGACATTCCACTGTGATCATATTCACGGGACCGAAAACGGCGGAATAGAAGTAAAATTGAAAATATTGGCGTCCTAAAAATAAATAAATCGGGGGGGGGGGGTGTTGGCGGGATTAGAGGCTTGCCGAGGGGTGTTGCAAACTTGGGGATCTGTTAGAGAAACTGTAATTTTGCACCCAAGATCGATGCAAGATCATTTCTATGTTGGAATTATAGAGTTGGAAGGGACCTTTGAGGTCTTCTAGTCCAACCTCCTGCTTTTTTTTTTTTTTTAATTTGATTTATATGCCGCCCTTCTCTGGAGACTCAGGGCGGTTTACAATGCATTAAGCAATAGCCTTCATCCTTTTGTATATTTTATACAAAGTCAGCTTATTGCCCCCACAATCTGGGTCCTCAATTTACCTACCTTAGAAAGGATGGAAGGCTGAGTCAACCTTGAGCCTGGTGAGATTCGAACTTACAGTAATTGCAGGCAGCTGGTGTTAAATTACAGTGCTTAGTCTGCTGAGCTATCCAGGCTCCTGATTCCTGTATTCAGGATCCGATGGAGCTCTCAAACCGTGTGTGAAATGGAGGCTCGGGAAAATAATGCTTCTGTTGATCAGTTTGGCCAAATATTCAGTTTATCTTCTGTTCGTTTCCTCTCGTAGCTTCTGATTTTTCTGATCGTTCGGGTTTTTTTTCTCTCTCAATGGACAGAGATAACTAACGGGAAAGGGGGCGGCAGAGCAAATCTGGAGAAATAAACAAGATAAATAAATAGGAGAGAGTATCTGTAGCTCAGGGTTGAACGGTGGGGGTCCTGGGTGGTCTCTGAGCTGGGTGGTATTCCTGCAGACATTTCCTGACCCAACTAGGTAACATCATCAGTGCTAGGAAGAAGTGGGGTTTGCAGGGAGGAGAAGGAGGAGGAGGGGGAGGGGGAGAAGGAGGGGAGGAGGGATGGAGGAGGAGAAGAGAAAAGAAAAAGAAAAAGAGAAGGAGAAAGGGAGGAGAAGGAGGAGAACTGTGGGTCCTTGGTGCTCTCTGAGCTTAGTTGTCTTCTGAAGACATTTCATGACCCAACTAGGTACCTTCATCAGTGCTAGAAGGGAGTTGTGGTGGAGGAGGAGGAGGAGGAGGAGAGAGGGGAAGAGAAGGACCATGAGATCCTTGGTGCTCTCTGAATTTGATTGTTTTCTTGCAGACATTTTATGACCTAACTAGGTACCTTCAACAGTGCTAGAAGGGAGTTGGGGTTTACAGGGAGGAGGAGGAGGAGGATGAAGAGGAAGAGGAGGAGGAGGAGGAGGAGGAGGAGGAAGAGGGACTGTGGGATCCTTGATGCTCTCTGAGCTTGGTTGTTTTCTTGTAGACGTTTCATGACCCAACTAGAGAACATCATCAGTACTAGGAGGGGGTGGGGATTGCTCTCTGCTTATATTGCCCTGTCAGCGTTTGTAGGAGGGCTGTTTTCTTCTTGTCAATTCCGTCATTGGGATAGTGGTTACGGCTTGATTATTACTCTGGAATTAATCCGGGTATTATTCCCTGCTTATCTGGGTGTCGATCATCGGCAAGGAGGCGTTGTGGTGTTTGTGTTTTAAACTGACGCTGGGGTGGAATGGACTGGTTGTCCAGGGCAGCGTTTCTCAACCTCAGCAACTTGAAGATGGGTGGACTACAACTCCCAGAATTCCCCACCCAGGGCTGAAAGTGGACGTGGAAGGGATTCAATACCTGGTGGGGGATTCAGCCTCATTTTTCCTGCAAAATTGACTTAGAGAATCTCAAGTGACTCAGCCGGCGTTCATGCCTAACACAGAACTAGAACTCACCGACTCCTGGACATTGGCCCAAAGTCAACTATCCAGCTTTCATTCCTGAGGTGGGACTAGAACTCACCGTCTCCTGGTAATTGGCCCAAAGTCACTCAGTTGGCTTTCATATCTAAGGCGGGACTAGAATTCACCATCTCCTGGTGATTGGCCCAAAGTTACCAAGCTAGCTTTCATGCCTAACACAGAACTAGAACTCACCGTCTCCTGGTGATTGGCCCAAAGTCACTCAGTTGGCTTTCATATCTAAGGTGGGACTAGAACTCACCATCTCCTGGTGATTGGCCCAAAGTCACCAAGCTAGCCTAACACAGAACTAGAACTCACCGTCTCCTAGTGATTGGCACAAAGTCACCCAACCAGCTTTTACTCCTAAGGTGGGACTAGAACTCACCATCTCCTGGTGATTGGCACAAAGTCACCAAGCTAGCTTTCATGCCTAACACAGAACTAGAACTCACCGTCTCCTGGTGATTGGCCCAAAGTCACCCAACCAGCTTTTACTCCTAAGGTGGGACTAGAACTCACCATCTCCTGATGATTGGCCCTAAATCACCCAGTCGGCTTTCACTTGTAAGGCGGGACTAGAACTCACCGTCTCCTGGTGATTGGCCCAAAGTCACCCAGTTGGCTTTCATGCCTAAGGCGGGACTAGAACTCCTCATCTCCTGGTACCTTCACCATTATACCAAACCAGCTAATTATAAACAAAATAGAATGTAAGACAGAGTTTATAATACATTTATGAAAGAAGCTGAACTGAGAATTAAATCTGGTGGGGAAACCGAAGGGCCAGTGAAGTGGGAAGGGGCTTCTTAAGACCCGTGGGGGGCGGGGGAAGTAAAGGAGGAATTGGGGGATCGAGAAGCAGCCACGGATGAAACCCACAAGGGAACGAGCCGCACAACAGAAGCGCAGGGAGGTGCGTTCGAGTCCCTGCGTTTGAATGAAGGCTGGGCAGATTGCACAACGAAGCTGCGAAGGGAAGGGCTTTTTTTTTTCGAGCGAAAGGGGGAAGTTCGAGAAAGTTGCGGTCAGGCGAAGGGGGGATGGGGGGGGCAGGGGGCTCCCAAAATGGCAGAAGTGAAAACTTTCAACCATGAAAATGGGGCAGATCAGTAGAGGGACGCCAGGCAGGTGTGCAAAAAAAAAGTGCAAGAAGGAGGAAAGTGTTGGGACGTGCAGGGAGCGGTTTCCGGGTGAACGTGATGTCTTCTCTACGTCTTTCTTGCTTTACGGATAGTCCTCAACTTACAATTGCTCGTTTAGTGAACTGTTCAGTTACAACAGCACTGGAAAATGGGACCTACGACCATTTTTCCACACTTACAACCGTTGTGCAGCATCCCCCGCGGTCGCGTGATCAAAATTCAAATACTTGGAGACCGATCTCCTTTTTAATGCGACCTTCTTAATGCCGATGGGGAAGTCCAATTCACTTAATAACTATGGCAAGAAAGGTCATGAAATTTGGCCAAACTTGCTGAACGAGTGTTTTTGTCTTCGCCAGAGAAATGTTGGGCTCAATTTTAGTCGTAAAGCGAGGACGACCTGTATTTTTTTTTTAATTGCATTTTTCTACACATTGGCTTCGCTTGGAAAAGGATTGTGCGATGGTTGTGCGTAGTTGAAAACTGCATTTGTGAGGCTATCAGCTCAGCCCACTCCCCCTCATTTCAAATTCCAAATACTGGCAGTCCTCAATTTACGACCAAAACTGGTTGCTAAGGAAGGTGGTTGTTAAGTGAGCCAGGCCTGATTCTACCACCTTTTGGCCTTTTGGCCCCGGCTGTGAAACGAAGCGCTGCAGTTGTTAAGCAGATCATGCTTAACATGCTTCCACCATTGATTTTTGCTTGGCGGGAAGGACACAAAAAGGGGATCGCGTGACTCCAGGATCCTGCAACTGTCGTGAATTCATGACAAGATCCCGAATTCCAATCATGTGGTCGCCGAGATGCTGTGATGGTTGTAAATGCGAGGACGGCTCATGAGTGCCCTTTTTTTCAGCGCTGTGAGAACTTCAAATGGTCGCTAAAAGGAATGGTTGTAAGTCCAGGACAACGTGGATATGAGGGCAGGTTGAGTGAGATTCGTCAAGAATAAGGAACTGATTGCGTTTTATCGCAATCCACAGAGGCTTAGTTTGGACTAAAATCCAGAACTGACTCTGGACTCCTTTAAACAGATCAACAGAGTCGGAAGGGACCTGGTAGGTCATCTAGTCTAGCCCCCCTCCACCCAAGCAGGAGACCCTCCACCATTTCCGACAGATGGCAATCCAGTCTCTCCTTGAAAGCTTCCACAGATAAACTCCCACAACTTCTGAAGGCAACTTCTGTGCCATTGAATATAGAATAACAGAGTCGGGAGGGACCTTGTAGGTCATCTAGTCTGACCCCTTACCCAGCAGACCCTCCACCATTTTTGACAGAAGGCAGTCCAGTCTCTTCTTGAAAGCCTCCAGGGATGAAGTTCCCACAACTTCCGAAGGCAACTTCTTCTTCCATCGGTGGATTGTTCTCACGGTCAGAAAATTCCTCCTCATTTCCAGGTTGAATATCTCCTTGGTCAGTTTCCATCTGTTATTCCTTGTCTGGCCTTCGGGTGCCTTGGACAATAGCTTGACCCCCCTTCCTCCTCTCTGTGGCAGCCCCTCAAGCCACACAATTTGAGACCCCAACTTTTCCCAACTTTATCCTTCCAACCTCCAAGCGGTCGTTGAGGCCGCATGGAGGTTGGAAGGAGGGCAGAGATAAACCTCCAAGTGGCCTCAACGACCCTCTAAAACAGTGTTTCTCAACCTTGGAAGCTTGAAGATGGGTGGACTTCAACTCCCAGAATCCCCCAGCCAGCGCTGCTGGCTGGGGGATTCTGGGAGTTGAAGTCCACCCATCTTCAAGCTTCCAAGGTTGAGAAACACTGCTCTCAAAAGATGCAAATGACCATCGATCCTTCCGTTCCCCACCATCCAGTCAGAGCTGAAGAAGCTTCTTAGATGAAAAGTGAAACATCTTCAAAAAAAGCACCTTTGGGACAAGAATAGCTAAAATCCTAGGCCGAAAACCATCCAAAATATACTATATCCTATACCATCCAAAATAATGGCCGCCCAGTCTCTTCTTAAAAACCTCCAGGGATGGAGCATCTACTCAATTGTTAAGTGAGCCACACCGTCGTTAAGTGAATCTGGCTTCCCCATCAATTTCGCTTGCCGGAAGGTCGCAAAAGCGGATCGCGTGACACTTGCGACTGTCATAAATACATGCCAGTCGCCAGGCTTCTGAATTTGGATCTCGTGACCACGGAGTTGCTGCAGCGGTCGTAGGTGTGAAAAGTTGTCCTAAATCTCTTTTTTCAGCGCCGTTGTAACTTCGGTCACTAAGCGAAATGTCGTTAAGTTGAGGACTCCCTGTGTTTATTTATCGTGTTTAGAAACCGCCCTTCTCCTTCTTAGAGAGTCCTCAGCGGTGATGGCACCGGGTTGGGATGGGACCAGGCGCAAGAGAGCTTTTGAAAAGCATCCGTGTGGTAAGTCCACCTCTGTTGTGGCCCGTCAGCGGCCTGTGCAGCTAGTAGCTGATTCTGACAGCGAGGAGGCTGGTGTGGTGCTGCGCCAGCAGCCTGTGTAGCTGGCACACAGTCGGACAGTGAGGAGGCTGGAGAAGATGTGGTGCCAGAGGCGGGGATTCAGTCAGAGCCTTTAGAACCTCCAGAAGCTTCCATGGATGAAGAGGATGAAGAGGAGGAGCCTCTTCTCGATGCACGGGCGCGCAGAGCTGCCAAAAGGCAGGAGTGGCTCCTCAGGAGGCGGTCTCCTCGAGAGTAAGGCTTGGGGCTAATTGGCCACTCCCTTAGCCTATTTAAGGAGGAACGCCGACTGAAGCAATTTGCAGGGAACAACTTCGTTCACATACCTTCGTGTCTTGTCTTGCTTATCCTATCAGCTTCCTGCAAATTGCTTCTGGGCATTCTGTCAACCATAGTAAGCTTTCAGTTATTATTCTTTGAATTCTTGGCAGCTGTTAATGCAATTAATTAAGAGCCGTTGTTGTAAAGGACTGGTTTATTCAGTAAATTAAGGTTTGAACGGACTTCGTGTGTGCTGCGTTCTTTGGGAGAACAGCCTCGTGGGTTCCCTGATTTCTCCAAGCAGCGTCATGCCAGTTCTCCGCCCCTCCCCCCACTCCCGTTTTGAGGGCCACTCGGTTTCATTTCTCCTCTTTCTTTGCCTCTTTCCTCATTTCGAGAAGAAAGTTCACACCATGACTCACATCTACAGGAAAAACGGTCACCCAGCGCCCGAGCCGTCTGTCTGGATTTTCAGTTCCTGGAAGTTGAACTCGTCAATGTTTCATGAAAGATTTTTTCAGGTTTCCCGTCATAATTTGGAGAGGAAAGCCAAACAGCTGTGAAGACGGGGAAGGAGTTCAGGAGAAGACACGCCTCAAAATATATATATATATTTTGGTCCTCCAGAAATATATATATGCAGTTTTCTTGGGGGCGGTGAAGGATCTCGATGTTGGATAAAGAATGGCAGAATCCGGGGGCGGCGTCAAAAGAGAAATCAGCCTAGCATCCCTACGTCGCCACAAGCGAACGAAGTCCGACCTCCCTTGAATTCCATTGAGCCTTATCTGACTCTAAGCCGCGGACAACCATTTGTTGAGAAGATTCCCGCACGTGGGAATAAACTACTTCAGCAATAAAGTGGTTTAATCGAACTTCCCGGGTGTGGACCCAGTTTCTCGCCCCGACCTTCCCTTTGTTTGTTTGTTTTTTAATATTTTTTAAAAAAAACAAACAAACATTTAATACATCAATCCTCCCTTCCCTGTGATGCCTCGGTGTTATCTTCTAGGCTTCTTCTCCATCTTCCATAAGTTTCTTCTATCTTCATCTTCATCCAAACCATTCTAACATTTCATTTCTAAATCAATATTATAGTCATCATTTGTACCACAATGATAGTATCAGTCATTTATATCTCTTTTCCAACCAACTATAAAAATAATTCCGTGTTTTAAAATATTCTGATTCCTCCTTGTCTTTAATCATCAAAGTTAATCTATTCATTTCTGCACAGTCTAAAAAATTTTTTTATTACTTCTTCTTCCAAAGGTATTTTCTCTGATTTCCAATTTTCAGCATACACAATTCTTGGCAGCTGTTATTACAATGTGTAATCAAATATACATTTTCCTTACTAATTTTTTCAGATCGTATAAATCTTTTGTCTTCCTTTTGCTTTTGAGGATCATGCGATGGCCCATCCCGAATCCCCAAAACTTTTATCGTGTTGTCAGCTGCCCGGAGTGGCTCGATAACTGGGTGACATATATAAATTGGAAAAATAAATAACAAGTGTACCGTCGAATCGGAAGGCGCCCTGCAAGAAGCTGCTTGTCGGAAGGGCAGCCTGCTGTGTTTCACCCACAAATAAACAAGAGGCTTCATTGCACCCAGGGCTGTTATTAAAGTGAGCCCAGAGTTGTCAAACTGGCTTACTCTCCTGCACACCCAAGGTGATGAAGCCGACCTTTGAAGGAAGTGTGTCCTTTTGCACACTTGCAAACCAAATCCCTGTTTTTCCTTACTGGCTCGCTTGCTAGCTAAGTTTGTTTGTTTGTTTCCTCCCCTTATTACTAACTCAATGTGCAACACACACTCCTCTGCCTATTTTCTCCCACAACAACAATCCTGTGAGGTAGATTGGGCTATGAGAGAGAGAGAGAGAGGGAGAGGGAGGGAGGGAGGGAGAGAGGCCCAAAGTCACCCAGCCGAGTTTCATACATATGGTGGGACTAGAACTCATCGTCTCCTGGTGATGGGCCCAAAGTCACCCAAATGGCTTTCATGCATATTAGGACTAGAACTCCCTGTCTCCTGGTGATTGGCTCAGAGTCACCCTGCCAGCTTTCAGGTCCAAAGCGGAACTAGAACTCATCTCTTCTGGTGCTTGGCCCAAAGTCGCCCAGATATCTTTCATGCTTGACATGGAACTAGAACTCACCATCTCCTGGTGATTGGCCCAAAGTCACCCAGATATCTTTCATGCTTAACATGGAACTAGAACTCACCGTCTCCTGGTGATTGGCCCAAAGTCACCCAGATATCTTTCATGCTTGACATGGAACTAGAACTCACCGTCTCCTGGTGATGGGCCCAAAGTCACCCAGATATCTTTCATGCTTAACATGGAACTAGAACTCACCGTCTCCTGGTGATTGGCCCAAAGTCACCCAGATATCTTTCATGCTTAACATGGAACTAGAACTCACCGTCTCCTGGTGATGGGCCCAAAGTCACCCAAATGGCTTTCATGCATATTGGGACTAGAACTCCCTGTCTCCTGGAGATTGGCTCAGAGTCACCCTGCCAGCTTTCAGGTCCAAAGCGGAACTAGAACTCATCTCTTCTGGTGCTTGTCCCAAAGTCACCCAGATATCTTTCATGTTTAACATGGAACTAGAACTCACCGTCTCCTGGTGATTGGCCCAAAGTCACCCAGATATCTTTCATGTTTAACATGGAACTAGAACTCACCGTCTCCTGGTGATTGGCCCAAAGTCACCCAGATATCTTTCATGTTTAACATGGAACTAGAACTCACCGTCTCCTGGTGATTGGCCCAAAGTCACCCAGATATCTTTCATGTTTAACATGGAACTAGAACTCACCGTCTCCTGGTGATTGGCCCAAAGTCACCCAGATATCTTTCATGTTTAACATGGAACTAGAACTCACCGTCTCCTGGTGATTGGCCCAAAGTCACCCAGATATCTTTCATGCTTGACATGGAATTAGAACTCACCGTCTCCTGGTGCTTGGCCCAAAGTCACCCAGATATCTTTCATGCTTGACATGGAACTAGAACTCCCTGTCTCCTGGTGCTTGGCCCAAAGTCACCCAGATATCTTTCATGCTTGACATGGAACTAGAACTCACCGTCTCCTGGTGATTGGCCCAAAATCACCCAGATATCTTTCATGCTTAACATGGAACTAGAACTCCCTGTCTCCTGGTGCTTGGCCCAAAGTCACCCAGATATCTTTCATGCTTGACATGGAACTAGAACTCACCATCTCCTGGTGATTGGCCCAAAGTCACCCAGATATCTTTCATGCTTAACATGGAACTAGAACTCCCTGTCTCCTGGTGCTTGGCCCAAAGTCACCCAGATATCTTTCATGCTTAACATAGAACTAGAATTCCCTGTCTCCTGGTGCTTGGCCCAAAGTCACCCAGATATCTTTCATGCTTAACATAGAACTAGAATTCCCTGTCTCCTGGTGCTTGGCCCAAAGTCACCCTAACCCTCTGAGGTCCTTTGCAACTCCACAATCCCAATTCCTTCATACGGTTTGGGAACGAGATTTCTGCTGATGGGGCCGGAAACTGCATTCTTGCAGCCACATCATACTCCTGGCTCGTGACTTTTTCCCAGTCTAGTCCTGTTTCCTTCTGTTACTTCAAACCCCTTTCTCTAATCTAGCAAGTTTTATTTATTTATTTATTATATTTATTATATTTATTTATTATATTTCTATACCGCCTTTCTCCCGTAGGACTCAAGGTGGTGTACAGTCAAGAAAAATATAGACACACAAACATCATAAAATTGCTAATTAAAGTTTTGAACCTTATTCTTAATGTGGCTAGAATAGGTTCCTCGTTCTGACATGAGATCCGGTCAGTTTCAAATAGAACAGATTGATTTACTTTTTTTGATACTCTCGGCCACCACATACGTTTTCTGCTAGAGAAGAAACAACAACAAAAAAATAAGATTTTTAGATTCCTTGGAATATCTGCTTCGGGGTTTCCCATTCTGAGTCCGGATCGTTTCCCCGGGGACATTCACTTGTCGGAGTGTGTGTGTGTGTACCTCGAAACATACACACACACGCTTGTGAGAGTGACAATTCGTAGCAAACTTGGCAGCTTTAAGACTTGTGGACTTCAACTCCCAGAATTCTCCAGCCAGCTGTGCTGGCTGGAGAATTCTGGGAGTTGAAGTCCACAAGTCTTAAAGCTGCCAAGTTTGAAGACCTCTGCTCTTAAGGAGTGGAAAGCAAGTGCATGGTGGAAAAATCCCAAATTCTGTATAATTAACTGCAGTATCAATAGCAGCTGTAACTGGATTTCAAGGTTGAACATTCTTGGCTGATCCCTGACGTGTTTGCATCTCTCCAGACGGGCTCCTTTCTTAGTTGCTGAACCGGAATTTTGGGCTCCGGCAAAATTTTCCCCTTTCTGCTGGCGGGGAGATTTTTATTTTTTTTTTCCCTGTCGTAGCCCAGTTAAGAACAAGGTTTGAATCATGCTGTGTTTCTTTGAGGAGCCCAGATGTTGGTTTGGCCCAATGTTCTTGAATCTTGGGGACTTGAAGATGGGTGGACTCCAACTCCCATAACTCCTTAGCCAGCATGCTGTAAGAGATATGGACTTCAACTCCCAGAATTCTCTAGTGAGCATGCTTTAAGATGGGTAGGACTTCAACTCCCAGAAATCCCTAACAAGTATGCTTTAAGATGGGTGGACTGGGGGATTCTGGGAGTTGAAGTCCACCCGTCTTAAAGCATGCTGGCTGGGGGATTCTGGGAGTTGAAGTCTAGTCATTTTAAATCATGCTGGCTGGGGAATTCTGGGAGTTGAAGTCTACTCATCTTAAATCATGCTCACTAGAGAATTCTGGGAGTTGAAGTCTACTCATCTTAAATCATGCTCACTAGAGAATTCTGGGAGTTGAAGTCTACTCAACTTAAAGCATGCTCACTAGAGAATTCTGGGAGTTGAAGTCTACTCAACTTAAAGCATGCTCACTAGAGAATTCTGGGAGTTGAAGTCTACTCATCTTAAATCATGCTTGTTAGGGAATGGCTATTGCCTAACTGGTTGGGGTGGCAATATATATAAACCATCAATGCATGTTTGCAGTCAAAATGTAATGTATAGCTTTAAGACTGTAATGCTGTATTGCATCGTACTGTATTCTGATTGGCTAGCTCTGTAGCCAACGTACTTAAGAGGAAGCTTGAATCATGGCTTATTGTTCTTATTACATTATTATTGCTACCTCTGCTCCTCTCTGCATGATCACTGCTTGATCATTGCTACTTGTTGTTTTCTACTGTTTTACTGATGGTTTTACTGCTGTATTTGTTCCTGTTTGCAGCTCCAAAAAGAACTGTTTTATTGCATATGACTAAACAACTGGTAAGAAGACTTTGTTCTTGGAATATCCCTGGATTGACAATTTAACTATCTTTATCTGTTTATGACCTGGATTTTTTATTGGACTTTGCTTTACTTTTTCCTCAAAGTAAAAGAATATCACAACTCAGTGTGTCTGTGTATTGACAGTGCTTAGTCACAATCACTCTCTGCCGTTTTTCTCATGTGCACACCCTTGCTACTCAAGGGTTACTCTGCACATATTCCTTAACAATGCTGGCTGGGGAATTCTGGGAGTTGAAGTCCTGCCATTTAAAACATGCTAGCTTTAAAGAGGTACAGACTGGATTTTGGCATTCTTGTCGTGAGTCCTTCCTGAGAACCTGAAATAGGCAGATGTGAATGTGAATGATGGTTATAAAATATCATCGCAGGATATAAGCTGTTCAGAGTCAAAGCTGCCTTCTGCAATTGACTTGATGATTTTTGTCAATGCCAATGGTAATCATTCTGGTCAGTTGCAGAGCCAGCCAGGTCTTCAAACTGGATTTGGCATTTTTGTCCACCACTTGAGTTCTTCCCAAAGGACCTGGGATAGACAGATGTTGTTATTTGATGACGTTAAAGGTTGTCACCGCAGGATGTAAGCGGTTCAAATTCAAGCTGCCTTTTTGCAATTGACTGATGGTGAATTTGTCAATGCCGATGGCATTCAATTGTTTCTCCAGGTGTTTTGAGAGGGTACCCAAATTACCTCTTACTATTGGTGCTACCTCTGCTTTCTTTTGCTACAGTTGTTCTATTTCTATTTGTAGGTCTTTGTATTTTGTGATCTCCTCCAGTTCTTCCTCTTCTGTTCTTCTGTCTCTAGATACTGCCACATTCCAATATCCAAACTTTTTTGTCTTTTTTATCGACAGTTGTTACGTCTGGGGTGTTACATGGCAGGTGCTGTCTGTTTGAAGTCTAAAGTCAGAGAACGCTTGAGCTCTTTCATTTTCTATGATTTTTTTTTTTTAAATTTTATGGTCCCATTTGTGGGCAAATGACATTTCTTCCAGACTTTTCAATGAGACATTGTCGCTACTTTGTCGTGCCGTCGTTTGCGGTCAGTCTGTGCGATCTTTAGTATATTGCGGCTCGTTCCACAGTCATCCAGATGTTCAGACTCGATTTGCCATTTTTATCCATCATCTGTCGAGTCCTTTCCCGTGGATCTGGGATAGCCAGATGTGGACGTTGTTACAGATATCATCACGGGATGGAAGCTCTTCCAAGTACTGGTTTCCTCGACTTAACGACCACAACTGAGCCCAAAATTTATGTTGCTAAGTGAGATATTTGCTAAGTGAGTTTTGCCCCATTTTACAACTCTTCCTGAGACGGTTGTTAAGTGAATCGTTGTCGTTCTTAAGTTAGTCAAACTGTTGCTAAGGGAATCGGGTTTCCCCATGGACTTTGCTCCTCAGAAAGTTGCAAAAGGGGATTATGTGACCCAGACACCCTGTGACCGTCATAAATGTGAGTAACTTGTCGAGACTCACATTTTGATCATGTGACCATGGGGATGATGCAACGGTCGTAAGTGTAAAAATGGTCATAAGTCGCTTTTTTCCAGTGATGTTGCAACTTTGAATGGTCCTAAACGAAATGTTGTAAATCAAGGGCTGCCTGTATTATAAAGTATTATTGTTATATTATTATATTGTTATATTATTATTGTTATTATTATTAAAAAAAGAAGGATGGGGGTGAGATGATGCCGTCTTCTAATATTTGAGGGGCTGCCACCAAGAAGAGGGGTTCAATCTATTCTCCAAAACACAAGAGCAAAGGATGGAAACTAATCAAGGAGAGAAGCAACCAGGGAACTAAGGAAGAATTAACCAGTGGAACTGCTTGCCACCAGAAATTGTGGATGCTCCATCACTGGAGGTTTTCAAGAAGAGACTGGACAACCATTTATTTGAAATGAAATAGGGCCGTGATGGCGAACCAATGGCACGCATGCCACAAGTGGCACGTGGAGCCATATTGGTGGGCACGCAAGCGTTGCCCTACCCCAGCTCCAGCACGCATGCGCTCGCTGGCCAGCTACTTTTTGGGCCTTTTGTGCCCAAAGGAAGTCGGCAAATGGGCTGTTTCCGGCCTCTGGGGAGGTGAGGAAGGCTGTTTTTGCCCTCCCCAGGCTCCTAGAAAGCATCTGGAGCCTGGGGAGGGCAAAAAACGGGCCTAGCAGGCCATCACATGCCAAAAGCGGGGGGAACATGGGGGGATTGCGCACGCATGCATGGGGAACAGGGCGCAAAGAATTATGGGTGTGGCCACACACGCGCGCAACCACCCCGCATTCCCCTGGGTTTTTGGCACGCGATGGCAAAAAGATTAGCCATCACTGCTCAAACAGGAGACCAGGGGGTTGGACTAGAAGACCTCCAAGGTCCCTCCCAGCTCTATTCTTCTACGTTCAATCCAGTGCATCCGACGTTGGTGAGCTGCAGAAGTCAAGCACCTGTCGCTTTGGGAGCATGGGTGAAATGGGGGGCCGAGCAGCCGAGCGCCCAAATAAACCTTTGGCAGAGGCTCTCTTTGGCTGTGGCCACTGGGGTCAGCGTTCCTTGGCACCTGGCTGTGGTTGCGACGGAGCAGTTGAAAGGCTGGCCTGCCCCGCTGCCTCGTGGGTGGCGTGGTTGCACCCGTGGAACCAGAATCGGAGGCGTTGCAACATCCAAGGCGATCAGTCATCGCCACATTAAAGGAAACGGGCGTCATTTATTTATCTCTCGGTCCAACGTCAATGGCCGCCCATCACAACAGAAAGTGACTCTGGATCACATCCAGCAGCGAAGGAAAACCATAAATATATTTTAAAAGCAGTTGCGGTTAAGAAGCATGAAAACAACCCTAACCATGGTTAGATAAAAAAATATGGAAATGAAATACGGTAGAGATCTTTATAACACAAGAATTGTAGAACTATATAAAATATAACATAAAGATGTATTATTATTATTATTATTGGATCGATTCAGGAGGATGGAATGAATGTTGCAATATAAATTAACTCAGATCTTAGAATATTTTGTACCAAATGAGGGAAGAATAGCTTATAGTCAAATAAACGATTAATGAGGACAATAATACATAGATATACATTAGATCGATAATATGAGAATTTAGGTAAACTGTAAGCTATGAATATGGTAAAGACGCACAAAAGGCTTGTAACCAACCGACACACTGTGGGTAATTGAAAATGGCTTTATGTTTTTATGTATGTTTGTTTAAAAACAAAAATAACATTTTTCAAAAATACCCACAATCCTTATGAAGAGGAATTTAAAACTGGACGTGTGGGATGAGAGGGAATACGAACGACAACCTGGGTAGTCCTCGGCTTATAGCCACCAGGGAGCCCAAGGTCTCCGTTGCTAAGCGAGACACTGGCGTGGTGAGTTTTGCCCCGTTTTACGGCCTTCCTGGCCACCGTCCGTCACTGCTGCCGTTGGAAACCATAAGGCGATTCTAGGGGAATAAGGAGTCCTCCGTTGCTACATTTCCTATCCAAGAATGCAAGATAAAGAGTTTGCAGAAGTGGAAAACGAGGCGGAGAACTGGATGAAACGTGGGATATATATACATATATATATATATATATATCCTAACTTCCAAGCGTCCACGGGGTTGAGGTTCTCCTGGGTCCCGATGGATGGAGGCTTCCCCAAACCATCCATTATCAAAGGGGAGGGGGGGAAGCTGGACTGCAGCCTCTGAGCCCTTCGGGACCACCCCTGGCAGGTTTTCCTCGGAAAAAGCTATTTGCCGGTTCCAGATTTGGGTTCCGTTTCCTGATTACTTCTCGGCTTCTCCTTCCAGGTCAGGCCCTTCGAGAGAGGCGGGGAGGGGGTCTGAACCATGAACCCCCACCCGCGGCGCATCCGCCTGAAGCCCTGGCTGGTGGCCCAGGTGAACAGCGGCCTGTACCCGGGTCTGCGCTGGGTAGATCCGGAACAGAAGCAGTTTTGCATCCCCTGGCGCCATGCCACCCGTCACGTGCCGTGCCAGGATGACGAGAACACCATCTTCAAGGTGACCCCCGGAGCGGAGGAGGATGGGCTGTGGGGGTTCAAGCTGCCTGGTCACGAAACATGGGCGGATAGCGTGGAAGGAAGGTGCTAAGCAGGGGTGGGATTCAAATCATTTAACAACCGGTTCTCTGCCCTAAAGACCGGCTGGGTGGGTGTGGCCATGGTGGGCGTGGCCAGGGGGTGTGACAAGCAGCACTCGGCCTCCTGCACCCCCCGGGGAGCAAAAACGGGCCGCCGGGGGGCGCCACACCCCTTCGTGCCCCATTTTGGGCCTAGTAGGCCTCACTGCAGCCTCCTGGGAGCCAAAACGGAGCACATGGGTACTCCTGGAAGGAGAGGGGAGGGGATGGGAGGGGCCAGCCAGCAATTTAAAAACCGCTTCGCCCAAACCGGCTGAATCCCATCCAAGTGAACTACCTTGGTCATCCTTTGTGAAGAAGGGAGACCAGAATCAACATTTTCATTAGAATTTTAGACTGGCCAATAAAAGCAACAAAAATACCACTCGAGTCGCAACCAGAATTGAGCACAAGGTTTATGTTGCTAAGTGAAACATTTGTTAAGTGAGTGTGTCCTATTTTACGACTTTCCTTGCCGCAGTTGTTAAGTGAATCATTGCATTCGTTACGTAAGTAACGTGGTCGTTAAGCGAGGGTCTATATCATAAAAAGAAAAATAATTATCACGGCAAGCAAATTTCAAAAATAAGTCACTTTTTACAGGCGGTCCTCCCCTTACGACTGCAGTCGAACCCAACATTTCTATTGCTACGAAGAAAGAGGTTAAGTGAGTTTTGCCCCATTTTACAGCCTTTCTGGACACTGTTGTTAAGTGAATCACTGCGGTTGTTCAGTTACTAACACAGTTGTTAAGTGAATCTGCCTTCCCCCATTGACTTTGTGGGTCAGAAGTTCGCAAAAATGGATCACATAACCCCGGGACACTGTAACCGTCATAAATATGAGTCAGTTGCCAAGTGTCCAAATTTTGATCACGTAACCGTGAGGATGCTGCAACGGTCGTAAGTGTGAAATATGTGGTCCTAAGTCATGTTTTTCAGTGCTGTTGTATCTAAATTAAGCAAGTGGTTGTAACTCAATACTACCTATACTTCTTACAAAGCTCTACCTGTACTACTTACTAACAAATGGTTGTAAGTTGTACTCAGGGTCTCCTGCTTGAACAGGGGGTTGGACTAGATGACCTATAAGGTCCCTTCCAACTCTGTTAATCTGTCATTTTATTGTAAATTGAGAACTCCCTAATTCAAAAGAGAAACAAAATCACCCCAGGAGAGCAAACAAACAGTGGGAACTAGAGGGAGTTCGGACTTCCTGCTGGCTTCCCCAGTGACTTTGCTTTGGGGAAGCTGGCGGGAAGCATCAGAAATCTCACGCTCTTTTCTTTCTCGCACGGACAGGCCTGGGCCAAAGAAACGGGCAAATACAACGAGGGCGTGGACGAGCCGGATCCGGCCAAATGGAAGGCCAACCTGCGTTGCGCCCTCAACAAAAGCCGGGAGTTCAGCCTCATCTACGACGGGACCAAAGACACGCCGATGCAGCCCTACAAGATTTATGAGGTCTGCGACGCACCCCTGCCCAACGGAGGTACCGGCTGCTTTTGCAATGTCATTGCTTTGCCCCCCACCCCCCAAGCGGTGAAGTCACGTGGTGACCCATGGATTTTACGTTACCCCACCACAAGAGGTCCCCTCCACCCACGCACCCAAGAGGTGGCAGAGATACTTGCATGGAAGTTCTACTCATACCCCCGTCTCTTTTTCTCCTCTTCCTTTCCTTTCCTTTCCTTTCCTTCTTTCTTTCCTTTCCTTTTCCTTTTCCTTTCCTTTCCTTTCCTTTCCTTTCCTTTCTTTCCCTTTCCCTTCCCCTTCCCCTTCCCCTCCTCTCCTTATTTCCTTTCCTTTCCTTTCTTTTTCTTTCCCTTCCCCTTCCTCTTCCCCTTCCCCTTTCCCTCCCCCTCCTTTCCTTTCCTTTCCTTTCCTTTCTTTTTCTTTCCCTTCCCCTTCCTCTTCCCCTTCCCCTTTCCCTCCCCCTCCTCTCCTCCTTTCCTTTCCTTTCCTTTCCTTTCCTTTCCTTTCCTTTCCTTTCCTTTCCTTTCCTTCTCTTTTCCTTTCCTTTCCTTCCCTTCCCTTCCCTTCCCTTCCCTCCTTTCCTTTCCTTTCCTTTCCTTTCCTTTCCTTTCCTTTCCTTTCCTTTCCTTTCCTTTCCTTTCCTTTCCTTTCCTTTCCTTTCCTTTCCTTTCCTTTTCCTTTCTCCTTTCCCTTCCCCTCCCTTCCTCCCCTCCTCCTTTCTCTTCCTTCCAATTTTCCAGTCCTTTTTCTTTCCTTCCTCCCTCCCTCTCCCACTCTTCCTTCCTCCCTCCCTCCCTCCCTCCCTCTCCCTTCCTTCCTTCCTTCCTTCCCTCCCTCCCTCCCTCTTCCTCTTCCTCCTCCTCCTCCTCCTCCTCAATCTTCCTTCCTCCTTCCCAGCCCTTTTCATTCCTTCCTTCTTTCCTTCCTTCCTTTCTTCCCCCTCTCCACCCCTCTCTCCCTCATTATTGTCTGCTCAGACAGGTTGAGCAGGTTCGGGAAGAGCTATAAAACCTGTCAATCCTGATGGGTTGAGGGCATTCTCCTTCTTCTCCCTTTCCATCCCTCCTTTTAAAAAAAAAAACATTAGATCTATCCAACCTGGGTTGTGGGAAGGTGCTGTCTGTTAACCTTACTGGCTGCTCCTGCATCCCTTCCCAGCGTTTCACAAATGAAAACAGGCAAAAATCCCACCTTGGGATTCCCTCCCCATCAGGGGTGGGATTGAAAAATTTTAGCAACTGGCTCTCTGCCCGGTTGCTGGGTGGGCGTGGCCATGGGGGCGTGGCCTAGTCAGCTTCCTGCACCATGCTGGGGGTGGTGGTGGCATTTTTGCCCTCCCCAGGCTCCAGAGGCTTTCCTTGAGCCTCCAGGAGGGCAAAAACAGCCTCCCCGGGCTCCGGAGGCCATGCTAGGAAGAGACTCTATGGTAGGGGGAACCAGACTTCTGGTCGGCTTCAGAATTGAATGGGGGTGGGTGGGCTTCCAGTTAGGACCTTTGTGGCTCTTTGAGCGTTTAAGGTTGCCAACCCCTAGTATAGTTTATTAGAGATCAAGTGTACTGCAGTATTGCAAAGCCGGAACTGAGAATCGCGCGCTCAAATTCCCAACTTCTACATTTCCCTCCCTTAACTTTCTCTCATTGTCCACCCCGGTGTAACCAATCAGGATCAGGCAAGATTTTTCCATAACGGTCAGTCCAAGCTTGCAGTCTGGTGTACGGCCCCCTTCTTCTCCCAGCTAGGCGACCTTGAGGTAGCATCTCGAGGAGATGGCAGCACTTACTTTCCTTTCCCCAAGCATTTCCCCCTTCCTTCCCCCTCCCAGAATCTGTCACTGCATAGCAGACAAGCATAAGGGAGCAGCGGACAGGGAGACCAATGCGGGGAAGCCCCCAATCCTTGTCCTTAATGTTTGGGGGGAACCCCTTGGCTCAAGAGACAACAACACACTTGCAACCCTTGCAACAATTTAAGGCTCTGCAACCATCTGCTTTTCACCTTTAGAGACCTTTGGTGGAGAAGAGCCTGTGGGATGTGAAGAAGAGGAGGAGGTGAGATTTGGGGGGTCTTCCTAGCTTTTTGGGGCACAGATTTATGGGGTGGTGGTTGTTTTGTGGGGTTTTTTTTTGCCCTCCCTGTAGAAAATAGCACAAGAATTGAGACTTGTGGGTCGTGGGGCCTTCTGTGCTGGGCTAGGCTGATGTCACGAGAGACATAAATCCCCTGTTATATTTCTGCATCTTGATTCTGCTGTATTTAGCACACGGCAAACCACAGAATTCAGTTTTCCACACAGCTGCAGCTGAGACCACCTTCAAACCAGCAGGCTTCCAGTTCACTTCTGTTGCTGGGGCTAAACTCCATGGGCCCTGGGTTTAACTCTTTTCTTTAGCGTTATATTTTTACAGACCTCCCACCCCCCGAGAGTCTCTCTGTGGGGGAGACAAGCGGTTCCAAAATGAGAGAGAGAGAAGAGAGAGAGGGATAGAAAGAGATAGAAATATGACAGACTGGATAGATAGAATAAATATAGAGATGATGATGATGATATACAGAGATAGATAGATAGATGATAGAAAGACAGACATAGATGAGGGAGGAAGGGAGTGGGTGGAGAGAGAGAGAGAGAGAGAGAGAGAGAGAGAGAGAGAGAGAGAGAGAAAGAAAGAAAGAAAGAAAGAAAGAAAGAAAGAAAGAAAGAGCCAGAGACACACACACACAGAGAAAGAGAGACACGGAGGAAGAGACAGAGACAGAGAGATATATGATAGGTTGGATAGATAGAATAAATATAATGATGATGATATATAGAGATAGATAGATAGATAGATAGATAGATAGATAGATAGATAGATAGATAGATAGATGATAGATAGGTAGGTAGGTAGGTTAGGTAGGTAGGTAGGTAGGTAGAGATAGATGATAGACAGACAGACAGACAGACATAGATGATGGAGGGAGGGAGGGAGTGGGGGGGGAGAGAGAAAGAGCCAGAGAGACACACACACAGAGAAAGAGAGACACGGAGAGAGAGACAGAGACAGACAGACAGACAGACAGAGATATGATAGGCTGGATAGATAGAATAAATATAGAGATGATGATATACAGAGATAGATAGATGGATAGATAGATGATACATAGATAGATAGATGATAGATAGATAGATAGATAGATAGATAGATAGATAGATATGATAGACAGACAGACAAAGATGATGGAGGGAGGAGAAGAGAGAGAGACAGAGAGACACACACAGAGAGAAAAAGAGACATGGAGGAAGAGACAGAGAGACAGAGAGATATATGATAGGTTGGATAGATAGAATAAATATAGAGATGATGATATATAGAGATGGATGGATGGATAGATAGGTAGATAGGTAGATAGAGATAGATGATAGACAGACAGACATAGATGATGGGGGGAGGGAGGGAGTGGGGGGGGAGAGAGAGACACACACAGAGAGAGAGAGAGAATGAGAGAGAGAATGACAATGAGAGATAGTAGAATTGACTGACTAGCTAGCTGGCTAACTCACTAATTTTTTCCCCTTTTTGATTGCAGCTCCAGAAAATGATGCCCACTTTAAGGATTGCAGGTGGGTTCTTGGCAGCACCCAGAAGGTGGGGTGGGGGGGCAAGCCTGGAGGGATGGGCAGGGAAGAATTGCTTCAGATCTTTCCTGCTTAGCAGGGACTCCCAACTGCTTTCTAAAGAAGACTCAGTTTCGTGTCGCAATTAAGATACTGGCTTAGAAATCAGGTGACGGTGAGTTCTAGTCCCACCTTAAGCACCAAAGACAGCTGGGTGACTTTGGCTCAATTCGCCAGGAAACAGTGAGTTCTAGTCCCACCTCAGCATGAAAGCCGACTGGGTGACTTTAGGCCAATCACCAGGAGACTGGGAGTTCTAGTCCTGCCTTACATGTAAAAACCAGTTAGATGATTTTAGCCAGTCCCTCTCTCTCTCTGAGCCGGACCTACATTACAGGGTTGTTGTGGGGAAAACAGGAAGAGGAAAGAGACTTGTGTTATGTTGAGTTCGTTGTACAGTAACAAAGAAACTGCGCAGAGAAGGGAGCTGCCTTTGGACCCCCTCCAAACATGGAAACAACATCGTTGCAATCCTTCCATTTTTGATCAAGTTTCTTGGTCGCTCCTGTTGGAATTCAATGTTGGAATGTATTTCTATGCAACAACTACAGTAGTAGTCAGCCAATAGAGAGTGGTGTTTAGAAAGTTGGATCTATGTTATATATACTATATAACATAGTTATGTTCTTTTGCTCTTTTGTTCTAAGTAGAGTTTCCTGTTTCCCGTTACAGTTAGAGTTGAGCATTAAAGCACATGGTGATTGTACTCTTTGTTTGTTCTGTGGTGCTATGTATATCTGAACGGAATTTCGAACGGCTTCTCTTGTTCCAGATCCATCGCACGTCGCAGAGCCCCTTCCCCCCTACCCGTGGCTCAAGCAAGAGACCCTCTACACTAACTCATGTGCCAATGGGACCTTCTCCCACTTGGCTCCCCCAGAGGTGGGGCCTGGACCCCCGGCACCAGCGCCTGTGGGGGCCTTTGCGGTAGGAGGGGAGCCTCCAGTGCCCAACTTTGGTGAATCTGCAAGCCGGATGCCACTGGTGCCCGAGAGCATGGCCATGCCAGGAACCTTGGCGCCTCTTTCCGAGGGGAGTTGTCCCGCGGCCCCCATCGAGCAGTTCATCCCGAATTTATTGATCAGCCCCCACATGCTGCCATGTAAGCCTCTCTCTCTTTCTCTCTTTTATGGGGGTGCACCGTGGGAATGGGGAGATGAGAGGGAAAGTGGGGTCTCCTCCTGGCTGGGTTCACACGACCCATTTCAGCTAAAGTTCTAGCAGTCGCATTTGCACAAAACGCCTACGTTGGCTAGCATGACAGGTTGTCCTTGATTTACAACCGTTCGTTTAGTGAACCGTTTGTGAAGTTAAACAGCCCTGAAAAAAAGTGACATGACCATTTTTCACACTTACGACCGTTGCAACATCCCCATGCTCATGTGAGCAAAATTCACACACTCAGCAATTCACATTTATGACGGTCGCAGCGTCCTGGGGGGGTCACGTCCTTTTGCGTCCTTCTGACAAAGCAAAGTCAAGGGGGAAGCCGGATTCACTTAACAACCGATCCGCTAACTTAACAATGACAGCGATTCACTTAACGACTGTCTCAAGAAAGGTCGTAAAATGGGGCGGCAAAACTGATGTAAAGTGTCTCACTTAACAACAGAAACTTGGGGCTCCGTTGTGGTCATACGTCGAGGACTACCTGTAATAAAAACATTGAAAACTGACCCGCAGAAAAAGATTTGGTGCTCCATTGAATCTTTTGATTTTAGTTTTTAATTAATTCATTTGCTTCTTAATTTTTAATTATTATTTTAATTTTGGTCAGACGATGGGCATGTGTTTATCCTGTGTAGGTTTAAACTCTGAGTTACAGAGTTACTATTAACCTTGGTTCCTTTTTGGGTGGCTTAACATGTCCTATGAATTAACTAACCGTGGTTAGTGGCTGGTTTAATATCCTATGCAGACCCAAGAAATGGGTAATTCAGGAAATGGGGGGTCAGCAGGTTGTGTGAACCTACCTTCAATCACAATGAGAAGTACCTCTACACTCTTGGTGGAGTTCTGTTTGCACCATGGTGGCAGCCATCTTGCCTTTTTCGACCTTCCCCTGCAGACTCCTCCCCCCACCCAAAAGGCTTTGAGTTTTGGGGTCATCCCTCTCCGATTGCCCATCAGCGACCCTCCCACCCAATGCCTTGGTTCACCCTTGGCCCTTTGTATCATCTCCTCCTCCTCTTCCTCCTTCAGTGACCGACCTGGAGATCAAATTCCAGTACCGCGGACGTCCGGTGGGAGCCCTGACCATCAGCAACCCTCACGGCTGCCGCCTCTTCCACAGCCACCTGGAGCCCACCCACGAACAGGTGGAGCTCTTCGGGCCGGTGACGTTGGAGCAGGTGCGTTTCCCTAGCGCCGAGGCCGTCCCCAACGAGAAGCAGCGTTACTACACCCACCAGCTACTGGACGTCCTGGACCGGGGTCTCATCCTGGAACTGCAAGGCCAGGACATTTACGCCATCCGGTTGTGCCAATGTAAAGTCTTCTGGACCGGCCCGTGTGCCGGAGAGCTGGCTGGACCCAATCCCATTGAACGCGAGAAGAAGGTCAAGCTTTTTAGCCTGGAGAGTTTCCTCAACGGTGAGATGGGGTCTTCAGCAGGTGTCCTGGGAAGAGGAGGATGGGCTTTGTAGTTTCACCCTCGCCGGAGAGGGTGGGGAGAGAGACTACTATGCGTAGTAGAGCATCGTAGAAGGGTGGTGGATGGATGTTCTCCTGGAGGCCAACCGGATGGAGGAAATGTTGGCTTGTCTCGAGAGGTTTTCAAGAGTTGTAGACAGGACCGTGTCTGGTTAAAGCATTTGAACCTTGGCAACTTTTAAGACGGGTGGACTTCAACTTCCAGAATCCCCCAGGCAGCTTGGATGGCTGAGGAATTCTGGGAGTTGAAGTCCACAAGTCTTTAATGAAGTTGTTAAGTTTGAAAAGCTGTGATTCAGAGTGGCGTCTCTCAACCTTGGGAACTTGTAAGATGGGTGGACTTCAACTCCCAGAATTCCCTAGCCGGCAAGCTTTAAGATGGATAGACTTCAACTCCCAGAATTCCCCCTGCCAGTGTGTTTTAAGACGGCTGGACTTCAACTCCCAGAATTCCCCAGCTGGCAAACTTTACGATGGGTTGACTTCAATTCCCTGAATCCCCCAGCTAGCATTCTTTAAGATGGGTGGACTTCAACTCCCAGAATTCCCCAGCTGGCAAGCTTTAAGATGGGTGGACTTCAACTCCCAGAATTCCCCAGCCATCATGCTTTAAGATGGGTGGACTCCAACTCCCTGAATCCCCCAGCTAGCATTCTTTAAGCTGGGTGGACTTCAATTCCCAGAATTCCCCAGCCAGCAAGCTTTAAGATGGGTGAACTTCAACTCCCAGAATTCCCCAGCCAGCATGGCTGGCTGAGGAATTCTAGGAGTTGAAATCCACAGGTCTTCAAGTTGCCAAATTTAGAGATTTGGATGAGCCCTCCAATTCCTCCGTGCCAAAATCCAATTTTAATCAACATTTGAATACAGTCAGCAAAGAACAGCCGTTCTCAATGATGGATTCATAGGTTTCCCGGTCAAAATTTCCCATTTAGGAAATTGGGGTTTTTTTTTCCCTTTCTGAATTTGCCTTCTGGGTTTTTTTTTCCCACGGCTTCTGCTGCCTTGTGGCTAATGTGAAAAGTTGATTTTCCTCTCTGGCTGGGGAACTTTTTTTTTTTTAATTATAATTTTATTTATTTATAATTTTTTTATTCTAATTTTATTTTTCCCTTCCTGCAGGACTCATCATGTTCCAGAAAGGCCAGTCCCGCACGCCTCCCCCCTACGAGATTTTCTTCTGTTTTGGGGAAGAGTGGCCCGACCAGAAACCGAAAGAGAAAAAACTAATCACGGTCCAGGTAGGTTCATTTTAGGACACCGGCGTTAGGTAAAAATCAAACGTCTGATGGCACTTTTGACTCTTATTACTACAGGTAGTCCTCAATTTACGACCACGATGGAGCCCAAAATGTCTGTCGCTAAGCAAAACATCTGTTAAGCACATTTCGCGGCCCGTTTTATGACTTCTCTTGCCACCGTTGTTAAGTGAATCACTGCAGTTCTTACGTTAGGGATGTCATTAAGTGAAGATGGCTTCCCTCATTGACTTTGCTGGTCAAAAAGTCGCAAAAGGGGGATCACGTGACACCCCCCCCCCCCGGGGACACTGCAACCGTCATAAATGTGAGTCGGTTGCCAAGCGAGTCCGAAGTTTGATCTCCTGACCATGGGGGATGCTATAACGGTCGTAAATGTGAAAAAGAGTCTTAAACAAAGTCACTTTTTTCAGTGCCGCTGTAACTTTGAACGGTCGCTAAATGAACCGGGGACTTTGTGTAAATAGACTTTAGCAAATGGCGAACTGAGCAGGTCTAAAAAGGCCCTAGCAGACTCGAATCCAGGTGTATCACTTGCACACAGTTGCGTAGCCAGTTCACACAATCCTAGAGGGGCTGATCTCCCCTTGACGCATCAGAAAGGGCCACTTAACGCAATGCTTTTTGGACTCAGCTCCTTTAAAGGGTTTGCACTTCGACTTCCAGAATCCTCCAGGTTTAGAAATGCCAGCTGGGGTGGAATTCTGGGATTTGCAGTCCTTCCCTCACTGACAATGGCTGTTTTAAACCAGGGGTCTCCAACCTGGGCAATTTTAAGCTTGGCGGACTTCAACTCCCAGAATCCTTCAGGTTTAGAAAGCTGGGGTGGGATTCTGGGATTTGCAGTCCTTCCCTCACAACGGCTGTTTTAAACCAGGGGTCTCCAAGCTGGGCAATTTTAAGCTTGGCGGACTTCAACTCCCAGAATCCTCCAGGTTTAGAAATGCCAGCTGGGGTGGGATTCTGGGATTTGCAGTCCTTCCCTCACAACGGCTGTTTTAAACCAGGGGTCTCCAAGCTGGGCAATTTTAAGCTTGGCGGACTTCAACTCCCAGAATCCTCCAGGTTTAGAAATGCCAGCTGGGGTGGAATTCTGGGATTTGCAGTCCTTCCCTCACTGACAACGGCTGTTTTAAACCTCCGCCAAGCTTAAAATTGCCCAGGTTGGAGACCCCTGGTTTAAAACAGCCGTTGTCAGTGAGGGAAGGACTGCAAATCCCAGAATTCCACCCCAGCTTTCTAAGCCTGGAGGATTCTGGGAGTCAAAGTCCGCCAAGCTTAAAATTGCCCAGGTTGGAGACCCCTGGTTTAAAACAGCCGTTGTGAGGGAAGGACTGCAAATCCCAGAATCCCACCCCAGCTTTCTAAGCCTGGAGGATTCTGGGAGTCAAAGTCCGCCAAGCTTAAAATTGCCCAGGTTGGAGACCCCTGTTCTAAACCCCTGTTCTCTTCCCTTTTCATGCAGGTTGTCCCCGTAGCTGCCCGGCTTCTTTTAGAAATGTTTTCCGGAGAACTGTCTTGGTCAGCGGACAGCGTCCGCCTGCAGATTTCGCATCCGGATCTCAAAGACAAAATGGTTTCGCAATTCAAAGAACTGCACCATCTTTGGCAAATTCAGCAAAACATGCACGAGGGGGACCCCAGCAGCTGGGAAATGCAGACCGGCGGAAACGGCATGCAGCAGTGAGATGCCAAGAGACCCCGTCCCCCATCCCCAAAGACTACAACCCCCCCATCCGTTGACATTTGGACGGAACCATTCTCCTGGGCATGCAAACTCCAACAAGAGCCGTCCCAAATCTGGCTGGCCTCGCCCTGCCCCACTGAGCCATTCCTGAGGAGGAGGATGGGGGGAGTCTCCTGGCGCACCCCAGCTCCGCTTGCAAGCCCCTCACAAGCTTCCGATGACCTCTGGAGCATGTCTTATAAGAAGCACCTGGGCACCCCAGAGGTCATTTAGAGGAGGCGGGCTGGCCAGCTTCTCCTGCTTGCAAGATAAAGAGAGATATGCATGAAATGGAAAACTTGAACTCTGAACCGAAGCGGGGCTCGATTCGGAAGAAACGCGTGCTACGCTTCTCGCCAGGATGGAGGCCTTAAAAAAAATGGATTGAAATTTGGGACCGTTGTAGGTTTGGGCCAGTGGTGAAATCCAATTTTTTTTACTACCGGTTCTGTGGGCGTGGCTTGGTGGACGTGGCAGGGGAAGGATACTGCAAAATCTCCATTCCCACTCCACTCCAGGGGAAGGATACTGCAAAATCCCCATTCCCTTCCCACTCCAGGGGAAGGATACTGCAAAATCCGCATTCCCTCCCCATTCCTGGGGGAAGGATACTGCAAAATCTCCATTCCCTCCCCACTCTAGGGGAAGGATACTGCAAAATCCCCATTCCCTTCCCACTCCAGGGGAAAGATACTGCAAAATCCCCATTCCCTCCCCACTCCAGGGGAAGGATACTGCAAAATCCCCTTCCCTCCTGATTCCAGGGGAAGGATATTGCAAAATCTCCATTCCTACCCCACTCTGGGGCCAGGCAGACATGGTTTTTGCCGGTTTTCCGAAGTACTCAAAATTTCCGCTACCAGTTCTCCCAAACCTGCCCGAACCTGCTGGATTTCACCCCTGGTTTGGGCCCTGGAGAAGGAAAATCTTGCAGCTGATATAAGAACCCCCCTTCTTCTTCTTCTTCTTCGGAGTCCCTCCACCTTCCCTCCATCGCATTGAGGAGGAAACACAGAAGCCTCCGGGACTTCAATGTCTTAAATTTTAAACGGAATATCGTGCAGGATGGAGAAATGGGCACGGGGATGTGGCAAGGTGGTGGCACCCAGCTTTGAAACTCGAGAAAACTGCGACTTAAAAATTGCCCAGATTCAGGAACGTGCTAAATCCCCCTCTTTTTTCCCCTCAAAACAATGGCTGCGTTCTTTAAGCTCCATCTTAAAAGGTGGATTCCATAAAATCTGGGACCCCCTGAGGTCTTCTAGTCCAACCCCCTGCTCGAGGAGGAGACCTCGCGCCCTTCTTGTCTTCGAGGCTTGTCCTTTTGACCCACCCAGGTTTTTGAACCCGGTTCCGGTTTAAGAGCAAAGGTTATGATGGTTTGAATATAGGTAAACCACAGCTGAGCCTGACATTTCCGTTGCTAAGCGAGACCGTTCTTAAGGGAGTTTTGCCTCATTTTGCGACCTGCTTTTCTTTCCCGTTATTCAATGGATTGCTGTGGCCGTTCATTTAGTAGCACGGATGTAAAGTGAATCTGTTTCACCCCCTTGTCTTTGCTGGTCCGAAGGTCGCAAAAAGGGACACTGCAACCGTCATAAATTCGAGCTGGTTGCCAAGCAAATCTGAATTTTGATCACGTGACCTGGTGGAGGGGTAATGCAGCTAATGGTTGCGGGTGTGAAAAACGGGTCACGTCGCTTTTCTCAGCGTCGTCGTAACTTTGAACGGTCATTAAATGAATGATTGTTAAGTCAAGGGCTATTTGTAGTCTTTTCGGTGGGATATTGTAAGAGAAGCAAGGTAAATCTAACAGCCCTTTTTTTTGACGACACGAGGGATTTTAGGTTGTTTTATTCTTTGTGTCATGACGAATCCCCTTGGGCCCTTAAGCCCTTCCAAAACTTGGAAAATCCCCCTCCCCAAATGCAATAAAAGTGGTTTCATCTGAGCCCCACCCCCTTTTCTCTGCCCCCCAAATCCTCCTTGGATTGGGAAGGAAGGAAAGGGAAATAAATAGACTCCCAAGTCCCCAAGAAATTCAGTTACGCTTAATAATTTGAATTAAAAAGCTTGGTTTCCAAAGATCGGACGTGTGAGTGCGTTGCAGGCTGATTCCTTCGGCTGTGGGATCCAGGGGTTGGCGCCAGTGTGTGAAGCGGCCCAGGGATCTCAGATTTTGGGCTGCCGATTTGTTTGGAGAAACCAGGAGAGTTTTATGAATTGCAGGTAATCCTCCGCTGCGGGGGTGAACTAGAAGACCTCCAAGCGCCCTTCCAACTCTGCTATTCTGTTTCCAGCCTGGGGTAAGAGCCACGTTGATGGATGTTGAACAGCTCGTTTCTTCTTCGTTATTTGTCTTCGCTTCCTTGAAGCACCCCAACGATACACACACACACATACACACATGGGTCTTTGGTTATTCGGGTTTTCTCCCACATAAAATTGGAAGTGTCTTGGCGACGTTTCGACGAAGTCTCATTCGTCATCTTCAGGCTGGTGTTTTCGGCTTCGTGCTTCTAGGAGCAATGTGAGATCGCAACTGTTTCTTCCTTTTAACTGCTAGTGGGGGTGTGAACTGATTGGGTGAGAGCTTGGCTGTGTTCTGATTGGGTGGATATATATATATATATATATATATATATATATATATATATATATATATATATATATATATATATATGTAGGTCTTTGGTTATTCGGGTCTTCTCCCACATAAAATTGGAAGTGTCTTGGCTTTTACATGGGAGAAGACCCGAATAACCAAAGACCTACATACAAACACCCGCGAAAACCTGAGAAAACATATATATATATATATATATATATATATATATATATATATATATATATATATATATATATATGCCAGCCCTATTTGTCACTGTGCCAGTTGTGTTTTCCCACATCTGCAGAGATTCCACCTGTGCGTACTATCGGATAAGTAAGCCGATAAAAGTTTTCCAAAATAAACAAAGGGAGCTAACATTTTGGAGTTGGTTTGTGTGCTCGTCTTTTATTTCCCAAGGAATGGCATTTTCCATCTCACTAAGGTTTTCTGCTTAAAATGACTATTTTGATAGAGGAAGTTTGTAGCTCAGGGAGGGTTGAAAGGTGGGGTCCTTGGTGTCCTCCGAGCTTTTTTTGGGGGGGGGTTCCTTGCAGATGTTTTCTGACACTACTAGGGAACATCTTCAGTGCTAGAGAGGAAGAGAAAGGAGGGAAAGCGGTAGAGGAGGGAGAAGCAGAAGTTTCTTCCTCCTAAGAAACAAGAGGAGGGGGAGAGGCAGAAGAGGAAGAAATGAGGGGAAGAGGAAGAAACAAGAAACGAGGGGAAGAGGAAGAAATGAGGGGAAGAAGAAGGAGAGGCAGAAGAAGAAGAAATGAGGGGAGAAGAGGAAAAGGGAGAAGCAGAAGAGGAAGAAATGAGGGGAAGAGGAAGAGGGAGAAGCAGAAGAAAAGAAACAAGAGGGGAAGAGGAAGAAGCAGAAGAGGAGGCGGAGAGGACGATGACGATGGTAGAGTCTTTGGTGTCCTTTGAGCTTGGCTTTCTTGCAGACATTTCATGACCCAACTAGGTTACATCATCAGTGCTGGGAGTGTGTAGAGCGGAGGAGAAAGAGAAGGGGAAGAGGAATAGGAGGAAGGAGAAGGAAGGGGATAAAGAAGGAAGGAAGGAGACATGAGAGAAAGAGAACAACCGTGGGCTCCTTGGTGCTCTCTGAGCTTGGTAGTTTTCTTGCAGACCTTTCATGACCCAACTAGGGAACATCATCAGTGCTAGGAGTGAGGTGTGCTCTGTTTCTACCCAAGGGGCTTTCAGTGGACGTGGGACTGTTCTTGGTGACTCCTTGTGCAGACTCTTCTTTACTGCATCTTTCTTCCTGAACTACCAACTCAAGACAGGCCAGGCTCCAGTATACAAACCGAGAGCAAATCCCACTCCCTTCTAGCACTGATGACGTTCCCTAGCTGGGTTGCGAAACGCTCCAGTGGAGCCAGAAACACAGAAGTTTCCAATTCCTGGCGCAACTAAGCTTCCACTGTTTTCCCCCACCCCGACGGCTCACCGCGAGCCGTTGCTCGACGCAGAAGCTGCGGAATAATAAAGCAAGAGACCAGATTCCGAAGGAACGAACGGAGATAAAACCGATCGCAGGAAAAACCCGGTGGGAGAAAAGTTCGACCCTCGCCTTACCTTTTTGCACCTGGGAGGCCCGATCCGTAACAGCATTCACACAGCGAGTTTCAAGAAGGGACTGGATTTCCCTCTGTCGGAAATGGTTAAGGGTCTCCTGCTTGACCCTTCCAACTGTTATTCTGAATCTTCGGCGAGTGCATGACAAAAAGGCTCTGGAGACGACTAGCGTTCAACTGTTTTTGTCTGTTTTTTTTATTTCTTTTTGTGGGGGGGAGGATCTTCCCCCCCCCCACCCCAGTTCTCGAGAGGGCTGCCACCTTCACCCCCCCTTTCCCACCAGACGGAACGGGACCCCTCCCCTATCCTTGCCTTCGCGATTCGAATCCCGGCGCCGGATCGTTGTTTTTTTTTCACAAAATAATTCTGCCTGCCCCCAAAACCACTCCGGAAGCCCCACCCCCACCCCTCCCCACCGTCCTGCTGTTTAAAAAAAAAAAAAATTCCTAAACCGATTGAAACCAAATTCTCAGAAAAAAGAAAAAAAGAAAAAAAAACCAAATCAGTTTAAAAGAAAAGAAATATATATATATATATGCATATATATAAAATATATATTATAACAGTTTCATCGGAAGAAGCCAGCACATTGATGGGCCACAGAAAGGCAGACGGGATCTTCCCGTCTTTTGCTCCGGATGGAAAAGGGAAGAAGGACCGCAGCTCCGGACCACCCACCCAAAACTGGGGGGAGGGTCTTGACCGCAGCTCCCGGCTTCTAGCGATCTTTCCTTTTTTTTTTTTTTTTTTTTTCCTTTGAGGGGTGAGTGGGTGGGTGGGCTCCACGTAGCCCAGGCTGATGGAACTTGCCCCAAACGAACCAAAGACTCGGTTCTCGACGCCAACCCTACAAGGTAGGCCGACTCCCGGTGGCGCGTGGATTGAGTTTTAAGGGCCCCCCCCCCCCTCACCCCACGGATCTTTTAAAGCAAATTTATTTCTCATTTCACAGAAATTATTTCTCCCCCACCCCCCCTCCTCCTCCTCTTTTTTTTTAAACAAATCTTGCTGCCAAGCAAATCAGCTGTGGATAGTTTCGTGTTTGGGTGGATTTTTTTAAAAACTTTTTTTATTATTACTGTTATTGTTATTTTCCTCTTTTTTTTTCCGTTTTGTTTTCTTTCTCTCTCTCTCTTTTTTTTCTTTTGTTTTTTCTTTTGTTTTCCAAAGCCAGTCCATCCGGAAAGTTGTTCTTCCCCTTTCCCCCCTCAACGGCAGCCCCTCGACAGTCGCAGGTTAAATGGCGCTCGGATTTCCTCTCTTTTTTTTTTTTTAATTATTATTTCCCCCCCCCCCTGGTGGTTGGTTTTTGTGGTTTTTTTTTGTGTGTGTTTTGTTTTGTTTTTTCTGCCTTTCTCTTTTCTCACTCACAAGCAGGAACTTCACCGACTGGTTCTTGCAGCAAAACGTCTCTTCTGGATTGGCGGGACACACCGGAGCGAGTCGGAGCCTTCGGCCGCAGTGAAGTTTGCTGGTTGTGGTTTCACCGTCTTGGCTGTTTTATTTCCTCTTCTGAAAATAAGACATTCCTGGGAAAGGAAGAGGAGGGCAAAAATCTCACGGGAAGACTCACGGAAGGGTTGAGGCGAGGGGGGGGGTTTACGTTCCCCGACGGAGTTGCGAAGCGTCCAGGAGTGGTTAGGGTCCTTGGAGCTCTCTGAGTTTGGGGGTTTCCTTGTGGGACGTTTCATGACCCAACTAGGGAACATCATCAGTGCTAGTGAGTCTGTAGGGTTTGCTCTGCCTATATTGGTGGGAGGGTTTCTTGGTGTTTACTTGATTAGGGTCCTTGGAGAACTGCCAACTTAGACAAACAACCAGACAGACAATAAGCAACAGGCTAAACAAGGAACCACCAAGGAGAAAACAATGCTGCCACCAAGACTGACAGGACGAGCCCTTTGTATGTAAACAGAAAGCAATCCCCACTCATCTTTAGCACTGATGATGTTACCCAGCTGGGTCATGAAACGTCTGCAAGAAAACCCACCAAGCTCAGAGACCAGCAAGCACAATTCTCCTCCTCTTCCTCCTCTCTTCTCTTTCTCCCCCAAAACTATCAGGCTCAGCGACCACCAAGGACCCCACTGTGGACTTCCAACTCCCAGAATTCTCTAGCCTGCCCCAGTTGGGAATTCTGGGAGTTGAAGTCCACCTTGGGAGACACCGATTTAACTAAAGAGCAACTTCTCCGAGCAGTACCGTATTTTTCGGAGTATAAGACGCACCTTCATTTTTTGGGGAGGAAAATAAGAAAAAAGCTGATTGGCAGGTAGATCGGCCTCCTGGAATACCCCCAATCAGCTGTTCCCAGAGGTGAATTTTAGCAACAGGTTCCTTGGTTGTGAGTTCTGTGCCTTGCTTTTTTTTTCTGCCTCTGAAACTTCTGAAACTCTGTTTCAGAAAAAACTTTTTTTCCTGCCTCTGAAAGCCTTTAAAACAGAGCTTCAGAAAAAAAGCCTCGGAACCTCAGTTTAAGGGCTTCTTTTCTGAAGCTCTGTTTGGGGGCTTTTTTTTCTGAAGCTCTGTTTGGGGGCTTCTTTTCTGAAGCTGTTTAGAGGCTTTTTTTCTGAAACTCTGTTTGGGGGCTTTTTTTCTGAAGCTCTGTTTGGGGGCTTTTTTTCTGAAGCTCTGTTTGGGGGCTTTTTTTCTGAAGCTCTGTTTGGGGGCTTCTTTTCTGAAGCTCTGTTTGGGGACTTTTTTTCTGAAGCTCTGTTTGGGGGCTTTTTTTCTGAAGCTCTGTTTGGGGGCTTTTTTTCTGAAGCTCTGTTTGGAGGCTTTTTTTCTGAAGCTCTGTTTGGGGGCTTTTTTTCTGAAGCTCTGTTTGGAGGCTTTTTTCTGAAGCTCTGTTTGGGGGCTTCTTTTCTGAAGCTCTGTTTGGGGGCTTCTTTTCTGAAACTCTGGGGGCTTTTTTTCTGAAGCTCTGTTTGGGGGCTTTTTTCTGAAGCTCTGTTTGGAGGCTTTTTTTCTGAAGCTCTGTTTGGGGGCTTCTTTTCTGAAGCTCTGTTTGGGGGCTTTTTTTTCTGAAGCTCTGTTTGGAGGCTTTTTTTCTGAAGCTCTGTTTGGAGGCTTTTTTCTGAAGCTCTGTTTGGGGGCTTCTTTTCTGAAGCTCTGTTTGGGGGCTTTTTTCTGAAGCTCTGTTTGGGGGCTTTTGTCTGAAGCTCTGTTTGGGGGCTTTTTTTTCTGAAGCTCTGTTTGGAGGCTTTTTTTTCTGAAGCTCTGTTTGGAGGCTTTTTTCTGAAGCTGTTTGGGAGCTATTTTTTTGAAGCTTCGTTTCTGATGCTTTTTTCAGCCTCTGAAACCTCCGTTTGAGAAGCCGGGTGGGGCTACATTCAGAGTATAAGACACACCCAGATTTTCACCCTCTTTTTTTGGGGGAAAAAGGTGTTATACTCCGAAAAATACAGTAGATGCCTTTGGGAGCGCACCCTCTCAGGGGGGAGGGAGGGGGAACCTCTAATCCTTTGCACCCTTTTTTTAAAAAGCAGAAAAAGGGGGTGCAGCAGCAGCTACTTACCTGGGACAGGCAGAGCGAAAGAGGCCTCAGCTACCGGAAGAGTCTGGTAAAGTCCCTCAAAGCCCAGCAAACCTGTTTGCACTCCTCAGCACTGCGGGAGGGAAGGAGAAGAGGACACAAAAGAGCCCAGGTTTATGAAAAGGAAAAAAAACAAGGTTTCACATACCATTAGGCCTACTTTAGGACTTAAGACTTTGCAGACTTCAACTCCCAGAATTCCTCAGCGTAGCCGGCTGAGTCAAAGTCACAAGAACCGGTCACAAGAACTCCCCTTTTTTCAGTGCCGTTGCAACTTTCAACGGTCGCTGAACAAATGCTTGTAAGTCAAGGACTACCTGTACATCTTTTCTCCCCGTTTCTTGACCTACCTACCTACCTACCTACCTACCTTCCTTCATTCCCCTCTCCCTCTTTCTTCTATCTCTCTTCCCTTCCCCCTTCTCTCCTTCCCATCTCCTTCCTTCCTTCCTTTTTCTTTTCTTCTCTTACATTTCGTCCTTCCTTTTCTTTTTCCTTCCTTCCTTCCCTCCTCCTTCCCATCTCCTTCCTCCCTCCCTTTTTTCTTTTTTCCTTTCTCCCTTCCTTCCCTCTCCTCTTGTTCCCATCTCCTTCCTTCCTCTTCTTTTCTTCTCTTATATCTCCCTTCCCTTTTCCCCCTTCCTTCCTTCCCTCCTCCTTCCCATCTCCTTCCTTCCTCCCTTTTTTTCTTCTCTTACATTTCCTCCCTTCCTTTTCTTTTTCCTTCCTTCTTTCCCTCCTCATTTCCATCTTTTTTTCCTTCCTTCCTCCCTTTTTCTTTTCTTCTCTTATATCTATTCCCTTCCCTTTCTTTTTCCTTCCTTTCCCCCTCCCTCCCTTTTACTTTTATTCTCTCTTCCTTTTTCCTCTTTCTCCCTTCCTTCCCTCTCTCCTCTTGTTCCCATCTCCTTCCTTCCTCTTCTTTTCTTCTATCTCCCTTCCCTTTTTCCCCTTCCTTCCCTCCCTCCTCTCATTCCCATCTCCTTCCTTCCTTCCTTCCTTCCTTCCTTCCTTCCTTCCTTCCTTCCTTCCTTCCTTCCTTCCTTCCTATTTAGTTGCTGCCCATCTCTTATCCAATGAGGATACATAACCAAGCTCTAGGATGACTAAACTGAGGACTAGAAACTTGAGCTGGCCTCAGTCTGGTGCCATCCCCTCCTCCCTTCTCTGCTCTCCCCCAAAGGGATGAAGAGAGAAGACCACCTGCCCCCAGAAGCCCCTTCAAAGTTAGCAAAGGCAGGGAGGCCTGCTTGTCATCCACAAGGCAACCGCTGGAGGTGCCCCTTGGCGTGCGAAGGCAACTGAACTGCCTGAGACAAACTGGCACGTTGGAGCAAGACGGGACGTGCCGCTGAAATGTGCCAGGAGAAAGAGGAAGGCCACCGGGTGCTGGTGTTGCCTTGGGGCCCCCGAGAACAAAAGGCGGCCATCCAGTGGCCATTGGCACGAGCTTGCCCGAGCTGGTTGCGTGGGGCCAGCAATACCTTCCTAATTGCAGAGCGAGTCGCCAGGGCAGAACAGGTGCAAGCAGCTGTGGAAAAACCGGACTGGCAAGTGGGGTGGGGGGAGGAGGGGAGAGGATGCCAGCAGAGGCTGGCTGAACCCCAGGATCTGCACCCCAACATAGCATCCTGCCAGGGGGCAGAAGACAGCTTTGAAAATGGGTCTCCCTTCTTCTTTAGGTTTTGCTTTTGTTTTTTTTAAAATAAATTTTATGAATTTTCTATTAATTGCCTTTCTTAATGCTTAATAAACATCGTGTTGTCTGGGTATTTAATTCACTTAGCAGTACAGATGCCATTTTTTACTCTCCGCCCCTTTTTTCCAACCACTGGTAAAATAAATAAATTCCATCCTCCTCCTCCTCTTTTTTAACGACCCCACAATCCCTTGCATCGGGGTGGAGTCTGGGCAACGGAACGGATCTGAGTGTTTTACTGGCCAGATGCCTTTCTTGTCACCGGTGCGGAGTTTTGTTCGGCAGATCTATTCTCACTGTGCCCAGAGAGAGAAATATCTGCCTCTACTTAGGATCGAACTCGCAGCCTCCTGATTTGTCAGGCGGGAGGCTCCACTTCTAGGCCAACGCACCACTCTGGTAGATGGGCTCAAAGTCACCCAGCTGGCTTTTATGGCTAAGCTGGGACTAGAACTGGAAGTCGGTCCCAGAGCAGTGTTTCTCAACCTTGGTAGCTTGAAGATGGGCGGACTTCAACTCCCAGAAACCCCCAGCCAGCAGCGCTGGCTGGGGGATTCTGGGAGTTGAAGTCCACCCATCTTCAAGCTTCCAAGGTTGAGAAACACTGGTCCCAGAGGAAACTCAAGGTTGCCAACCTCACCAGCCCCGAAGCTGCCCCCCCTCCCCACTGACCTGGTGACTTGCTTGTGGAAGTCCGTCAGCTGCTTGTGAGTCACCTGAACGGCTCCCCCTGTGGTCTCCTTCGGCAACCCTTTCAGGGAGTTCTCCAGCCAGCGGCAGAACGTCTATTGCCAGGATTTTGAGGTTGGAGGGGGGGAGAGTAGAGAGATGGTAAGACCCTCTGAGTGACCCAGTCTCCCTCCACCACTCCCTCTCTCTGCCAAGGTGGGGTGGGGAGGGCGTTGTAAATGAGAAGGCTCAGTGGAATTCTTTCTGCTCTCTCCGGGCCAATCCTGAAGCCCTTCTCTCTTCATCTGCTGCCTGTCCATCTCCCTCCCTCCCTCCCTCCATCTATCTACATGCCGGTTTCTCTATCACTCTGCCTGCCTGTCCCTCCATGCAACCATCCATCTGTCCAACCCACCCACCGTTCATCTATCTCTTCTATCCTTCCATCATTCATATATCATCTCCTCTATATATGCATCCATCCATCCACATGTCTCCACCTATTCATCCATCCATCCATCCTCTCTTTCTCTATTCATCCATCCATCCTCTCTTTCTCTATTCATCCATCCATCCATCCTCTTTCTCTATTCATCAATCCTCTCTTTCTCTATTCATCCATCCATCCACATATTTGCCTATTCATCTATCCATTCATCCATCCATCCATCCACATATTAACTATTCATCTATCTATCCTCTCTCTCTCTCATCTCTCTATTCATCCATACATCCACATATTAACTATTCATCCATCCATCCATCCATCCATCCATCTATCTATCCTCTCACTCTCTCATCTCTCTCTACTCATCCATCCATCCACATATCTGCCTACTCATCCATCCATCCATCCATCCATCCATCCACATATTAACTATTCATCTATCTATCTTTCATCTATTTATCTCCTTCCTTCCTCTCCTTCCTTCCTTCTTTTTTCTTCCTTCTTTATCTACTCTATCTATCTATCTATCTATTCTCTCTCTCATCTCTCTCTACCCATCCATCCATCCATCCACATATTAACTATTCATCTATCTATCTATCTATCTATCCTCTCTCTCTCATCTCTCTCTACTCATCCATCCATCCACATATCTGCCTACTCATCTATCCATCCATCCATCCACCCACATATTAACTATTCATCCATCCATCCATCCATTCTCACTCTTCTCATCTCTCTCTACTCATCCATCCATCCACATATCTGCCTACTCATCTATCCATTCATCCATCCATCCATCCACATATTAACTATTCATCTATCGATCTATCTTTCATCTATTTATCTCCTTCCTTCCTCTCTCCTTCCTTCCTTCTTTTTTCTTCCTTCCTTATCTACTGTATCTATCTATCTATCTATCTTTCTATCTATCTATCTATCCTCTCTCTCATCTCTCTATTCATCCATCCATCCATCCACATATCTGCCTACTCATCTATCCATTCGCCCACATATTAACTATTCATCTATCTATCTATCTATCTATCTATCTATCTATCTATCTATATCTATTCTCTCTCTCATCTCTCTCTACTCATCCATCCATCCATCCATCCACATATTAACTATTCATCTATCTATCTATCTATCTATCTATCTATCTATCATCTATCCTCTCACTCTCTCATCTCTCTCTACTCATCCATCCATCCACATATCTGCCTACTCATCTATCTATCTATCTATCTATCCATCCATCCATCCATCCATCCACATATTAACTATTCATCTATCTATCTATCTATCTATCTATCTATCTATCTATCTATCTATCTATCTATCTATCATCTATCTATTTCATCCAAGAAGCTACCTACCCACCCACCCTATCCATCCATCCATCCCTTGTCTGTCCGTCTGTCTGTCTATCTATCTACCCATCCATCCCCCTATCTAGAGGGCTGGTCTAGTCGGGGGGGGGGGAGGGGGGGAGAGACAGTCAACTCCCCCACCCGTGGGTTGCTCTTCCTCCATCCCGGAGGGGCAATCCACCCGGGGGTCCCACACGGCCTCCTGCGCCCCTTACCGGCCTGTCGACCTGCATGATCTCCCAGAGCACCTCAGCCACGTCCGGTAGGGTGTAAGGCGGCAGGCAGAAGCAGCTGGTCTGCAACAGCTGGCTCACCAACTGCTGGCCCAGTTGGGTCATCACCTGCCCGATGAGCTCCTTGCGGGCCTCAAAGTCGTCCTCGTGCTGCAAAGAACACGCAACGGAGCGGGCTCAGGCGCTGGCCACCCATTCGCCCTCTCCCCAGGCGGCAGATTTAAGAGTCTGCTTCTTGTCTAAAGAGGGGCACAAAGCTAAGGCAGAATACCAGCAAATAGCCCGAATCTGCAAAGATGAACTCGGGGAAAGCTAAGGCTCAAAATGAATAAAGACTTGCAATAAAACTCAAAGATCATGGAAAAAAGTTTTCTTTCAAGATGTAAAGAACCAGGAGATCTGCAAAGTTGCCACTGTGTGGGTTTCCCTCCCCGTCACCCGGTCAGGCACCCTCCCGCCCCCCCGGACTCACATCATTGGCCACGCCGGTGTGGATGAGGTCACGCAGGAATTTCATGACGCTGCAGTTGGCGTCCCGGTGATCCAAGGTGGTGGCGGCAATGGCCCACTGCAGGATGGGGAGAATCACCTGGCTGCGTAGGAGGGTGAGGGGGCTGCGTTGGATGAACCTGCCATGGGGAGAGGGAGTTAGAAGACGTTTCTTGCAGCAGCCCTGCGAGGGTTGGGGGTGTTGCAAATTAAGGGGGGCAATGAGAAAGCTGAGCGGAATTCTTTCTGCTTCCTCTGGGCTCAACCCTGAAGCCCTTCTCCATCTCTCCATCTGTCCATCTTATCCTTCCATCTCTCTGGATGTAACCTCGATGTGACCTGGATGTGACCTGTCCATCTATCCAGGTCTGTCCGTCTGCCCACCCCACACTCCTTCCATACATCAATTTCTGCTATCAATCTATCCATCCGTCATTACATCTATCATGTATCTCTGTGTGTCTATCCGTCCATCCATCCATCCACACCTGTCTCTATCTGTCTCAATGTATCTCTAGCTACAGTAACTCTATATCTCTCTATCTAGCTCCATCTATTTTATATCTACATACCTATCTCTTTCCATCTGTATTTCTCTCTCTCTGTATCATCTATATCTATATCTATCTATCTCTATCTATATTTATCTATCATTTCTATCATCTATCTATAGCTATCAACTATATCATCTAGCTATCATCTATATCTATCTGCCTCTATCATCTATATCTATCATCTATATCTATCTATCTATCTATCTATCTATATCTCTATATCTCTATCTATATATTTATCTATCATTTCTATCTATCATCTATCTATATCTATCATCTATATCATCTATCTATCATCTATCATCTCTATCTATCTGTCTATCTATCTATCTGCCTCTATCATCTATATCTATCATCTATATCTATCCATCTATCTATATCTATCTATCTATCTATCTCTATCTATATTTATCATTTCTATTATCTATCTATCTATAGCTATCATCTATATCATCTATCTATCATCTATCTCTATCTATCTATCTGCCTCTATCATCTATATCTATCTATCTATCTATCTATCTATCTATCTATCTATATCTCTATCATCTGTCTGTGTTGTCTATCATCTCTATCATCCATTCATATCTATCTATCTATCTATCTATCTATCTATCTATCTATCTATCTATCTCTATCTATATTTATCATTTCTATTATCTATCTATCTATAGCTATCATCTATATCATCTATCTATCATCTATCTCTATCTATCTATCTGCCTCTATCATCTATATCTATCTATCTATCTATCTATCTATCTATCTATCTATCTATCTATCTCACTTCCTCTCTCTCTGCCTATTTACCAACCTGTCTCGCTGCTCATCCGCCCATTCATCTTTCCTTCCCTCCATCCATCCCTTCTATTTATCCATCTACCATTCATGTATCACCCATCCTCTATCTTCATATCCATCCATCCATCTGGATCTGCCTCTCTCTCTTCCTCTAGCTCTCTCTTTCTACCCCTCTCTCTTATCTGCTGCCGCTGTCCTCTCCCTGTCCAGGGATTCTCCGTCTTCCTCTGCTTCTTGGATCTCAGGTTCAAAGAGGTTTGCGCTACCCAACAGCATGAAATCCAAACCATGTAACGGGCCCAGGTGGGAGTACCTGGTGGCCAGCCGGAAGAGGTCATCCACCGTGTCCGGATGGTTCTGGAGGCCGTTAGGTTGTTCAAGCAGCCGGAAAGTGGGGACACACAGCGCCTGGGACGAAGCGACAAGGAGACGTCTCAGCACCAAAGCCGGAGAGCATCTCTTCGGGCGGGAAAAGCGCCGAGAGAGCCAAACTCTTCCTCCCCAGGTCCCTCCTCAAAGCGGTTCCAGCAAAGCGTCTTTCAGGCAGGGGGCCATGGAGGCTCTTTCTCTAGGCCTCCAGCACCCCAAAGATGCCCTCCTGGCCCTTTCCAACTCTTAACGGCGGAATTCACACAGGATGCCAGGCGAGGCTGAAACGGGCTCAGGTTATTTATTGATTGATATTTATTTGCATCCTGCCTTTATGATGTTAACAAATAACTCAAGTCAGTGAACATTCCGAATAGGACTTCCTCCTCCTATTTTCCCCGCAACAACAACCCTGTGAGGTGGGCCGGGCTGAGAGAGAGGGAGTGGCCGAAGATCACCCAGCTGGCTTTCAAGGTTAAAGTGGGACTAGAACTCCCCGTCTCCTGGGGATTGGTTCAAAGTCACCCAGCTGACTTTCAAGGTTAAAGTGGGACTAGAACTCCCCGTCTCCTGGGGATTGGTCCAAACTCACCCAGCTGACTTTCAAGGTTAAAGTGAGACTAGAACTCCCCGTCTCCTGGGGATTGGTCCAAAGGCACCCAGCTGACTTTCAAGCTTAAAGTGGGACTAGAACTCCCTGTCTCCTGGGGATTGGTTCAAAGTCACCCAGCTGGCTTTCAAGCTTAAAGTGGGACTAGAACTCCCCGTCTCCTGGTGACTGGCCCAAAGTCACGCAGCTGGCTGCCACGCATGAAACAGAGAACTAGAACTCCCCATCTCCTGGGGATTTTTGCATAGTCACCCGGCCGGCTTTCGTGCCTAAGGCAGAACTAGAACTCCCCGTCTCCCTCTGTCTAGCCCTGTGCTTTAACCACTAGACCTACCTGGCTGTCTTGGCTATCTTTACGGCTTGGTCTGCTGTGAGAAAGCAGCAACGGGCTTAGCCGCTTGCGTGAATTAACCAGACAATTAACCAGATTGAACTGCCTTGTTTGAGTCCCGCAGGCTTGGCAAACAGGGCCCCCTTAAACCGGTGGCTGGCTGGATCAGCTGCCCAGGACGCCTGGCCCAGGAAGGGAGTTCTAGTCTCCGGCACCACCTACCTACCTGCAGCATGTCGAGCAGCCCCTGCCTGCAGCCCTCTTCCATGCCGTACTCGTCCACGAGGATGCTGCCCAGGTAGAGGAAACAGGAGTGCTGGTGTTCCTGGTAGACGTTCACCATCTGTCAAGGAAAGCAGCCGAGTCTCAACGGAGGAGCGGGCACACCTGGCAGTGCCAGGCGAGCCAGCCCCGAATGGCCCTTGCCGCCTGCCGAGGCTCAACGGGGAACAAAGGAAGGACGGGCTGTAGCTGTGGGAGGCGAAAGAGGTGCCTCCCACAACCGGGGTGGGGACGATGCTCCAGGCCCACACGCTCAGCAGTCCGGGAGCCGAACGGTGCTTGAAAGGAGAAATGATGCGCTGATTAAACCTATGGAAACTGTACACTGATCCCTTTAAGTCAGGGGTCACCAGCCCCCAGGCCGGTACCAGTCCGCTGCCTGTTCGCAACTGGACCGCAGAAGCGAAAACTATCTGCACATACACGGGATCTAGATCGCGAACGGAATGGGGCAATTCATCTCAGCCAACTTGCCACGAGACGACTCAAAAATTCAACGTAATTATTTCAAATAATTTTTCAAATAATATTTGTCATTCGTTATTTGATTTTGTCTCTCTCCCTTTGGCATCCAAGGTTGCCTGAGCCTTCTGTCCTTCCGAGGTTCGATAAAATTGTGGAAGCGGGGGGGGGGGAGAGGCTGCCTCTGTAAACCAGTGAAGTGGTATATAAGTCTAAGTGCTATTAATAAATGGGAAGGAAGGAAGGAAAAAGGGGAAGGAAGGAGAGAAAAGGGGAAGGAAGGGAGGGAGGGAGGAAGGAGAGAAGGAAGGAAGGAAGGAAAAAAGGAAAGAAGAAAGAAGAGAAAAGGGGAAGGAAGGAGCAAAAAGGGGAAGGAAGGGAGGGAGGGAAGGAAGGAAGAAAAAAGGAAGGAGAGAAAAGGGGAAGGAAGGAACAGAGGGAGGGAGGGAGGGGGGAAGAAGGAAGGAAGGAAGGAAGGAAGGAGGGAAAGAAGGAAGAAGAGAAAAGGGGAAGGAAGGAGCAAAAAGGGGAAGGAAGGGAAGGAGGGAGGGTGGGAGGAAGGAAGGAAGGAAGGAAGGAAGGAAGGAAGGAAGGAAGGAAGGAAAAAAAAGGAAGGAGAGAAAAGGGGAAGGAAGGAATGGAGGGAGGGAGGGAGGGAGGGAGGAAGGAAGGGCCCCGGTGGTGCAGTGGTGAGAATGCAGTATTGGAGGCTAACTTTGCCCACTGCCAGCAGTTCGATTCTGACCAGTTCAAGGTCGACTCAGCCTTCCATCCTTCCGAGGTGGGTAAAATGAGGACCCAGATTGTTGGGGGCAAGAGGATGACTCTGTAAACCGCTTAGAGAGGGCTGTAAAAGTACTGTGAAGCGGTATATAAGTCTACATGCTATTGCTATCCTTCCTTTAATGATTCTATTAAGAGTCTTTCTTTGACATTAGTGTAATTCTTGTCCCGTGGTGAGCTGACCATGGCAAATTCTCATAGACCCTGCATGAAACCATAGCCCCCTCCCCCCAGTCCGTAGAAATATTGTTTCCCATGGAACTGGTCCCTGGTGCCTAAAAGATTAGGGAGCACTGCCTTAGATGCTACCGAGAGCTCTCCATGGTAGAGAAGAAGGTAGCAAAAATAGGAATCCTGCAGGAGTCAACTAAACCAGAATCGATTCACTTGTAGAGCAAAATTTGGAATATTTGTTTTTTTTAAAAAAAAACCTGTCCGAGTACCACATTTCAGGGAATGGACATCCATTGGCAGAGGGGCGAAAAAATCTCACCTGAGTAACCAGCGGCTGCAAAAGGGCTGCCGATCCTTTGCCGACGCACCGGACGGCAAAACGCAGGCACCGGCAGCAGCGTTCCACGATGCGGTTGTCGGCCCGGTGTTTGTTCAAGGTTTCTGACAGCACCGGCCAAATCTGGAGAAGACCAAGAGGCACATCAACAGGAGGAAGTGCAATGGGCCAAGAGTGTCCAATCTTTAAGACCTGTGGACTTCAACTCCCAGAATCCCCCAACCAGCATGCTTTGCAATGGGTGGATTTCTACTCCCAGAATCCCCCAGCTGGCATGCTTTGCAATGGGGGGGGGACTTGTTTGTTTCTTTGTTTGTTTGTTTATTAAATTTGTATACCACCCTACTCCCGAAGGACTCAGGGCGGTGAACAGGCACAAGATAAAATACAGAAATACAAAAGTTAACAACAATTTAAAACCAAATTAAATAATATTGGCCCACGACAATTAAAATCCCAATAAATTTAAAACGAATTAAAATTTAAAATTTAAAATTTAAAAGAAAGGGGAGAAAAATTAGGCCAGGCCGGCTTGCTGGAATAAGAGGGTCTTAAGAGCACGGCGGAAGGTGCGCAGATCCGGGATCCTCCGTATCTCCAGGGGGAGCTCATTCCAGATCGTAGGTGCCCCCACAGAGAAGGCCCTCCCCCTGGGGGCCGCCAGTCGACACTGCTTGGCTGACGGCACCTGGAGGAGCCCCTCTTTATGAGAGCATACCGGCCGGTGGGAGGCTATTTGTGGTAGTAGCCGGTCCTGTAAATAACCAGGTCCTAAGCCATGGAGTGCTTTAAAGGTGGTCACCAAAACCTTGAAGCGCACACGGAAGACCACCGGGAGCCAGTGCAGCTCGCGCAGGAGAGGTGTTACACGGGAGCGCCATGTTGCTCCCATTACCACCCGCGCAGCTGCATTCTGCGCCAGTTGGAGCCTCCGCGTGCTCAAGGGAAGCCCCATGTAGAGAGCGTTACAATAGTCCAGACGGGAGGTGACGAGGGCATGAGTGACTGTGTGTAGAGAGTCCCGATCCAGAAAGGGACGCAACTGGCGGATCAGGCGAACCTGATGAAAAATCCTCCCGGTCACGGCCATCAAGTGCTCTTCTAAAGACAGCCGTGAATCCAGGAGGACACCCAAGTTGCGAGCCCTCTCCGTGGGGGCCAATGATTCGCCCCCAATAGTTAGCGATGGCACCAGCTGACTATATCGGGACATCGGAAACCACAGCCACTCGGTCTTGGATGGGTTGAGCCTGAGCCTGTTTCTCCCCATCCAGATCTGCACGGCCTCCAGGCACTGGGACATCACTTCAAGGGCATCGTTGGGGTGATCCGGGGTGGAGATGTACAGCTGAGTATCATCAGCGTACTGATGGAACTTCACCCCGAAACCACGGATGATCTCGCCCAGCGGCTTCACATAAATGTTGAACAAAAGGGGCGAGAGGGCCGACCCTTGTGGCACCCCACATACAAGGGGCCTCGGGGACGACCTCTGCCCCCCTGTCAACACAGACTGCGACCGGTCGGAGAGAAAGGAGGAGAACCACCGTAGAACAGTGCCTCCCACCCCCAACTCTTCCAGCCGGTGCAGCATGATACCATGGTTGATGGTATCAAAAGCTGCTGAGAGATCTAATAGGACCAGGACATAGGAGCAACCCCTGTCCCGAGCCCTCCAGAGATCATCAACCAACGCGACCAATGCCGTTTCCATGCTGTACCCAGGCCTGAAGCCCGACTGGAACGGATCCAGATACGTCAAGTCATCCAGGTGCTGGGGGAGCTGTCGCGCAACCACACTCTCAACAACCTTCGCCACAAAACGAAGGTTGGAGACCGGACGATAATTAG
>JAKOOJ010000007.1:88804883-89052383 GCA_022577455.1 Arizona elegans | reverse complement strand
CCACTGGGCTGGACCCAGGTGTTCCTCCTCTTCCTCATCAGCCACCCCCAGACCTGGGGGCTGTTGACTCTCCATCGGAGGGCTGATGGACGGCCCAGGCTCCTCCTCTGTCTCTCTCTCTCTGCCAGCTCCATTCCCTCTTCCCCCTCGGAGCTCCCATATTGCCTTGATGCTGACCCCGACTCCCAAACCTCCTCCTCCTCCTCTGATTCAGCTGCTGGAGGGTCCGGCGGCCGACAGCCCACAACACAAGTGAGTCAGGGAAGCAGGATTATGGGCTTAGCCCCCTGAAGCTCTCCCCATCTGGGGGGGGGGGCTGGGGGTGACACCTGGCCTGGGGCTGGAAGGAGGGAGGCCGTACCTTTCAAGAGTCCGACAGCTGCTTCGGGCGAGAGCATGAAGGAGTCCAGGGAACGGGCGATTTCCAGCAAGCCGGTGAAGTGCTGGGCCATGTGGTCCCGGCACACCGAGCAAATGTTGTGGATGGCTTTGGCGGCGATGGAGGCGAGGGCTTTCTCACACAAGCCCTTCATCAGGTAGCCCAGGACAGGATCTGAGGGAGGGGGAGAGGAGGGCTTCTTCCGCACACACATCTTTTTCATTGCCATGTTTTCCAGCTGTTGATCCTTACTTCGTCCTTCCACCCGTCTGTCTGTCTGTCCTTCCTATCCTTGCTTCCATTCACCTATCCTTCTTCCACCCGTCCGTCTTTTCTTCCTTCCATTCTTCCACCCCTCAATTCATCTTTCCTTCCTTTCTTCCTTCCATCTTTTCTTTCTTCCATCCTTTCATCAATCCATTTATCCTTCCTTTCATCTATCTTCTTCCTTCTATTCTTCCATCCATCAATTCTCCTTCCTTCCTTCCATCCATCTTTTCTTCCTTCCATTCTTCCATCCATCCATCCATTCATCCTATCTTTCCTTCTATTCCTTCCATCCATCCATCTTTTCTTCCATCCATTCATTCATCCTTCCTTTCATCCATCTTCTTCCTTCTATTCTTCCTTCTATTCCTTCCTCCTATTCCTTCCTTCCATCCATCCATCTTTTCTTCCATCCATTCATTCACCCTTCCTTTCATCCATCTTCTTCCTTCTATTCTTCCATCCATTCATCCTTCCTCCTATCCTTCCATTCCTTAAATCCATCGATCCATCCATCTTTTCTTCCATCCATCCATTCATCCTTCCTTTCATCCATCTTCTTCCTTCTATTCTTCCATCGATTCCTTACTCCTATCCTTCTATTCCTTCCATCCATCGATCCATCTTTTCTTCCATCCATCCATCCTTCCTTTCATCCATCTTTTCTCCTATTCTTTCATCGATTCCTTCCTCCTATTCTTCCTTCTATTCCTTCCTTCCATCCATTTTTCCCTTTATCCTTCCTTCCTTCCTTCCATCCATCAATCTTTTCTTCCTTCTATTCTTCCATCCATCCATCCATTCGTCCTTCCTTTCTTCCATTCCATCCCTCCCTTCCCTGCTACCCACCCATCCACAGATTGGACCCGTCTGAAAAGGGAGGCTCTCACAGAGAGGGCTCCCACGACCAACTAAGGCAGTGTTTTTCAACCTTGGCCGCTGGACGATGTGTGGACTTCAACTCCCAGAATTCCCCAGCCAACTCGCCTGCCCCCCATTCCCTTGCCTGGCCCTTCCACTCACCCAGGAAATGGGGGTTCCTGTCCACCACTTCGCTCATCTCCCCCACCAGCTCGATGCTGGTGTAGCGCACCGCCGTGTGCACGGCTTCGGGGAGGCGCACCACTCCGTCCAGTACTTCCACCAGGGTGGGGTTGTTCTCTCTGCAGTAGGGGGGGGAAAGGGAGGAAGCAGGTAAATTCTGAACCCTCAAAAATAGCACAATCTGAACCCACAGGTACTCCCCAGCTTTTCCCTGGGCTCTCCAACACTTTAGGGGACCCCCGCCATATAAAGCACCCGCATCTCCCCTCCCCCTTTTCTCCCACCCGCAGGAAGCCATCTGGATTCTAGGGGCCAGGTCTGTCGGTAGAGACGTCCTCTGTCCCCACCATCTCCACTTGGGATGGCTGCAGGTAGTCCTCGACTTACGACCAGGGATGGGCTGCTGGGGGTTCACAGGGGTTCGGCAGAACCTCTAGCTAAGATTCTGTGCAGTTCGGAGAACCCTCAAATCTCACTCCTGGCTGGTCCCGCCCATCCCAGAGTCCCCAAGCAGCCCATTTTGGATGTAGGTAAGTGCAAGGCACGCACAGAAGCTCAGGGAGGGTGAAAAACGGACCTAGCGGAAGTTCGAGAAGGCCGGAAACGGGACCGTTTCCAGCCTCCAGAGGGCCTCCAGAGCCTGGGGAGGCCATTTTCACCCTCCAGGAGGCTCAAGGAAAGAACTCCGGAGCCCGGGGAGGGCAAAAACGGCCCACCCTCTGCCGTGGTGCAGGAGGCCAATTAAGTCACGCCCACCATGGCCACGCCCACCCAGCAAACGGGCAAGAGATCCCCTTGCTAAAATTTTTGAAGCCCATCCCCGCTTACGACCGCTTAACGAGGGTTTGAAATTAGGACGGTTCCAGAAAAAGGCGCTTTCCGACTGATAAGCACTTTTGGCTGTCATAAACTGTCACGAAACATGAACGCGGGATCACATTTCGGGCACTTGGCAGTTCACCTTTACGACTCGTTGCAGTGTCCCGCGGTCACTTGAGTGGGATGGGTCGTGTTTTTTTGTCTTATTTCTGGCAAAAAACTACTGTAACGCTCTCTACATGGGGCTCCCCTTGAGGAGCACCCGGAGGCTCCAACTGGCGCAGAGTGCGGCCGCGCGGGTGGTTATGGGAGCAACATGGTGCTCCCGTGTGACCCCCCTCCTGCGCGAGCTGCACTGGCTCCTGGTGGTCTTCCGGGTGCGCTTCAAGGTTTTGGTTACCACCTTTAGAGCACTCCATGGCTTAGGACCTGGTTATTTACGGGACCGCCTACTACCACAAGCAGCCTCCCACCGGCCAGTACGCTCCCATAGAGAGGATCTCCTCCGGGTGCCGTCGGCCAAACAATGTCGACTGGTGGCCCCCAGGGGGAGGGCCTTCTCTGTGGGGGCACCCACTATCTGGAACGAGCTCCCCCCAGAGATACGGAGGATCCCGGATCTGCGCACTTTCCGCCATGCTCTTAAGACCCACCTATTCCAGCAAGCTGGCCTGGCCTAATTTTCTCCCATTTTAAAATTATTTTAAATCGAAATTTTAATCTGTTTTAAATTATTGGGATTTTTAATTGTCTAGAGGCTAAATTATTTAATCTGGTTTTAATTATGTTTTTTAACTTTTGTATCTATGTATTTTATTTTGTGCCTGTTCACCGCCCTGAGTCCTTCGGGAGTAGGGCGGTATATAAATCTAATAAAACAAACAAACAAACAAAAAAAACCTCCCGCTCTTTCATATTTACAACTCTGGATTCGCTTAGCGGCCACGGTGATTCCATTTATAACGAACGCCACCAAAAACGGTGTAAAAAAATCGTGTCCGGACACCTGGATGCCTCGATTTACAAGCGTTAATAACTTACAAGAGAGAAGGTGGGTTGGATACGTTCGCCGCCGCCTTGAGTTATGTATAAAAAAATAATGAAGGCGGGAGCAAACGAATAAATAAGTAGAAAAATAAGTCAGCAAGTAAATAAGTTGTTATACTTGTTAAGTAAGTAAATAGGTTAAAAATATTTGAAAAAGGGGGCAAGTTGGCAGCCTCCTCCCCATTAAAAGAGGCTTTTAAGAAGGGACTGGAGAGCCATTTACCTGGAATGGTAATAGGGTCGCCTGCGAGAACTTTGGGGGGGGGGGGGGTTGGACTAGATGACCTCCAAGGTCCCTTCCAACTCTGTTACTGTTAAAGGAAGCCAAGCCCCCTCAAGTCAGGGGGAAAAAGAGAGGCAGGGAGAGTGGGAGGGCACAATCTGGATCCAATTTATATTATTTGTTGTTCCCTGGGAGGCCCATACAAGCACCCATGCCAGGCCCTGGCATGGCTCCCCCTCCCACTACTCACTGGTCAACGCTCTTGGCTATTGAGGCCATGATGAACAGGACAGCTTCCGTCACCTCCCAGGGAGGGTTGCCTTCTTTCAAAGTGGCGTAAAGCTGCAAAAAGAAACCGAGGGAGAAGGAGGAGGGGCAGAGGAATAATAAGAATAAGAATAAGAATAATGAGGAGAAGGAGAAGAGGAAGAAGAGGAAGAGGAAGAGGAGGAAGAGGAAGAAGAAGGAGAAGGAGAAGAGGAAGAGGAAGAGGAAGGAGAAGAAGAAAGAGAAGAAGAAGAAAAAGAAGGAGAAAAGGAGGAGGAAGAGGAGGAGGAGGAAAAGGAAGAGGAGAAGAAGGAAGAGGAGGAGAAGGAGGAGGAGGAAGAGGAGGAGGAAGAGGAGGAGGAGGAAGAGGAGGAGGAGGAAGAGGAGGAGGAGAAGGAGAAGGAGAAGGAGAAGAAGAAGAAGAAGAAGAAGAAGAAGAAGAAGAAGAAGAAGAAGAAGAAGAAGAAGAAGAAGAAGAAGAAGAAGAAATACATACACTACTACACCAGTTTCTCACCTTACACACCAAAGCTGGCTAGGTGATTTTGGGCCAGTCACAGGGAGACGGTGAATTCTAGTTCTGCCTTGGCCATGAAAACTGGCTGGGTGACTTTGGGCCAATCACCAGGAGACGGTGAGTTCTAGTCCTGCCTTAGCCAGGAAAGCCAGCTGGATGATTCTGGACCAATCACCAGGAGACAGGGAGTTCTAGTCCCACCTTAGGCATGAAAGCCGGCTGGGTGACTTTGAGCCAGTCACCAGTCCAAGCCACCTCACAGGGTTGTTGTTTTGGAAAAACAGGGAGTAGGAAGGAGGATTAGGTATGTGTGCTGCCTTGAGTTACGTATATAGTAACAAAGGTGGAATAGAAATAAATAAAAACATGCTTTCTAGCTGGAAGGAAGAGCTAACGGTGGGCCCATCAGACGAACCCCATCCTGATCCCTTTCCCTTCCAGCCCTCACCTGCGCAAAGCACTCCACGGAGCCAACCAGGAAGATCAAATCCTTGACGAGATCCGAGACTCGCATCCGGAACTCCCCAAAATCATCCGTTTCCTCGGGGATCCCTTCCTAGGATTTGGGGAGCAGGAGAGGGGAAAAAAGGATGTCACTCAGAGAGCCAACGCTGAGCAGGGCTGGGCTGAGGGATTCTGGGAGTTGAAGTCCAGAGGTCGTATAGCCGCCACACTGGTGGGTCAGTCCTCGGCTTCACAACCGAGTCAACATTTCCGTCGCTAAGTGAGACAGTTGTTCAGCGAGTTTTGCGCCATTTTACGACCTTTCGTGCCAGATTTGTTCAGTGAATCACTGCAGTTGCTAAGTGAGAAACACGTTCAGTGTATCTGGCTTCCACCAAGAATTGATAAATCCACCAATAAAAATCGATGATTTTTTAACAATTAAAAAAAAAAATTAAAAATTTAAATTTAAGAAATTTAAATCGGATTTTTTTTTAATGTTTATCCAATTTATTTTAATAAAATGCTTTTGGAGTAAAAATTTAATTTAATTAATTCAATTTATATGCTGCCTTTCTCTGAAGACTCAGGGCGGCTATCTATCTAAAGAGTGTTTTTTATTTAAGATACATTCATAATTTAGTTTATTCAGCATGAAATGGAGCTTAGTTCTGCAGCAGGAGGCTGTATATTCTGCAATATTGGGACTTCGGTGAATCAACAGCGGGCCAGAGGAGCCGCTGCTGGACACAGACGACAGTTGCTCTTTAAAAATGATGATTTAAACCGAATCAGTTTAAACTGAGCCTCTTTTACTAGTGATTTAAATTGTGATTTAAATCGACTCGATTTAAAAATCAAATCCACCCTGCACGGAACCGTCCCGTCTTCTCGCCCTCTAAGTCAGGTTAGGGACCGCCAGCCTGAGAGACGAACCGGGAGGGATGGGGTGGGGTGGGGGGGCGTGGAGGGGAGGGGAGGGGGCTTACGTGGTCGGGGTCCAGCTGGCAGTGGCGGGCGAGGGCGTGAAGAAGCCGCTGAATGTAGGCCTTGAAGATGCTGTGAATGATGGCGTCGTCCGTCTTGTACAGGTGCTCCCCCAGCCGGTACCAGAAGTTGAAGGATATCTCGACCACCTGGGAGTCGCGAGAAGGGGGAGGGATTACAGATTAACAGAGTTGGAAGGGACCTTGGAGGTCATCTAGTCCAACCCCCCCACCCAAGCAGGAGACCCCACACCATTTCTGATAGATGGCAGTCCAGTCTCTTCATGAAAGCCTCCAGTGATGAAGTTCCCACAACTTCTGAAGGCAACTTCTGTTCCCTGGGTTGATTGTTCTCACTGTCAGAAAATTTCTCATTTCCAGGTTGAATCTCTCCTTGATCAGTTTCCATCCATTAGTCCTTGTCTGACGTTCGGGTGCTTTGGAGAATAGCTTGACCCCCTTCCTCCTCTCTGTGGCAGCCCCTCAAATATTGGAAGATGCTCTCCTGTCTCCCCTGGTCCTTCTCTTCACCAGACCAGCCAGGCCCAGTTCCTGCAACCGTTCGTCGTATGTTTGAGCCTCCAGTCCCCTCATCATCCGGGTTGCTCTTCTCTGCACTTTTTCTAGAGTCTCCACATCTCTTTTTATAGTGTGGTGACCAAAACTGGATGCAGGATTCTAGGTGTGGCCTTACTAAGGCTTTACAGAGTGGTGTTAGTCTCTTCCTTGATCTTGATTGTATCCCTCTCTTAAAGCAATTTAGGATTGTGTTGGCTTTTTTGGCCGCTACAGCACATGGCTGGCTCATACTTAACTGGTTGTCCACTAAGACCCCGAGATCCCCTTCCCAATCACTGCTATTAAGCCTGCTTTCACCCAGTTTATATGTGTACTTTTGGGGGGTTTTTTTGCCTAAGTGTAGGACTTGACTTTTCTCTACATTGAATTTCATTTTACCTTAAAGACCATTCAAATGAAAGATATATATCGGAATGGAGAAGATGGATTGACTATATACAAAAAAAGTATCCGAACAAGAAGATACATATAGCTTATGAATGAAATAATTTTTAAGTAGTTTATGTTCATAGTTTTTTGAGTTATAAGGAGTTAAAGATTTAGGGAGAATATGAATGTAATAATTTTTTAGCATATTTTAGCTTTATGTTTGTGAATGTTATACCCTGTGCTTGTTCTGGGAAGTCTAGGGAGGTGGGTGGGGGGGAGGGGGGGAGAAAATGTTTGTATTTCCTATAAAACTTTTCAATAAAAAAAAAAGAATTTCATTTTGCTATCCAGTGATAGGGGGCTCCTTTTAATTTTTCCCCTCTCTTCCAGCAGAAGGCGGCAGCCTCTCCCCCCCCAACACACTCCTGAGCACCCCAAAATGTTCAAGACAGTCGCAGGTTCTACCAAGGAAGTGGAAGGTTGAGGTTGGGGCTTCCTACCTCGTACTGGGGGTGTCCCGCACAGATCAGGAGCAGCTCTATAGTCCGCAGGTCCCCCAAACCTTGGCCCGGGGTGCAAACGATTTTGTCCAGGAAGGTCTCGCAGAGTTCGGTGAAGATCCGACAGTAATTGAGGACTCTATACAAAAAAACGACAGCAACAATCTCAGCGGGGATAAAAATCAGGCAGACCAAGCAATGCAATTTCTTGCAGGAATACAGGACCGTCCTCGTCTTACGACGAGCGGGGGCCGAATTTTCCATTCACGGTGAAGTGAGGCAATGAAGGTTTTTAAGGGAGCCCTGCCTGGTTTGATGCCCACGGTGGTTAAGTGAAACACTGCGGTTCTTAAGTGGATCGTGTAGTCGTTAAGCGAATTTGGCTTCTCCGCCGACTTTGGCTTTGTCCGAAGCTGGACGGGGAGATCGCAAGGGGTGATCGCTCGATGGCCAGATGCTGAAAACGGTCATAAATATATGACGGTCGCCAGGCGTCCAAATTTTGATCACGGGACCGCAGTGGGAATGCTACGACGGTTGTTAAGCGAGACAACCGGTTGCGAGTCACTTTTCTCAGTGCCGTTTAATAATTTCTCCCGATTCCAGCTTTGCATCCATGGATGTTTCTTTTGTGGGGACTACAGGTAGGGCTTAACTTACTACAGTTCACTCAGGGACCGTTCTGAGTTACGACGGCACTGAAGAACGTGAGTTACGACCTTGGGAGCCTTCCTCAGAATCACGTGATCGTCATTCAGAGGCTTGGCAAGTGATTCGTATTTATGACACTTGAGGTGTCCTGGGGATCATGTGAGATCCCCTTTTGAGATCTTCTGCCGAACGATGGCAACCCAGATTCACTTCACAAATCAACCAGCTGGCTTTCACGCATAAGGTGGGACTAGAACTCGCCGCCTCCTGGTGATTGGCCCAAAGTCACCCAGCCGGCTTTCATGCCTAAGGTGGGACTAGAACTCACCGTCTCCTGGTGATTGGCCCAAAGTCACCCAGCCGGCCTTCATGCTTAAAGCGGGACTAGAACTCCCCGTCTCCTGGTGATTGGCCCAAAGACACCCAGCTGGCTTTCATGCCTAAGGTGGGACTAGAACTTCCTGTCTCCTGGTGATTGGCTCAAAGTGACTCAGCCGGCTTTCATGCCTAAGGCAGGACTAGAATTCCCAGTCTCCTGGTAATTGGCCCAAAGTCAACCAGCCAGCTTTTGTACCTAAGGCAGGACTAGAACTCCCCATCTCATGGTGATTGGCCGAAAGTGACCCAGTTGGTTTTAATGCCTAAGAAAGGACTAGAACTCCTCGTCTCCCAGTTTCTAACTTAGTTCCTCTTGGGAACATCTCCTTGAACTGAGAATGGAAATTCAACACAGCCGCACGTCTGGCTGCCACCTGGCTGAACACCTTGCTCTCAAACTCCTCCCAGCAACAGGGACCAGGGGAAGGATGCTCCAGGTACTCACTTGTCCAAGTCCTCGCGGGCCACGGCCATGTGGTACGCCGTCTCCAGTGTCAGGACGCCCTGGAAGAGCTGCAGGGCGAGGGGCAGGTTGGTCTCCACGTTCTCGATGGCGTAGAGGGCGGAGCAGATGCAGTCCGATGCGGCTTCGTGCAGGTTGGACGACGTCTTGTCCTGTTGCTGGAAAAGAGGCCACCCGGAGATCTTGCTTAATCCTCCCAGACGGATCTCCGTTAACGTTCAGCCTCCTTTTCCCATGCCCGAGTATTACCTGATTAACTGTGGTTATTCACGCTTCCCTGCCACATTGGATGGAGAGGGAGGGTCACACATGGTCAAGTGATCACATGGGGGGGGGGCATCAGAACTTTGAATTCAGGTCCTAACTAGCACCGAGATAGGTCAGTTGTAAGTCGAGAACTTTCTGTACCTATGCCGCTTCCAGGGTGGATAAAAATCAATGATTTTTTTAAAAAAATCAGATTTTTTTGATTTAAATCAGATTTTTTTTCTTTTTATCGAATTTATTTTAATAAACTTTTGGGGTAAAAATCTATCGTAAGATAGTTTTCTATTTAGGATACATAAATAATTTAGTGTATTCAGCATGAAATGGAGCTGAGTTATGTAGCAGGAGGCTGTATATTCTGCAACACTGGGACTATCGGTGAGTCAACAGCAGGTCAAAGGAGGAGCAGAGATGACAGTTGCTCTTTAACAATTATGATTTAAATCGAGTTGATTTAAATCAAGCCTTTTTACTAGTAATTTAAATCATGATTTAAATCGTGATTTAAATCCAATCCACCCTGGTTGCTTCTATCGGGGTTATGTTAAATATGGGAGTCCTTTGATCTTCTACCTGTCTCCTGACATAATGGGGAATGTTGTTGTAGAGCTGTCATAATTGGGAACAGTCGTAAGTCGAGCACCGCCTGTACTCCTCATAACCAAGCAGGCTACATTTCCACCAAGTCTCATTAGCCGGCATACAGGTAGTCCTCAACTTACAACAGTTCATTTAGGGACTGTTTGAAGTTACAACATCACCGGAAAAAAGTGACCGACAATCGTTTTTCACACTTAGGACCGTCGTAGCACGGTTGCGTGATTTACATTCGGATGCTCGACAGCTGACTTGCGTTTACGACGGTGGCCGTATTCCAGGGATCACACAATCCCCTTTTTTGCAACCTTCTGACAAGCAAAGTCAACGAGGAAACCAGATTCACTCCACAACCACGTGGCTCATTTAACAACCCGCAGCCGTTGGCTTAACAAACGCGGCGAGGAAAGTCGAAAAACGGGGCAAAACTCGCTGAACACGTTTCTCGCTCAACAACAATACATTTTTGGGGGGGGGGGCTCAATTTGCAGCCGTAAGCAGAGGACGACCTGCCATTTCAAGAAAGGAAAAAAAAAGGGGGGGGGGGAGAATGGGAGGGAAATCGGATCACACAAATTTTGAAAAACGAAGGTGCTTGTAAGTTGTCCTCGGTTTACGACCATAATGGAGCATCATGCCCCAATCGCTGTCCTTAAGTTGTGACTTGACTCGGCTTTCTGACAAATTTAATGACAGCGGTTTAAGCAATGCAGGGAAGGTTTTGCCGGAAAATCTGTCTCGTGAAACGTGGTCGTGTGACACCCATCCACCCCCAGGATACTTCAAATGTCCCGTAAATGCGGGACAGGTGGTCCGAAGTTCGGTCAGGTGATCAAGAGGGAAAGGGAAACCGTCAGGACTTTGAATGCAGGTTTTTGACTAGGCCCCCCCCCCAAGGTAGCTCCGTCGTAATTCTGAGCAGTCGTTAAGTGGAGGATTACCTGTCCTTAAGGCCCCCGTTTATCAGGGTTGTGTTTAATATGGCGTCTTGATCTTCTTCCTAACCGTATGCTTGACATAAAGGGGGAGATGTTCGGGGTCCTACCAGGGTTTTGCTCCCACCCCCAAGTTCCGACACCTGCCCGGCGTCTTCCTCCTCGGCACTTGAGTGCCCAGCTGCCCCTCCAAGGCTTGTGAAGGGGGGACCCCCAGGACACGCACCAGAACCTCAAAAAGCAGGGAGAGCAACTTGCTGTTGGCCATGAAGGTGCTGTCCAGGACGCCCAGGTTGAACCAGCTTCCCAGGCACCGGAAGATCTTGATGAGCATCTTCTCGTCGCTCCCAGCTTTCTCCACGCAGGTCATCTGCAGGAGAGGAACAAGAGGACCGGATTCAGGTTCCCACAAGGAAGGGCCACAATAAGGCACAGGGACCGGCCCACCCACCCAGGCATTGTTTCTCAAGCTTCAAGGCTTGTGCGAGAAGGCTTCTAAGGACTGATGATGTTCCCTAGTTGGGTCAAGAAACGTCTGCAAGAAAACCATTGAGCTCAGAGTCCACCAAGAACCCCCCAGTCCTCCTCCTCTCCCACTCTACAAACCCCACTTCCTTCTAGCCCTGATGATGTTACCTAGTTGGGTCATTAAAGGTCTGCAAGAAAACCACCAAGTTCGGAGAACACCAAGGACCCCATAGTCCTCCTCCTCTTCCTCCTCCCCCGCTTTTCCTTCTCTGACACCGTACAAACCCCCCCCCCCTTCTAGCACTGATGATGTTACCTAGTTGGGTCAAGAAACGTCTGCAAGAAAACCATCGAGCTCAGAGTCCACCAAGGACGCCACATTGCCACCCCAAGCTATAAATATTCTCCTTTATTAATCCCATCTTATGCTCAGATCAGTGGGGTTCAGCTGCACGAAGCCGCCCTCTTGATTTTATGGCCGACAAGGAACCCCGGGTTCAAATCTTCCCAACTTCCAGGCTTCTCCATGTCTCTCTCTCTTCAAGAAGCTACAGTTGAGATGAGCTTTTACCGTTCCGAATCCAAACTCACCAGGAGGGAGACCACCGTGCTGGAGTAGTAGGCCAAGTCTTCGATGATCTCGGTGCGTCGGTTGGCCCCGATCCGCAAGGACCGGCTGTGAACTTCCTCGGGGAGCACCGTCAGGATCTCCAGCAGGAAGGGCAGGGATGTCACGTCGTTATTGTACCTGGGGGCCCCCAGATTAGAATTTAGACTTAGAATAACTTTATCGCCGCTTTGACTGTAGGCTAATCGGCATACATTAAAATGAAATTTTGTTGCATGCGGCTCTCAAAGGGTCACCCGCCTCCAATATACGCTACGAAAGCATGACAAAATAAGTAAATAAATAAAAATAAAATAAGGATAAGGATAAAGATAGGAATAGAGTAGAATAGAATAGAATAGAATAGAGTAGTAGAATAGAGTAGAAGAGTAGAATAGAGTAAAACAGTAGAATAGAGTAGAGTAGTAGAATAAAGTAGAGTAGTGGAATAGAATAGAATAGAGTAGAATAGTAGAATAGAGTAGAATAGTAGAATAGAGTAGAATAGAATAGAGTAGTAGAATAAAGTAGAGTAGTAGAATAGAGTAGAATAGTAGAATAAAATAGTAGAATAGAGTAGTAGAATAGAGTAGAATAGTAGAATAGAGTAGAATAGAATAGAGTAGTAGAATAAAGTAGAGTAGTAGAATAGAATAGAGTAGAGTAGAAGAGTAGTAGAATAGAGTAGTAGAATAGAGTAGAGTAGTAGAATAGAGTAGAATAGTAGAATAGAATAGTAGAATAGAGTAGTAGAATAGAATAGAATAGTAGAATAAAATAGTAGAATAGAGTAGTAGAATAGAGTAGAAGAGTAGAATAGAGTAAAACAGTAGAATAGAGTAGAGTAGTAGAATAAAGTAGAGTAGTGGAATAGAATAGAATAGAGTAGAATAGTAGAATAGAGTAGAATAGTAGAATAGAGTAGAATAGAATAGAGTAGTAGAATAAAGTAGAGTAGTAGAATAGAGAAGAATAGTAGAATAAAATAGTAGAATAGAGTAGAATAGTAGAATAGAGTAGAATAGTAGAATAGAGTAGAATAGAATAGAGTAGTAGAATAAAGTAGAGTAGTAGAATAGAGTAGAATAGAATAGAGTAGAAGAGTAGTAGAATAGAGTAGTAGAATAGAGTAGTAGAATAGTAGAATAGAGTAGAATAGAATAGAGTAGTAGAATAAAGTAGAGTAGTAGAATAGAGTAGAACAGTAGAATAAAATAGTAGAATAGAGTAGTAGAATAGAGTAGAATAGTAGAGTAGAATAGTAGAATAGAGTAGAATAGAATAGAGTAGTAGAATAAAGTAGAGTAGTAGAATAGAGTAGAATAGAATAGAGTAGAAGAGTAGTAGAATAGAGTAGTAGAATAGAGTAGAGTAGTAGAATAGAGTAGAAGAGTAGAAGAGTAGAATAGAATATAGTAGAATAAAGTAGAGTAGTAGAATAGAGTAGAATAGTAGAATAAAATAGTAGAATAGAGTAGTAGAATAGAGTAGAATAGTAGAATAGAGTAGAATAGTAGAATAGAGTAGAATAGAATAGAGTAGTAGAATAGAGTAGAATAGAATAGAGTAGAAGAGTAGTAGAATAGAGTAGTAGAATAGAGTAGAGTAGTAGAATAGAGTAGAATAGTAGAATAGAGTAGAATAGAGTAGAGTAGTAGAATAAAGTAGAGTAGTAGAATAGAGTAGAATAGAATAGAGTAGAAGAGTAGTAGAATAGAGTAGTAGAATAGAGTAGAATAGAATAGAGTAGTAGAATAAAGTAGAGTAGTAGAATAGAGTAGAATAGAATAGAGTAGAAGAGTAGTAGAATAGAGTAGTAGAATAAAGTAGAATAGAGTATAGAATAGAATAGGGTAGTAGAATAAAAGAGTAGTAGAATAGAGTAGAAGAGTAGTAGAATACTCTATTCTACTACTCTTCTGCTCTATTCTAGTAGAATAGTAGTAGAGAATAGTAGAGTAGTAGAATACAGTAGAATAGTAGAATATAGTAGAATAGAGTAGAATGGACTAAAGTAGAGTAGTAGAATAAAGTAGAATAGAGTAGAATAGAATAGAGTAGAATAGACTAAAGTAGAGTAGTAGAATAGAGTAGAATAGAATAGAGTAGAAGAGTAGTAGAATAGAGTAGTAGAATAGAGTAGAGTAGTAGAATAGAGTAGAATAGTAGAATAGAGTAGAATAGAGTAGAGTAGTAGAATAAAGTAGAGTAGTAGAATAGAGTAGAATAGAATAGAGTAGAAGAGTAGTAGAATAGAGTAGTAGAATAGAGTAGAATAGAATAGAGTAGTAGAATAAAGTAGAGTAGTAGAATAGAATAGAATAGAATAGAGTAGAAGAGTAGTAGAATAGAGTAGTAGAATAAAGTAGAATAGAGTATAGAATAGAATAGGGTAGTAGAATAAAAGAGTAGTAGAATAGAGTAGAAGAGTAGTAGAATACTCTATTCTACTACTCTTCTGCTCTATTCTAGTAGAATAGTAGTAGAGAATAGTAGAGTAGTAGAATACAGTAGAATAGTAGAATAGAGTAGTAGAATAGAGTAGAATGGACTAAAGTAGAGTAGTAGAATAAAGTAGAATAGAGTAGAATAGAATAGAGTAGAATAGACTAAAGTAGAGTAGTAGAATAAAGTAGAATAGAATAGAGTAGAAGAGTAGTAGAATAGAGTAGTAGAATAGAGTAGAGTAGTAGAATAGAGTAGAATAGTAGAATAGAGTAGAATAGAGTAGAGTAGTAGAATAAAGTAGAGTAGTAGAATAGAGTAGAATAGAATAGAGTAGAAGAGTAGTAAAATAGAGTAGTAGAATAAAGTAGAATAGAGTATAGAATAGAATAGGGTAGTAGAATAAAATAGAGTAGTAGAATAGAGTAGAATAGAGTAGAAGAGTAGTAGAGAATAGTAGAGTAGTAGAATACAGTAGAATAGTAGAATAGAGTAGTAGAATAGAGTAGAGTAGAGTAGAGTAGAGTAGAGTAGAATAGAATCAACTTTATTGTCACTCTGAGTGCATGCTAATCGGTATACATTAAAACAAAATTTCGGTGCATGTGGCTCTCCAAGGGTCACCCACCTCCAACACACGCTACATAAGCATGACAAAATAAATAAGCGAACGGTTGTAAGTCAAGAACCACCTGTATTACCCTCGCAACCAACGACTGTAAGGGGCAGACTTCCATTACAGTCGTACGGTGGGGGACTACCTGTGCCGTTGAAAACAAACCCAATGCTGTCAAATCGGGAGCGGAGCAGGGAGGCTGCAATTCTTCTAAACTTCTACGTTTGGTCCACCCGGTGTGCTTGGAAACCATCCCTCCAGAAGCCACTTGCCCCCCCTCCCCCCCCCCCGCCCATGGATTGTACTAGGCTCACTCCTGCAAGACACGGAGGCAACCTGGGGTTTTGATCGGCTGCTTTCAGACCCGATCTGAAAAAGAGAGGGGGTGGGGGGACTTACTTTTCAACCAAGGTGTGCACGCAGCCTTTCCAGGAAGCCATCTGCAAGGCCAGGTCTGCTATGGCTAACGCCAGCTGCGTAGGGAGAGCAGGAGAGAAAGAGAGGGCCGGAGATCAGAGGTAAGATCGTAACATAACAATAGCGTATTTTACCGTATTTTTCGGACTATAAGACATGCAATAGCGAACAGGCGGCGGCACCAATAGGTGGCGGCAATCCCCGCTGCCTAGAATGGCTGATTGGCGCTGCGACAACCCCCCTCCCCCCTGCCACAATATTCGCTGTGTAAGACGCGCAGGCATTTCCATCCACTTTTGAGGTGGGGGGAGTGCGTCTTATAGTCCGAAAAATACGGTATATACCACTTTACAGGGTCAGCCTCTTGCCCCAAACTATCCGAGTCCTCATTTGACCGACCTCGGAAGGACAGAAGGCTGAGTCAACCTTGAGCCACTCAGGATCGAACTCCAGGCTGTGGGCAGTGCATTCAGTCTGCATTTCTGCATTCTAATCACTGCGCCACCAGGATCTATCCTTCCTTCCTTCCTTCCTTCCTTCCTTCCTTCCTTCCTTTTCCTTTCCTCCCTCCCTCCCACTTAGCACTATCGCTTAGACTTATATACCGCTTCACAGCCCTCTCCAAGCGGTTTACAGAGTCAGCCTCTTGCCCCCAACCATCTGGGTCCTCATTTGACCCACCTCGGAAGGATGGAAGGCTGAGTCAATCTTGAGATGGTTAAGATCGAACACCTGGCTGTGGGCAGAGTTAGCCTGCAATGCTGCCCTCTGCGCCACCATGGCTCTTAATAAGAGGATCCCGTGAAAAGCAGATCCCCAGAATCAGATTCTTCAATCAGAATAGAGCTGGAAGGGAACTTGGAGGTCTTCTAGTCCAACCCCCGATACCAGGGGACCCTATACAATTTCAGACAAGTGGCTGCCCAGTCTCTTCTTAAAGAAACTGGACCCACAACTTCTGGTGGCAAGCTTTTCCACTGGTTAATTGTTTTCACTGTCAGGAAGTTTCTCCTTAATTCCAGGTTGCTTCTCTCCTTGATTAGTTTCCATCCATTGCTTCTTATCCTGCCCTCTGGTGCTTTGGAGAATAGCTTGACTCCCTCTTCTTTGGGGCAGACCTTCAAATATCGGAAAACTGCTATCGTGCCCCCTCTAGTCCTTCTTTTCTCTAGACTGGCCAAACCCAAATCCTGCAACCGTTCTTCATATGTTTTAGTCTCCAGGCTTTTAATCCTCTTAGTTGCTCTTTGCACTTTTCCCAAAAGAATATGCATATATTCTATCAGGGCTCCCCAATCTGTGGGCTGCAACCCACTACCAGGCCACGGGCCTAATTGCCACCGGGCCGCGTGAGTGGCTTTCATATGTCATGGTCATTGCGGTGTTCGCGTCCACACTTACGCACCTGCCCCTCCCACAGTCATCTCCCCTTTCCCTCCTCCACCCGCTCTGCGCCACCAACCTGGAAAGATTGGGGAACTCTGTACTATAAAGGTAAAGGTTCCCCTCGCACATATGTGCTAGTCGTTCCCGACTCTAGGGGGCGGTGCTCATCTCCGTTTCAAAGCTGAAGAGCCAGCGCTGTCCGAAGACGTCTCCGTGGTCATGTGGCCGGCATGACTCAATGCCAAAGGCGCACAGAACACTGTTACCTTCCCACCAAAGGGGTCCCTATTTTTCTACTTGCATTTTTTTTTACCTGCTTTCGAACTGCTAGGTTGGTAGAAGCTGGGACAAGTCACGGGAGCTCACCCCGTTACGCAGCACTAGGGATTCGAACCACTGAACTGCCGACCTCCCGATCGACAAGCTCAGCGTCTTAGCCACTGAGCCACCGTGTCCCTACTCTGTACTACAGTATAGTACAGGGGTATCAAACTGAAGGTCTGCAGGCCGGATCCAGCCTGTGATGTGATCAGATCCAGCCCATGGAGACGTCCTGGTCTACCCAATGCGAAGAGGAAACATGCCAGCAGTTTGGGGAGTGGCATCAAGCTGGCCACACCCACCCAGTTGCCCCCCCCCCCCCCCCCCAGGTCAGCCCTGATGTGACTCTCAATGAAATTGAGTTTGTTATAGTTATATGCATATTCTTGTATAGTATACGCCTATTCTTGCTGGGCAAGACCAATCACCAAGAGCCTTGATAGTATAGTGGTCTAAGCACCCTGTTATTAACACAGCTGTCTGCAATTAAAGTAAGTTCAAATCTCCCCAGACTCATGGTTGACTCAGCCTTCCATCCTTTCTAAGGTAGGTAAATTGAGGACCCAGTTTGTGGGGGCAATAAGCTGACTTTGTATAAATATACAAAAGGATGAAGGCTATTGCTTAATGCATTGTAAGCCGCCCTGAGTCTCCGGAGAAGGGCGGCATATAAATCAAATTTAAAAAAAAAAAAAATCACTGCCGGCCTGTCCAGCCCAGATTTCAGAGTGACCCATGGAAGCCGGCCAAGCAAGGCAGAAGGAGAAGGTTTGCTGGGTCTCCAAGCTGCTGCCAGAGCTAAGTGTGCCCATCAGATGCTCTCACCTGGGTGACGATGACGGGAGACATGTCTTTTAAGTTCTGGATGTGGGAAAGCAGGGAGTCGCGGAGGGAGACGTGGGAATCGGTGGGGAGCTCATAGAACGAGGTCTGGATTTTCATCTTCATGGTTTGGGCTGCAAAGTAACAGGACTCCACATCCTGCTGGATCTGTAGCAAGTGGTCGGAGATCTCCCAGGCGTGAACCTTTGGGGATGGGAGGGAGAGAGAGAGAGAGAGAGAGAGAGAGAGAGAGGGAGAAATGCCATCAGGACCCAAGAGATGAAACCACAGTCCGCATTCTCAAGTTCTTTTGAAGGACGTTCAACAAGGGCTCAGCCATAGTCGGCGGGGTTGGACTAGAAGACCTCTAAGGTCCTTTCCAAACGGATGAGTCTAAACCTTCCTAGATCTCCCCCAAATCCTACAGAAGTAGCGTCCTAGTGCCAGAGAGAGAAGGAAAGAGGGAGAATGAAGAAAAGAAAAAAGGAGAAAGAAAAGGAAAAGAAACATGGAAGATGGAAGAAGGGAGGGAGGAAAAGTGGGAAGAAAAAGAGGGAGAGGGAGGGAGGGAAAGGACACTACTTTTGCAGAGGTTCTTTTTCTCCAGCACCCATAATTGAATATTTGGGGGTCGTTTGTCCCCAAAGCCTCACCACGCAATGGTATCCGAGAACAGCAAAACCTGGTTGCAAATCCCCAAACTAACCCACTATCTTGATGCTGCTACAGGGCATTGCATGTCAAAACAACGAGACACAGAGACTGGGTTTTTTTTTTTTCTTCGTGCTCATCCCTCGGCTGAACCCCAAATTCTTACGGTGCTGCCTAATGTCTCTATGTGCATTTGTCTACGTGTGAGAAATGGTTATAAGTCACTTTTTTTCAGTTCAGTTGTAACTTCGAATCTCCAGGGATGGAGCACCCACAACTTCTTGTGGCCAGCTGTTCCACTGGTTACTTGTCCTCACTCTTAGGAAGTTTCTCCTTAATTCCAGGTTGCTTCTCTCCTTGATTAGTTTCTATCTGTTGCTGCTTCTCCTGCCTTTGGGTGCTTTGGAGAATAGGTGGACCCCCTTTTCTTTGAGGCAGCCCCTCAAATATTGGAAGATTGCCAACATGTCCCCAATAGTCCTTCTTTTCTCTAGACTGGCCAAACCCAAATCCTGCATCTGTTCTTCCTATGTTTTGGTCTCCAGGCCTCTAATCATCTTAGTTGCTCTTTTCTGCACTTTTTCCAAAGTCTCAACATCTTTTTTGTAATGTGGTGACCAAAAATGGATGCAGTAGTCCAGGTGTGGCCTTACTAAGTGTTTATAAAGCTGTACTAATACTTCACGTGATTTTGTTTCTAGGGCTCCGTTTCTACAACCAAGGATTGTATTATCCGAAAATCTTTACAGACCCCTCGCATCCTGGACATAAATTGTTTCAACTCCTGCCCTCAAAACGAGGCTGTAGAGCCCTGCACACCAGAACAACTAGACACAAGGACAGTTTTTTCCCCGAACGTCATCACTCTGCTAAACAAATAATTCCCTCAACACTCTCAAACTATTCCCTAAGTCTGCACTACTATTAATCTTCTCATCGTTCCCACCACCCATCTCCTCCCACATATGACTGTAACCTTGTTGCTGGTATCCTTAAGATTTATATTGATAAATCGTTTCCTGATTGCTTATTTGTACCCTATGACTATCATTAAGTGTTGTACCTTATGATTCTTGATGAACGTATCTTTTCTTTTATGTATGCACCAAAGACAAATTCCTTGTGTGTCCAATCACACTTGGCCAATAACGAATTCTGTTCTATTCTATTCTACATTCTATTCTATTCTATTTTCTGTTCTACATTCTATTCTACATTCTATTTTATTCTATTCTATTCTACATTCTATTTTATTCTATTCTATTCATGGCCCATAGAATCACCATAGGACATGACTGAATGCATAACATCCCCATTATTATCACGCCAAGTCAGAGGTGAGGATGGAGAACCTAATGGACCTCCAGATGTTGCTCAAGCCACAGTAACCCTCCCCTTGGCCCAGCTTCTGTGATGCAACAGCTGGAAGGCCAGGGGCTTCCCAAACTCACCCTATCTGACCACGGGAAGAGTGCGGACAGACACCCGAAAGCCGATTCTTGCTAGTCAGGCCAAGAGTGTTTCATTTTCCTTACGACTGGAAGCCAGAATCCTGAGGTAGGGCAGGGCCCTTGCCAACAACTCCTGCTTGCTCCAACAATTACAGGACAGCCTGGCCAAGAAAATATTTATTCCCACGCTTTGGAAACGGTGGCGTAACTCAGTCTTTGGCAGTAGAAAAAAACAAACAGAATAGCAGAGTCGGAAGGGACTTTGGAGGTCTTCTAGTCCAACCCCCTGCTCAGGCAGGAAACCCTACACCACTTCAGACAAATGGTTATCCAATCTCTTCTTAAAAACTTCCAGTGTTGCAGCATTTACAACTTTCTAGAGGCAAGGAGTTCCACTGATTAATTGTTCTCCCTGTCAGGAAATTTCTCCTTAGTTCTAAGTTGCTTCTCTGCTTGATGAGTTTCCACCCATTGCTTCTTGTCCTGCCCTCAGGTGCTTTTGAGAATAGCTTGACTGCCTCTTCTTTGGGGCAGCCCCTGAGATATTGGAAGGCTGCTATCATGTCTCCCCTAATCCTTCTTTTCATTAAACTAGACCTACCCAATTCCAGCAACTGTTCTTCATGTTTTAGCCTCCGGTCCCCTAATCCTCTTTGTTGCTTTTCTCTGCACTCTTTCTAGAGTCTCCACATCTTTTTTACATTGTAGTGACCAAAACTGGATGCAGGATTCCAAGTGTGGCCTTACCAAGGCCTTATAAAGCAGTATTAACATTTCACTTGATCTTGATTCTATCCGTTAATGCAGCCCAGAACTGTGTTGGCTTTTTTGGCAGCTGCCGCACACGGCTGGCTCCTATTTAAGTGATTGTTTACTAGGACTCCAAAATCCCTCTCAGAGTTCCTACTATTGAGCCAGGGACCACCTATGTTGTACCTGTGTGTTGGGTTTTTCTCGCCTAAATGCAAGAACCTTCCTTTTTTTCCGCTGATGAAGATCAAAAGGCATCCTTTAAACCTCAGCCCAGATCTCTGCTTGCCAATTATCTCATATTTCCAAGTGGGCTCTGCTTACCGACCATAAACACTGCGGAGAACTCAAGGCCATATTCCAAAGCTGTATTTCTCAAATTCTCCCCTTCGCAGCCCTGAAAGCCGATCCACCAGAGTCAATTTTACACCAGGTCATGGATGAAGGGGATTAACAGGCACCCTCGAGTAAGCAGCTGCCTCGGACATCCCAAACCCATCCAGTTGGGATCCTTAACAGGGCAATGAAAATCTTTTCTTTTTAATAAACCACCAGGAATGGTGGTGGTGGGGGGGTTGAGGCTGGCATCAGGCCTCTACAAGCGAGGAGGTTCGTTTGAAGAGGCATGAAAGGACCGGAACGTAATGGAGGCCAAGTCTCTGTGATGGATTTTCCAAACAGTTGGCCCTACGTCTGCACCAGCGAGAGCAATCATCGTTTAACACCCCGAGTCATTCGTTCTGGCGAAAGCTTTCACGGTCTGCAAGTGACTAAATCCGCCAGGCTTTGATTCTGAGATGATAGCATCTCTTGTGTCACTGGACGAGAAAGTAATAAACAGCCGAGATTTTCCGTGTCTCCCTTCTCCAACCTGAAGGTTTAATATTTCTCACAGAGCGATCGGGTGTCTTGGGGTCTCTCTGCCCATGTTGTGTGTGTGTGTGTGTGTGTGTGTATGAGAGAGAGAGAGAGAGAGAGAGAGAGAGAGAGAGAGAGAGAAAGAGAAAGAGAAAGGAGGAGGAGGGGGTGGGAAGGAAAGAAGGAAGGAAAAAGAAAGGAAAGGAGAAAGAGGGGAAGGAAGGAAGAAGGAAGGTAGAAGGAAAAAGGAAGGGAGGGAGGAAGGAAAGGGGGGAAAGAAGGAAGATGAGAGGAAGGAAGGAAGGAAGGAAAGGAAAGAGGAAGGGAGGAAGGGAGGAGGGAAAAAGGAAGGTAGAAGGAAAGAGGAAGGGAGGAAGGATAAGGGAAAAAGATGAAGGAAACAGAAGGATGAGAAGGAAAAAGGAAGGAAAGGAAAGAGGAAGGGAGGAAGGAAAAAGGAAGGTAGAAGGAAAAAGGAAGGAAGGATGGATAAGGGAAAAAGAGGGAGGAAACAGAAGGATGAGAGAAAGAAAAAGGAAGGTAGAAGGAAAAAGGAAGGAAGGAAGGATAAGGGAAAAAGAGGAAGGAAGCAGAAGGATGAGAGAAGGAAAAAAGAAGGAAAGGAAAGAAGAAGGAATGGAGGGAGACAGAAGGAAAAAAGAAGGAAAAGAAAAAGAGGACAGAAGGAAAGAAGGATGAGAGAAGAAAAAAGGAAGGAAGGAAAAAGGAAGGAAGGAAGTTAGGGAGGGAAGGAGGGAGGGAGGGAGGAAAGAAGGATGAGAGAAGGAAAAAGGGAGGGAGGAAGGAAAGCACACTTGCTCCAGCTGATACTCCATCCATCTAGTGTGGTCACAAATGCACTGATTCGTAAAGTGCAGCAGGACTCCGGTTTGCCTAACTAACTACAGTCGCCACCCATCCTGCCTCCATTTTCCTCTTCTCCTTCCCTTCCTCGTCACCTTTTCTCGCAGGAAAGCTTTTTGGGCGCAGGGACCTGTCCTGCCCAACTGTGGGAGTGGAATTGTGGCTCCGTGGAGGGACTGAGGCTCCAGAAAAGCGGAAAGAGCTGGCAAGGCCTGGGGGATTTTCAGGTCGGACCAGAGAAAAGAGCCCTGGGTGCTAAAGAGGCACCTCCCTTCATCCCTCATCACCTGGCTGGCGCAGAACGATGGGGGCCCTTGAGTCCAGCCTCTTTTTTGGGAGATCGTCCCAGCCGTGAGCCCAAAACCCCCGGAGCAGAGAAGGAAATTAAAAGTGGCCGAACGGCATCGCTAAACTGCTCGGATCTTTCTTTCTTTCTTTCTTTCTTTTTAATCTAAACTTTTTTAAACTGCTGGGATCAAGGAGCAATTTGTGCTCGTTTTTCCCCAGCTGAGGCTGGGTTGCTTTTTGTTTTTTTGGGTTTTTTTTTTTACGATTGCGAATTCAGTCGGCTAACGCCTCACGGGGAGGAGGGGGAAAGGAGGGTGGGTCAAAGTGCTACGAAAGGGGACGAGGCAAAAATGGTCAGGCAGAAAAATTAACCCCACGCCTGGCGGTTTTGAAACCTCGATAATCTTCCTTTGGTGCAAAGCTACATATGGACACAGAGAGAGAGGGAGGGAGAGAGACACACAGAGAGAGAGGGAGGGAGAGAGACACAGAGAGAGAGAGAGAGAGACAGAGAAAGAGAGACACACAGAGAGAGAGAAAGAGACACGGAGAGAGAGAAAGAGACAGAGAAAGAGAGAAAGACACGGAGAAAGAGACAGAGAGACACAAGAGAGAAAGAGAGAGAGAGAGAGAGAGACGGAGAAAGAGACACAGGGACAGAGAGAGAAAGAGAAAGAAAGAGAGAGAGGGAGAGACACGGAGAGAGAAAGAGACAGAGAGAGAAAGAGAGAAAGAGACAGAGAGAGAAAGACGGAGAAAGAGACAGAGAGACACAGAGAGACAGAGACAAGAGAGAGAGAGAGAGACGGAGAGAGAAAGAGAGAAAGAGACAGAGAGAGAAAGAGAAAGAAAGAGAGAGAGGGAGAGACACGGAGAGAGAAAGAGACAGAGAGAGAAAGAGAGAAAGAGACAGAGAGAGAAAGACGGAGAAAGAGACAGAGAGACACAGAGAGACAGAGACAAGAGAGAGAGAGAGACGGAGAGAGAAAGAGAGAAAGAGACAGAGAGAGAAAGAGAAAGAAAGAGAGAGAGGGAGAGACACGGAGAGAGAAAGAGACAGAGAGAGAAAGACGGAGAAAGAGACAGAGAGACACAGAGAGACAGAGACGAGAGAGAGAGAGACGGAGAAAGAGACACAGGGACAGAGAGAGAAAGAGAAAGAAAGAGAGAGAGGGAGAGACACGGAGAGAGAAAGAGACAGAGAGAGAAAGAGAGAAAGAGACAGAGAGAGAAAGACGGAGAAAGAGACAGAGAGACACAGAGAGACAGAGACGAGAGAGAGAGAGACGGAGAAAGAGACACAGAGACAGAGAGAGAAAGAGAAAGAAAGAGAGAGAGGGAGAGACACGGAGAGAGAAAGAGACAGAGAGAGAAAGAGAGAAAGAGACAGAGAGAGAAAGACGGAGAAAGAGACAGAGAGACACAGAGAGACAGAGACAAGAGAGAGAGAGAGACGGAGAGAGAAAGAGAGAAAGAGACAGAGAGAGAAAGAGAAAGAAAGAGAGAGAGGGAGAGACACGGAGAGAGAAAGAGACAGAGAGAGAAAGACGGAGAAAGAGACAGAGAGACACAGAGACAGAGACGAGAGAGAGAGAGACGGAGAAAGAGACACAGAGACAGAGAGAGAAAGAGAAAGAAAGAGAGAGAGAGAGAGACACGGAGAGAGAGACAGACACAGAGAAAAAGAGACGGAGAGAGAGACGGAGAAAGAGAGAGACAGAGAAAGAGACACAGAGACACAGAGAGAAAGACAGAGAGAGAGAGACGGAGAAAGAGACAGAGAGAAAGAGACAGAGAGAGACGGAGAAAGAGAAAGAAAGAGAGAGAGAGAGAGAGATACAGAGAGAGAGAGATACAGAGAGAGAGAGAGAGAGAGGAAGAGAGAAAAAGAGATGCTAATCTTTGAATCTGTCAGAGTACAGGTAGTCCTCAACTTACGGCCACAACTGAGCCCAACATTTCTGTTGCTAAGTGAAACATTTGTTAAGTGAATTTCGCCCCGCTTTACCACTTTTTTCGCCTCGGTTGTTAAGTGAATCCCTGCATTGGTCAAGTTGGCAAACGCTTGTTAAGTGAATCTGGCTTCCTCGGGGACACCGCAACTGTCGCCAGTACGAGTCAGTTGCCGAGTCAGTTTGGTGACGGGGATGCAGCAACGAATCCCCGTGTGGAAGTGTGGAAAAAACGGTTGCTAAGTCGCTTTTTCCAGTGCCGTTGTAACTTCGGTCGCTAAACAAACCGTTGTTAAGTCGAGGACTGCCTGAATTTTCTCAGGATTCTGCCCCCAATGAGGGAGGGCAGCTCGGAAACGGTCAGCTTGCCTGAAAAAGAGATTTCAAAAACCGAACCTACAACTCTTGCCTGTTTCTCTTCGAGAGACCCGCCCCAAGGACTTGCCTGTAGAAGGAAAGCAGGGATCAGGCAAGAAATAAGAAATGACAAGCTTAATTCGGAATCTCATTGGCTTCATTTGGGCAGCCGTGCCGCCCTGCCGACTTCGCTCCCTGTCTGCGTTTTTCCAGAAATGAGATCTTGGCAGATGTGAATCAGGGTGAGTTTCCCTGCCGAAGGGGCGCTCCGTCAGAAGCCCAGCCCAGCCCAGCCCAGCCCAGCCCTGAAGGGGTTAGGCGCCTTTAAAGAGTCGAATGAAATGAAATGAAAATAAATAAAAATAAGGATTTTCATCCAATCTACTTTTTTTAACCCCCCCTGCCCGCTGTGAAGCGCCCATGGCATTTCATTCTGAGGCTCGCGGGGGATCCTACTCTTGTCTGGCGACATTGAAGCACAAATGCCCTTAAGAATGACTCTCCGGTGCAACAGCATTCAGATTAAAAAGAGCTGGAAGGGATTTTAGAGGTCATCTAGGTCAACCCCACCTCCAGCCCAAGCAGGAGTCCCCTATGCCATTTCGGACTGATGGCAGTCTAGTCTCTCCTTGAAAACTTCCAGAGATGAAGCTCCCACAACTTCTGTTCCTTTGGTTGATGGTCCTTGGTGTCTCATTCTGTCAATACACGGAATCCTCGACTTATGACTACAACTGCGCCCAACAGTTACGTTGCAAAGTGAGAAATGGGTTAAGTGAGTTTGGCCCCCGTCTTACAACTTTTCTCGCTGCGTTTGTCCAGGGACTCACTGCGGTCGTTCAGCGAGTCACCCAGTCGTTAAGTGAATCTAGTCCCCCCCCATTGATTTGGCTGGCCAGAAAGTAGCAAAAGGGGATCACTTTTGGGACACTGTCATAAATGTGAATCAGTTGTCGAGCATCTGAATGTAAATCGCGCGACCACAGGGAGGCCACAACGGTCGTAAGTGTGGGAAAAATGGTTGTGAGTTGCTTTTTTTTCCAGCCCCGGTCACTAAGTGAGCCGTTGTAAGTCGAGCACTACCTGTAGTAGGTAAATAAATATACTAGTAGTTAAAGACTCCAAACAGCAAGCTGGCTGCTCACGAGTTCCAATCCTGTATGGAACTTCACCAGTTGACTTTGGGCCAGCCACTACCCCTTAGCCCTAGGAAGAAGGCAATGGCAAACAACTTCTAAACATATTACTAAGGGAAACTCCTCCATGTACAGGCAGCCCTCAACCTACGACCACAATTGAGCCCCAAATTTACGTTGCTAAGTGAGACATTTGTTAAGTGAGTTATGGCTTTTCATGCCACTTTTGACAAGTGACTCACTGAAGTTGTTTAAGTGAATTCCCCACTGACTTTAACTTAATCCTGGAGAAACCTAGGTTTAATCCTTGCTTCAGACACAGATCATCATTGGGTGACTTTTAGCCAGTCACTCACTCATTCACTCACTCATTCACTCACTCTCTCTCTCTCAGCCTAAACTGCCTTACATGTTGTGGTTGCAAAATTAAAAAGGAAGAAAGACTTCGATTTCAATCATTTGAGGCTGAGGGATAGGATATAAATCTAACAATATGGAATCCAACGGAATAAATGAAAATTTCCCCCCCACTCCCCAGAAATATGCTAAGAACAGACTGAATGGTACTTCGCCCGCAAAAACAACGCTGAAATACAGATTTCCAGAAAAGCGAGCTGCCTGAAAGCTACACCGTTTGCATATGATTTCTGAAGCACTACACTAATAAAATAGAAATATGGTAAAAGGCTGGTTATTCTCAAGAACGGATATGAATCTACCAATACTCATATACAAAGTGACTTTATCCCTTTTCCTGTTAAGAGTTACTATATAGAACAGTGTTTCTCAACCTTGGAAGCTTGAAGATGGGTGGACTTCAACTCCCAGAATCCCCCAGCCAGCAGCGCTGGCTGGGGGATTCTGGGAGTTGAAGTCCACCCATCTTCAAGCTTCCAAGGTTGAGAAACACTGATATAGAAGATCAACTGGCTTAGAAGTAGGAGATACAATTGCATCTTATCCATTCAAGGTACAAGCAACAAGAAACAATTCTGATGTTATTTAGTTATTTAGCCCCCCAGGATCCCACATTACCCCCCCGCCCTCTCCTCCTCTCCCACTCTGCAAATTCCACTCCCTCCAAGCACTGATGATGTTCCCTAGTTGGGTCACAAAACGTCCGCAAGAAAACCGCCAAGCTCAGAGACCACCAAGGACCCTACAGTTCTCCTTCTCCTCCATAAACTCCTCTCCCTCCAAGCACTGATGATGTTCCCTAGTTGGGTCACGAAACGTCGGCAAGAAAACCACCAAGCTCAGAGACTACCAAGGACCTCACGCTTCAACCCTGAGCTACAAATATTCTCTTCTCTTGAAACAATTCCTCCTCAGACAGTTTAATATTTCAAGTAGGTCCAAACCTTCAACGCCCCTCAAAATTAACACTGCAGCTAAGGTGGCGGCCCACACCTTCCTGGGAAGCACAAAAAAGAGGGGGAACAATTATTAGGAGATACTTTCACTATCTCTGCCAGCCAGAAAAACAAATAAAAGTTTCAAGAGCTGTAGTGAAACGGGAGGAGGTAAGATAAGGAAGCGCCAGCCTGCTCAAAAGTACGAAGAGCGCAAAAGCAGAAGAGACAAGCCTCTCTCGCTTCACAAGGAATCCACTGGAAAAAGTTCATTCCTTGCAGGCCTGGAGTTGTACCTCCCTCCCTTCCTCCCCCTGAGTGTCGCAACACAAACCAGGAGCTTAAAAAAAAAAAAAACGTTGCATTTAGGGGAGGGAAAAAAGTTGCAACTAGGAAAAAGAAAAAATTACCAGGAAGGGCATCCCTTCTTCATCAGCCTCCAGGGAATCAAGCTTTCACTTTCCAAAGTCCGTTGCGCAATTACAACAAAGTTATTGGGGATGCATTTTTTCTCCCCCCCAAACCGCTTTTGCGGGGTGGAGCTGCCAAGTCAAGGTTTCCCCAGCTTGCATCTCGATTGAGCTTTCTCTTTCTGCATCTTTGCAAAGGGTTTTTTGAGGAGGGGGATCAATTTGGGGTGCAAAGGTGAGAGACCCTCCCTCTTACCCTTCCCCCAGGCCTGCCTTGGACACCCATGAGAAATTCGGGGGGGGGGAATAATGGCCTGGTGGGCTGCCTTTTACCCACTCTGTGGGGTGACCTTGGGGGGGGGCTTTCAGAGGGGGCCTCCTTTTCGGGGCAGAGGGATGGGGAACAGAGTGGGTTGCCTGTTTCCAAAGGGACTCCAGTCCACCTTCTCCATCCCCTCAGCATTTAAGGAGCATTTCACCATTCCCCATCAGAGGGGGGCTCCCTTTGGGGGTGGTGGGAGGAATTGCCTATTGCAAAAAGACCCAGGCCTCCTCCTCTGCATTTAACTAGGCCAGGGGAGACTTTTGTGCATCTCCCCTATTTAAATGTGGAGGAGATGGAGATAGGGACCTTGGGTCCCCATCCCAGCTACTCACGCCATTGCTCTAGGGGAGAAGCCCCCTACCTCAAAAGGAGCCCCCTCTGAAAGGGGGGCGGGGCGTTGATCAGGATGGGGAATGGAGAGGATCGCCTGTTGCAAAAGGACCCGAGACCCCCTCCTCATTTAACCAGGGGTGGGAAGACCCTCATCCTTCTCCTCTCCCCTCCTTAAATGTGGAAGGGGACAAGGCGGCGATCCCCTCCCACTCACCCACCCCAATCCTCTAGGGGAGAGAAGCCCCCTACCCCAAAAGGAGGCCCACTCTGAAAGGGGGAGGGCGATCAGGAAGGGGGAATGGAGGGGGTCTCCTGCTGCAAGGGCCCCGCCCGAGCCCCCCTCCCCATTTAACCAGAGGAAGGGAGACCCTCCTCCTCCTCCCCTCCTTAAATGTGGAAGAAGAGAAGAAGGCGACCCCTTCCTGCCCGCCCACCCAGTCTTCTAGGGGAGGGAAGCCCCCATCCCAAAAGGAGCCCCCCTCTGAAATGGGGGTTATCAAGAAGGGGGAATGGAGGGGGGGTCTCCTTCTGCAAGGGCCCCCCTCCCCATTTAACCAGAGGAGACCCTTCATCCTCCTTTCCTCCCCTCCTTAAACGTGGAAGGGGAAAAGAAGGGGGGGCCTGGGTCCCATTGCAACAGGCGACCCCCCCCTCCCCACTCACCCCGACCCTCTCGGGGAGAGAAGCCCCCTACCCCAAAAGGAGGCCCTCTCTGAAAGGGGGGATGGAGGGGGTCTCCTGCTGCAAGGGCCCCCCTCCCCATTTAACCAGAGGAAGGGAGACCCTGATCCTCCCCTCCCCTCCTTAAATGTGGAAGGGGAGATGAAGGTGACCCCACCCCCTCCGTCCCCCTCCCCCACCCACCGATCTTCTAGGGGAGAGAAGCCCCCCTCCTACCCCCAAAAGACCCTCCCCCTCCCTCCCTCCCCCCCCGGGGCCCCGAGGCTTCTGGGCCTCCCTCACCGAGCGCTGGAGCTCCCCGAGCCAGAGGCTGGCGCGCTCCTTGCCGCTGGGGTCCGGGTCGTGGTAGAGCGCCTGCACGGCCTGGTAGACCATCTGCAGGCTCGGCTTCCCGCCGGCGCCCCCGCCGGGCCCGACAGGATCCATCCCGCCGCCTCCTCCTCCTGCTCCTCCTCCTCCGGGCCTTCAAGCCTCCGCGGCCATCGCGGGCGGCGCCTCCGCCGAGTCCGTTACCGGGAAGGAAGCGAGCCGCCGCTGCGGGAGGAGGCGGAAGCGCGCCGGAGTCACCCGGAAGGCGCTCCCTCCGGAAACCACGCCCCGCGCCCTCGAGTTCCGGCCCGGCCGACTAGGCCTCAAAGTCCAGCCGAGACGCCGAGGGAGAAGCCGGAGCACCGAGCGCGGCTTCCCGTCTCGTGATGGCTGCTTTCCCCGGTTCCGGGCCCGAAAAGGACGGCCGCCGCGGAGAGACTTCCGGTTGGAACGGCGGATGTTCCCCTTCGCAAAAGCGTCCGGGCGGCTGCACGCGCTCGCCGGAAGTGAGCTCAGCGGCCGGAGAGGCGGGAAGGGAGGACGGGCGGGGTGTGGGGTGGAAAAACGTCCTTCTGCGCATGCGCGCGCGCGGCCGGGTCACCTTAGGTGCGAGCGTTTTTTTTTCCTCCCTCCCTCCCACCCACCACGTCAGCCAGAAGAGGCGGGGACTTCAACTCCCAGGATTCCCCGGGAGGAGTGGGGCGGGGCGGGGGAGGCGTTGAAGCCACGCCTCTTCATCAGCCTGTCTTTGGTGGGTCGATTGCAGGCCGAAGTTCAACAGGGAGAGACTTTGGCCACATTTTGGTGGATTTTTGTGATTTTTTTTAGCTTCCTGGCTGATCAGCATCTCCTGTATGCTTTAGGCATAGATTTGTGCTTTTTTCTTTTTTTTTTTGAAAAATATTTTTAAATTTGTAAACAAAACATAAAAACATCCATCATCCATTCCAATTACAAGTAGCGTGTCGGTCGGTTACAATTTTTTTTGTGCTTCATCTCATATTCATCATTTACTAATCCCTTAATTTCTCATAGTATCTATTTATTTATTTTATTAAATTTTTATACCGCCCTTCTCCTGCTGGACTCAGAGTGGTGAACAGCCAAGAATAAAAACATCACGTACAAAAATTTAAAATCTTTAAAAGAATTAAACAAATTTTGGCCCAATAAATTTAAAACACCCCAACTAAAATCAATTTACAGTTACAAATATCTAAAAATATCTATCTATTCTATATATAACATATAACTTTATATCATTAACATTATATCATCAATCTAACATATAACTTTATATCATTATTCTCATTTATCATTCATTTAACAACGGCTTTTCCATCCCATTCATATCAAAGATTTGTGCTCAAAGGCTAAATGCTTCTCCAACATCTGGGTGCACTGGGACTACGGACCCCAGAATGCACAGCCAGGATGGGTGCTCATTCTTGGGGTGGGGGTGGGGTCCGTTTCCAACATATTTGAAATTTCCAACTGGTTGGAGAAGCATGTTCCCTTGGACTGGGATTGGATATTGTACAGAGAAGGAGCTTTTTTTTTTTTCAATTACTTTTACTTTCTTTAGTTTTATTTGATTTATGTACCGCCCTACTCCCGAAGGACTCAGGGCGGTGAACAGCCAACAATAAAATACATACATACAAAATTTAAAAAGCAAAAATAAAATCAAATTAAATAGTTTGGCCCAGACAGATTAAAAAACCCCAATCAATTTAAAACAAATTAAACTTTGAATATTAAAAATATTTAAAAATTATTTAAAAAGAGGGAGAAATGTATATATATGTGTGTGTGTGTGTGTGTGTTTTTTTTTCTTCTAGCCAGGTTTTCCCTACGTAGCCAAGGGTTTTTTTTTTTTTTGTAGCTCCAGCTCAGTACAAAAAAAAAAAAAAAACCTTGGCTACGTAGGGAAAACCTGGCTAGAAGAAAAACACACATAAACCCTACGAAGAAGTAAGAAAATTTATATATATATATATATATATATATATATATATATATATATATAAAAACATTTTTTGCATTATTACATTTATAAGCTGCCTGTCTCACTATGGAAGTGATTCTGGGTAGCGTATAGAGAAAAAAAAAGTGGATGCCCAGGAGGGGGAAAAAATAAACATTCCCACTGAAACAAGCAGACTATAATTCCGCAAATGGGAGGGAATTGCATCCAGCAGATTGTACCATTTTGGGGGAAAAGAAAAAAAAAGGCTTTTGGTAGAAGCTAATAAAGGTAGTCCTCAACTTACGACCACAACAGAGCCCAGAAATGATGTCGCTAAGTGAGAAATTTGTTACGGTGAGTCTCGCCCCGCTTAATGACCTTTCTTGCCACAGTCGTCAAGTGGATCACTGCAGTTGTAAAATTAGTCACCCAGTTGCTAAGTGAATCTGAATTCCCCATTGATTTTGCTTGCCGGGAGGTCGTAAACGGGGAATCATAGGACCAAGGGATTCTACAACCGTCGTAAATGTGAGTCGGTCATCGAGCATGCGAATGTAAATCACGTGACCGGGGGGGATGCAAGTGTGAAAAATGGACATAAGTCCCTTTTTTCAGTGCCGTAACTTCGAATGGTCACTAAGTGAACTGTTGTAAGTGGAGGACTAACTGTAGAGGCAGCACAATTGTATACCGCAGTGTTTTTCAGCCTCAGACAGTTAAAAGATGGGTGGACTTGAACTCCCAGCCAGACTCCCGTTTTCCACGACCACAGCATCCCCATGGTCACGGGATCAAAATCCAGACGCTTGTTCATCACGTCCTGAGGTCACGTGATCCTCTTTTTACAACCTTACGACAAGCCAAGTCAACGGGGAAGCCAAATTCACTTAACAAATCCGGTCACCAACTTAACAACTGCAGGGGTTCCCTTCACAGCTGTGGCAAGAAGAGTCCTAAAATGTAGAAAAACTCACTTAACGACTGTCTCGCTTTAGCCACACGAATGTTGGGCTCCATCATGGTCGTAAGTTGAGGATTTACCTGTATTGTGGTACTTGGTTGCTGGAGGTTTTCAAGAAAAGATTGAAAGGGGGGGGGTCTGTGGGCGTGGCTTGGTGGGGGGATAATGTGACTGGGTGGGCGTGGCCTTTTTTTTTTTTTTAAACCATTTTTTCTACAACCTCTTTGGCGAAGAGGTTGTAAAAAAATGCTTTCAAAAGGCTCTGACGATCCCAGCTGAGTTGCCTGATCGGCAGAGGCTTTTTTTTACTTTTAAAAGCCTCTGCCGATCAGGCAACTCAGCTTGGATCGTCAGAGGCTTTTAAAGGAAAAAAACCCCTTTTTTTTCTTTTAAATGCCTCTGACGATCCAAGCTGAGCTGCGCAATCATCAGAGGCTTTTTTTTTTTAACTTTTAAAAGCATTTTTTCGGCCGAAGAGGTTGTAGAAAAAATGCTTTTAAAAGTAAAAAAAAAAAAAAAGCCTCTGATGATTGTGCAGCTCAGCTGGGCATGGGGGGCGGGCAGTGATTTTTGATACCGGTTCTCCGAACCACCCGCCTCCATCGCTACCGGATCGGGCGATCCGGTCTGAACCGGGAGCATTTCACCCCTGCCTAGAAGTCTATGATCTAGCCTCCTGTAGGGAGTTTTTAGACTATATTCCTTGTTTTTCTCCACTCTACTTACATTCCTGTTTCTTTTTCCTCTAAATACTAGACACTGCGGTGTAGTTAAAGGTCCCTTGGGAGTGACAGAATTCACATCAATCTCACAAAATAAACAACTTTATGTACAGTAGTGACGTAAACTATCCCCTAATGTGTGTCATTTAACTCAGTCTTGAAAAAATCAATATTTTTTTTTGGACCTCTAGTGGATTATATGAGTAATTTTTACTCCTGAGCTATGAAAACCGTTTTCTTCTCCTTTGCAAAACTTCATGAAAGGCACATTATTTTCAACTTACGACCACAATTGAGACTGAAATTGATGTGGCTAAGTGAGACACACATGTTAAGTGAGTTTTGACCCATTTTACGACCTTCCTTGCCACGGTGGTTAAACGGATCACTGCGATTCTTCAGTGAATAACCCGGTTGTTAAGTGAATCTGGCTTTCCCCGTTGACTTGGCTTGTCAGAAGGTCGCAAAAGGGGATCGTGTGTGACCCCGGGGACCCTGAGACTGTCATAAATGTGAGTCAGTTGACAAGCATCCAGATTTTGATCACCTGGCCATGGGGATGTTGCAGCGGTCATAAGTGTGGGAAATGGTCATAAGCAGTGGTGGGATTCAAATAATTTAACAACCGGTTCTCTGCCCTAATGATGGGCTAGGGGGGCGTGGCCAGAAGGTATGACAGGCAGCACTTGGCCTCCTGCACCCCCTGGGAGCAAAAATGGGGCACGGGCGGGCACGCTACCCCTGCCCCCTCTTTTGGGCCTAGTAGGCCTCCCTGCAGCCTCCTGGGAGCAAAAACGGGCCATGGGGGGACGGACCCCCCCTCCGCACCCCGTTTTGGGCCTAGTAGACCTTCCTGCACTTACCTGGGAGCCAAAATGGGGCGTGTGGGGACTTCTGGAAGGGGTGGGGAGGGGAGGGGCCAGCCAGCAATTTAACAACTGATTTCCTCGAACCGGCTGAATCCCACCACTGGTCATAAATCACTTTTTTCAGTGACATTGTATCTTTGAATTGGTCACTAAATGAACTATTGTAACAGGTTTGAGCTGGACAATTTTTCAGGGTTAGCAAAATTTGTCTTCTGGCTACAGTTCCAGATGTTTAACAGGAACAGAAACTGAGGCTTAAATGCTGAGAAGACTTGATTATTCTTGAATTCTTCAGAAGAGGCCATGAAACTTTTCATTACAGTATAGGAAGGAAGGAAGGAAGGAAGGAAATTTGACATTTGATTAATTGGAATCTAAGAGTATTGAATGCTGGTAAGGATAAAATACTAACTATGTTAATAAATAGGATGTAAGTATATATATTTTGTTTGCAAGAATGCTCATCATGGTTATGCAAGAATAAGAGAACGATTAGGAAGATTGAATTTAAAAGTAAGGATAATTGTCGATGCAGAAAGTTGTAAAATATTATATAATGTTGTTATTTATGTTTTGTATTTTACCGTTTGGTGTATGTATGTGTATGTATGTATATGTATGTATATATATATATATATATATGTGTGTGTGTATGTATGTATGTATGTTTTCCTTTTTTTCTTTTTCTTTTTTCTTTTTTTGTCTTTTTCTATTATGTTTTTGGTTTTAAAAATGTAAAATATTCAATAAAACCTTTTTTTTTTAAAGAAAACACCTCGTTTACCAACTGTCTCACTTTGCAGCACAAAATTTGTGCTCCGTTGTGGTCGTAAAACCTGAATTTTGAACATTAGCATGGGCATTTACTGGAAAAACAGAATACAAAAATGTTTCAACTCGGTGCACACATTTAAAAAAAAGATGAATTATATATTATTAATTAGAGGGTCCATTTCTGCCTCTTGTGCTGGAAAGGAATTCTCAGGCCTAATTGTTGGCTTAAGATTTTAGGACTCTTCCCAGCACAGAAAGTCTTGATTCGCTGCAGTTTTGCAAAATGGAGAAACACAGACTTCCTTGTCTATCCGTGGGAGGAATTAAGATTATTAGACAGGACAGGGGTAAAAACACAAGCATCAGCCAGCAAAGGCTGCCCTAAACAGGCCCATAAGGGAAGAAGGGATTACGGAGAGAAGCAGAAATAAAAATACATGAAAACAAAACTTAACTGGAATAGAAACAAGGAACAGTCACGATAAAGAGGAAGGGACTTTTGAGAACAAAAAGCAGAATGCAAATATCAGGTCAAGGGAAGCTCCCTTTTCAACCAGGAAGCCAAGAATCCCTTCTAAAATCTCAGACCTCTGAAGATGCACGTCCCATCAAAATCGTGTCATGCTTAGGTGAATTATCCCTTCCAGATGTGCGGGGATGGGCACAATGGGGCTTGTAGTCCAACCCTCTGGAGCCTCCAGGGAGGCTGTCCTGTGAAGAGTAAAACTGACTGAATTAAAAAAAAGAAATATCCTATTCAGGTGGGACATCCCAGTTGGTTTAATATTGAGATATCAAGGCGTAAGATATCAATTGCACACTGTTGAAAAAGCGGAAGATTTTTATCAAAAAATTCTAAAAATGAATTTAACACCTTTAGGCATAATACAGGATAAGCAAAAGGAGTTGGAAATAAAAGGAAAACATCAAATTACAGAGGCTGTGACGGATAAATTGTCTTTGGACTCCTTGGAGACCCCAGCTGGACTGTTTATAAATAAGAGAGCAGTGTCATCCGAACCCAAGGTGATGAATCATCAAGTCACAGACAAGTGCGCAAATCAATCAGTTGATATACAAGTGATGGAGAAGAAAGATGAGATGATAAAATTAACCCAACAAGAACAATCCACAAAGCAGAATGAAAATCAACCAGCAGATATACAATTGGTAAGCAAGAAAAGAGGATGGAAATTCAACCCGAAAAAGAAAAAGAAAAGAAACAGATCTTATAGAAACAGCAATTTCCAAACTAAGCAACAGTGAAGCCAGGCGCTTTAAAAAATGAATGAATATTAGAAAAGACAGTGGTGGCGAATAATTGTCTGATACTATCCTGAGGATTGTGGCAGATCTCTGCAAGGCCATGATTTTGGGAAGTGGAAAGAGCCTCACTTTGTTGGATTTGAATCATCTAATTTTTTCTTATTTACCTTTTTTTTCTCTTGGAAATATATTATAACTACTTTGAGTTATAAGGCAGGAGAGTTTTGCTGGGGCATGCAGAAGATCTGGATGTTACTCAGTAGGATGACGGGAATTAACAATCCTGATGAATACCACAACTATAACCATACGGATATATTCATAATTATAATGTCACTCGGGTGGTTGTTTTTACTTTTATACAGGTGTGAGGATATCTACTACTGATGGGGGCAGAAGATGACTGAAGATTTTGAACAAACTGTTGCACCAGCATGTTATTTTACCCTATTATGGGTGATGGATTTAACAATCTAGTGGAAAGACATCAAAGAAGATATTATATGGATCATAAACTTAAAGTTATTGTCTTTTCTCTTTTTACATAATGAAATGCATATATAGATATGTGTATATCTTAGTAAAGTGGGCAGTTGATTATATTTAGAATCGTATTGCATGATTTTGTAGGAATTGAAGGGCTGAAATAGGTTAGTTTACTGATTGTTATAAAATGGGATGCATATATAGATATGTGTATATTCTAGTAAAGTGGGTAGTGGATTATATTTAGAATTGTATTGTCTGATTTCAAGTCATATATTTAGAGGAGTGGAGGAAGTGGACAGAATTGAATAAATTTGGCTGCAGGGAGAAGGCCGATTTAAAATGTTATATTAATATATATAAAAGATTAAAGGTTAATTTGTAATAATACTCAATAAGTTTAGGGGAGGAGAAAAAGGGCAGATTACCGTAAAAATGGGAGTTATAAGATTAACAAGTTAAGGGTCAGTATTCCGAGAAGGGATTAAGGGAAAGGGAAGATATTATGTATGTAACTAGTTATGAAATAGCCTATTGTTGTGAAGAAGTCACAGGGGGGGTTGGGTGGAAAGGGTGGGTTAGGGAAGAGGGGGGGGGGAAAGGGGGGAAAAACTTGTATTTGAAAACTTTTTCAATAAAAAAAAAAAAAAGAGTAAAACCAATTTCCTGGAGAAATCATTTTGAATTGATATTTAATGCTGAATTTTAACCATCCTTGCCTCCATTTCAAATTCAAAAAGCATTTTTTTGTTTTGAGTTTTTAACATTTTACTTGGCCATCATCCCTCTGGGAGTGAAATGGATGGTTTTAAAATGTGGTAAGTAAATAACTACTAGATAAATAATATATTGTTATAGCATATATGAGTAACAGAGATGGAAGGGACCCTGGAGGTCTTCTAGTCCAACCCGCTGCTTGAGCAGAAGACCCTGTATCAGGGATGGAGAACCGGTGGTGGAAATTTTGAGCAGTTTGGAGCAGGGGTCACCGACCTTTCGGACCTCAGGGACCCACTAAATTCATAATTTTAAATCCCGCGGACCACTAATATGATCTGCCTAATGACCAGCTGGGTGGGCGTGGCTAGGTGGTCATGTGACTGGGTGGGCATGGTCAACTCCATGTCACTCACGTTGAGGGGCACCTTGCCAGCCTCTACTCATCTCTCCCCACCAGCCATTCCTCACCTACCTGCTCAGGTTCCTTAGGGCCCCAACAGGAAGCAGTTGTTGGAGCTAAGCAGCCACCAATGAGAAAGAGTTGGGAAAACAGCTCAGTTCAAATTGGATCTGGCCGAGGAGGAGGCTCAGCAGAAGCACCTCACTGAGGACTAGGAGCATAGGCTTTCCAAGCAGAGGGAAGACCTGCGGGAGTGCAAGGCCAGGTACCGGCGCCCAGAGGCTTAGCGGGCTGAGATGGTCAGCCAGTTCCAGGCCATGACGCAGTCCCACTGGAACGAGGCCCTCCGGCTCTTCGCCACCAGCGGCTCTCCCCTCCAGCCTTTGCCCAAAGCCCCCCACCAGGAGGCTGAAGCAGACCCCAAGTTGGAATTTCTGCCCCCCTCCGACCCACACAAAAAGGCCCCGAAGGGGGAGATTCTCTGCAGCAACACAAACGTTCATTGCACGAATCCGACCGAGGGGCTGTAATTTGAGGACCCCTGATTTAGTGCAATATAAAAAAATGCAAATAATTTTTCTGCGGACCACCAAAATTTTCTCGTGGACCATCAGTTGGTGACCGCTGGTTTGGAGAACTGGCAAATACCACCTCTGGCTGGCCCCAGAGTGAGTGGGAATGGAGATTTTGCAATATCCTTCCCCCAGGAGTGGGGTAGGAATGGAGATTTTGCAATATCCTTCCCCCAGGAGTGGGGTGGGAATGCAAATTTTGCAGTATCCTTGGCTAAGACGCTAAGCTTATCGATCGGAAGGTCGGCAGTTCAGCGGTTCGAATCCCGAGTGCCACATAACAGGGTGAGCTCCCGTGACTTGTCCCAGCTTCTACCAACCTAGCAGTTCGAAAGCAGGTAAAAAATGCAAGTAGACAAAATAGGGACCACCTTTGGTGGGAAGGGAACAGCGTTCCGTACGCCTTTGGCATTGAGTCATGCCGGCCACATGACCACGGAGACGTCTTCGGACAGCGCTGGCTCTTCGGCTTTGAAACGGAGATGAGCACCGCCCCCTAGAGTCGGGAACGACTAGCACATATGTGCGAGGGGAACCTTTACCTTTACCTGTGGTCATAACTCGAGGACTGCCTGTAGTGACTTCTCTAGAAATTTACCTCTTGGTAACTAACACCACTCTGAAGTAGGATCAATTGAGCCTGGGATCAGTGGCTTTCTATGACAAAGATGGAATTTTTATGCTTTGAACTGTTCAACATCAACATGGCTTAGGACCTGGTTATTTATGGGACCGCCTGCTACCACCAATAACCTCCCACTGACCAGTACGCTCCCATAGAGAGGGGCTCCTCAGGGTGCCATCGGCCAAACAGTGTCGACTGGTTCTCTGTGGGGGCACCTACTATCTGGAACGAGCTCCCCCCAGAAATACGGAGGATCCCGGATCTGTGTACCTTCCGTCGCGCGCTCAAGACTTTCCTATTTCATGAAGCCGGCCTGACCTAAGTCTCTCCCCTTTTTAAATGGAAATTTAAAAATTGGTTTTAAATTATTGGGGTTTGAAATTTGTTCAGCCAAATTATTTAATTCGTTTTAGTCTATTTTACATTTTGTATTTATATGTTTTATTCTATGGCTGTTCACCGCCCTGAGTCCTTCGGGAGTAGGGCGGTGTACAAATTCAATAAAATAAAATAAATAAAATAAATAAACATTCTCCGCTCTCTTATTTCCAGGTATATGTGCGGTTTTTTTTTTTTGCAGGATGGTGGGGACAAAGTCATTTTTTTAAAAAAAAAATTACTATTTTTTGAAACATAAACATGTTTCCAAAAATAATAAAAAAAAAACTTTTTTTAAAAAAAGGGGACAAAGTCATTTTGACAGCGTGGGAACCCGTCCCTTTCGCGCAGGGCGCGCCGCCCTCCGCTTTAGCGCTTACGCGGCTCCCTTCAGAGAGTTTCGTCCTCCAGCTGATCGGCGGGACAGGTGGCCGGGAAACCCAGCGCTCTAAAGAAGAGGAGGGGAGTGGGGAATGAATGAAACGGGGGGTGGCCAATGGGGACAAAAAGTGAAAACCCAGCCAGACCAATCGCCGCGCCGTTTGGCGAGTGGGGAGGGATGCACCTTAAGAGAGTAAAGAGCTGAGCGAGCCGGTGTTGGCTGGACCGGACTGGTTGGCTGGCTGGACGGACGGAAGCTGGACTTGCTTGCACCCGGGACCGCTGGAAAAAAAAGCCAGGGATATGGCCCTTCCCGGGGAGCGTGGGGTCAGCCCCCTGGTCAAGTACCTGCTCTTCTTTTTCAACCTGCTTTTCTGGGTGAGTCGGGCAGGAGGAGACGTGGGAAGGGGCAATGCACGCGTGTAGAATGTGAATGCGGGATCCGGATCCAGTGGGAGGAGCCCCCTCTTGCAGGGGGGTGTGCAGGGGGGCGCCCAATCCCCGGTGCTTCTATTATCCCACTCTCTGGAGACGCGCCACTCGTGGGAATGCGTGCATTTCAACGGCTAAACCTCTTAAGAGTGGAAAGGGGCCTTGGAGGGCATCTAGTCCAACCCCTGGAGACCTGGACCAGGGATTCGAACCGCCGATCTTTCTGATCGACAAGCTCAGCGTCTTAGCTATTGAGCCACCTGCAACAAGCCACGATCGGCGGAAAGAAAGTTGGAACTCACTCCTTCCATCTGACCCGTGTTGGAAGCAGGATTCCCCTCCACCCTTGAGGATCCAGGCTGCGTGCACGCTGCCCCAAAGTGGGTCTGGGGGGGTTGGTGGTCTTAAAAAGCGAGACTTCCACCCTTCTGCCTTGCTTGAGCCCCGAGGGTCTCCTTCAACCCGGGGTAGGAGACTGAGCAGGACGTGGGAACTGGGAAGGTTGAGTTTGGAAAACGGAGGGGCTGCCCCAGATCCGTCCTTGGCCGCTCCAGCTGGGCAGGGGGCTTCTGAGCCCCCCACAGATGGGTTTTGCTGACCGCAATTAGGATATGCCTCCCATCCAAGGAGCTTGCAAGAAGTGATGTAGTTGGGCTGCTCAAATGCAGGTTGGACAGCTTGACCACCTGTGGATTTCAACTCCCAGAATTCCCAAGCCAGCTGGCTCGGGAATTCTGGGAGTTGAAGTCCACAGGTAAAAAGTTCCCATAATTACCCAGCCATCCACTAATACTCAAGAACTTAAAGATGGCTGGACTTCAACTCTTAGAATCCCCCACTCGGCTTAAAATTGCTGAGCTGGCTGGTTGGGAAATTCTTGGAGGAAGTCCACCCATCTTTAAAGTCGCTGAACCAGCTGGGGAATTTGGGGAGAGTTGAACTTCCCCCCAAACCTAAAGTTGCTGAGATTGAGAAATGCCAATCTAGATCTTGCCCTAATGGGAGGGGTTCTTCAATAAGCAATATGGGAAGAGGGGGGGGGGCAGATATTTGTCCTGTTCTGTCCCCAAAATATACAAAAGGCCCTTCTATCCAATTATGGGACGGGATAAATAGTATCCCCGGTGGATAAAAATACAGAGGAAATAATATCCCGTGGGGTTGTGGCCAGGATTTAGTGAAGTTCTAAACGTCTCTATTGAAAAACTTGAGGGGTCCTTGGTGGTCTCTGAGCTGGGTTGTTTTTTCCTTGGAGACGTTTCATGACCCAACTAGGGAACATCATCAGTACTGGGAGGAGGAGGAGGAGGAGGAGGAGGAGGAGGAGGAGGAGGAGGAGGACAATTATTGGGTCCTTAGTGGTCTCTGAGCTTGATTATTTTCTTGGAGACGTTTCATGACCGAACTAGGGAACATCATTAGTGCTAGAAGGAGGAGGAGGAGGAGGAGAACAATTATTGGATCCTTAGTGGTCTCTGAGCTGGGTTGATTTCTTGGAGACGTTTCATGACCCAACTAGGGAACATCATCAGTGCTGGAAGGGAGAGAAGGAGAAGGAGGAGGAGGAGGAGGAGGAGGAGGAGAATTGTGGGCTCCTTGGTGCTTTCTGAGCTGGGTTGCTTTCTTGCAGACGTTTCATGACCCAACTAGGGAACATCGTCAGTGCTATGATGAGGAAATCTCACCCCCTTCTAGTACTGATAATATTATCTAATTTGGGAGTGAAGCATCTGCAAGAAAACAACCAAGTTCAGAGAGCACCAAGGACTCCACGGTTTTACTTCTCCTCTTCTCCCCTTTCTCCTTCTCCTTCTCCTTCTCCTCCTCCTGTCTTCAAAGCCTTCTAGCACTGATGATATTACTTAGTTGGGTCATGAAATGTCTGTAAGAAAAGCCCAAGCTCAGAGAGCACCAAGGACCCCACAGTCCTCTTCTTCTTCTTCCTCCTCCTCCTCCTCCTCCTTCCCCTCCTCCTCCTCCTCTCCACAACACCCCTCCCTTCTAGCACTGATAATGTTCCCTAGTGGATCATGAAATGTCTGCAAGAAAACCCCCAAACTCAGAGAGCACCAAAGAGCCCTCATTTCAACCCCCAGTTACAAATATTCTCCAAACAAGAATACAAGTATTCTTTATTGAAAAACCTGGAGGTTTACGGTAAACTCTCCAGGCTTGGAACTCCCCACGCTTGTTCTCCAGATCTAGGGGTTCAAGGAACTTGGAAAGATGGATCCCCCTGATCCTTTGGACTGCCGTTCCTGACCAAAGGACCAGTTCTAATGCTCCTGGCTGTTTTTTTGTACAGGTGATTTCCGTAGTGTTGGTGGCCGTCGGGATCTATGCACGTCTGTTCAAGCATGGAGGTAAGGTATCAGCACTTCAAGCTGCATTTACTCTAGGGCTGACATAAGAAGGAGAAGTGAAGGAGTCTGGAAAGGGATGTTTGACTTTTCACCTACTTATTTTCCCTGGAGATAATGTCCCCTAGGAGATGGGATGGGAGGGGGGAAATTCCTTCGAGCTGGAGCGGTAGATTAGGGGTAGAGTGACTTGGAAGATGGCCAATGAGTGCAGGGGAGTGGGGAACAGAAAGGGAGGGTTTTGAGTCTGGAAGTCAGTGTTGGCTGCGATGGAGTCGGAGTTACAATGTCGTGCTTAATAAATGGGCGTTTTTCATCAAAGACTTTGTTTGAAATGCAATTTATTTGAGACGACCTCAAAACCTGACATAAGGTCTATGGAGATTCTCAATCATCCAGGTTGTGGTTTTCCCAAAGGTGCATTTTTTTCAAGAGGCAACTGAACTTTCTGGTTTTTTTTTTTTTTTGAAGACGTTTCGCTTCTCCTCCAAGAAGCTTCTTCAGCTCTTACTGAACCATGGGAAATGGAAGGATTGATACTCCTTGCAGACGGCTGCTCATTTGCATCTGTTAGGAAATGAGTATTACCTACCTTTGTTGGGTTGGCAATATAGTATAAACCCTCAATATAGCTTTAAGACTGCTGTATTGCATCATACTGTGTCCTGATTGGTTAGCTCTGTAGCCAATCTCCTTAAGAGGGAGCTAGAAACCTGGTTTGTTTCTGTTTGCTGTTCTTGCTCTCGGATATCTCTGTTTGCAAATCCAGAAGAACTGTTTATTGTGAATGACTACGACGACTGGTAAGAAGACTTTGTTATTGGATTTATCCCTGGACTGTCGTTTTGCTATCTCCTGCTTTATATGTGTATGACCTGGACTGTTTATTGGACTGTGCCTTACTATTTCCTGAAAGTAAACACAACTCAGTGTATCTGTGTGTTGGCTGTGTTTATTCGTAACTACTCTCAATCGCTTTCATGTGCACACCCTTGCTACTCAAGGGTTACTCTGCGAATTCCTTAACAGCATCCTTTTTAGAGAGTCATTGAGGCCACTTGGAGGTTTATCTGAGTCCTCAGGGTCACACCTGAGTGTTGTAAAGGGGTGTGGAACACAAGGAGTGTGCAATTCCAAGAAGGCTCCAAACCCATTTACACCACTCAGGTGACTCTGAGGACACAGACAAACCTCCAAGTGGCCTCAACGACCCTCTAAAAGGATGCAAATGACCAGCTGTCTGCAAGGAATATCAATCCTTCCGTTCCCCACCATCCAGTCAGAACTGAGGAAGCTTCTTGGATGAGAAGCGAAACGTCTTCAAAGAACAACCAGAAAATCCAGTTGCCTCTTGAAAAAAAACACCTTTGGGACAAGGAGGTAAGACATTGTCAACGAGCTCTGGTGGTGCAGCAGACTAAAGTGCCGTTAACTAGCACCAGCTGCCTGCAATTACTGCAAGTTCAAATCTCACCAGGCTCAAGGTTGACTCAGCCTTCCATCCTTCCGAGGTAGGTAAAATGAGGACTCTGATTGTGGGAGGCAATAAGGTGACTTTGTATAAAAAAAGAACACCGCTTAGGGGGGCCCCCGAAAAGCCCAACTAAGCAAGGTATATACAAAAAGTATGAAGGCTATTGCTTAACGCATTGTAAGCCACCCTGAGTCTCCGGAGGAAGGGCGGCCTATAAATCGAACCAATAAATAAATAAATAAATAAACGAGGGTCCCATCCAGCAGGCTTCATTTCCCCAGGAACTACAGTTAGTCCTCGACTTACAGCCAATTGTTTAGCGACTGCTCGAAGTTAAAATACCGCTGAGAAAAGTGACTTATGGACTGTTTTACGTTCATAAATCAAGGACCCCCCCCCCCCATATAAGGTCTCCTAACTTGAGGACCTAGTCGGACTAGAAGACCTCCAAGGGCCCTTCCAATTCTGTTATTCTGTAAGGCAGAAGTCTTCAAACTTGGCAGCTTTAAGACTTGTGGATTTCAACTCCCAGAATTCTCCAGCCAGCATAGCTGGCTGGAGAATTCTGGGAGTTGAAGTCCACAAGTCTTAAAGCTGCCAAGTTTGAAGACCTCTGCTGTAAGGTCTTCCTGCTTGAGCAGTGGGTTGGACTAGATGACCTCTAAGGTCCCTTCCAGCCTAGGATTCTATGCTTTAAGTGAAAGGGAGAGCACACACAATATGACGGTTGGTTTGATGCAAAAATCTTGCTCGCCGGACCAAAACGGACAAACTCGCCTTTCTCTCCATTTCCTCGCTAGAAGCAGCTGTGGCTTGTCTTGCTATGGATCCGTCCGTCTTGCTCGTGGTCATTGGTGTCCTGATGTTCTTCATCACGTTCTGTGGCTGCGTGGGCTCCATGCGGGAGAACATCCCTTTGCTGCTGACGGTGAGCGGTGGGCCTCCATGAATGGTCAATGATAGGAATAGCACTAGCCCTTAGTCTTATATACCGCTTCACAGGTGCTTTCCAGCCCTCTCTAAGCGGTTTACAGAGTCAGCCTCTTGCCCCCTCAACCATCTGGGTCCTCATTTGACTGACCTGGTCAGGATCGAACTGTTTACAGTGGGCAGAGTCAGCCTGCAATGCTGCATTCTAATCACTGCATCACCATAGTCCTTCCTTCCTTCCTTCCTTCTATCCATCCATCCCTCTTTCTCCCTCCCTTCCTTCTTTAGCACTTAGCAATAGACTTATATACTGCTTCACAGTGCTTTCATAGCCCTCTCTAAGTGGTTTACAGAGTCAGCCTCTTGCCCCCAACAATCTGGGACCTCCTTTTGCCAACCTCGGAAGGACAGAAGGCTGAGTCAACCTTGAACTGGTCAGGATTGAACTGCTGCCAGTCGGCAGAGTTAGCCTGCAATACTGCACACTCACCACTGCGCGACCAGGGCTTTTCTTTCCTTCCTTCTCCCTCTCCTCTCCTCCTTCCCTCCCTCCTAATCCTAACCCTCCCTCCCTTCCTTCTCATCACCCATCCTTTCCTTCCTTCCTTCCCTTCCTTCCTTCCTTCCTTCCTGCCCTCTCCTTTCTTTCCTTCCTTCCTTCCATCTCCTTTCCTTCCCTCTCCCTTCCTTCCTTCCTTCCTTCCCTCCCTCTCCTTTCCTTCCTTCCTTCCTTCCTTCCTGCCCTCTCCTTTCTTTCCTTCCTTCCTTCCATCTCCTTTCCTTCCCTCTCCTTTCCTTCCTTCCTTCCTTCCTTCCTTCCCTCTCCTTTCTTTCTTTCCTTCCTTCCTTCCATCTCCTTTCCTTCCTTCCCTCTTCTTTCTTTCCTTCCTTCCTTCCTTCCCTCCCTCTCCTTTCTTTCCTTCCTTCCTTCCATCTCCTTTCCTTCCTTCCATCTCCTTTCCTTCCTTCCTTCCTTCCTTCCCTCCCTCTCCTTTCTTTCCTTCCTTCCTTCCAACTCCTTTCCTTCCTTCCTTCCTTCCTTCCTTCCTTCCTTCCTTCCCTCTCCTTTCCTTCCTTCCTTCCTTCCCTCCCTCCCTCTCCTTTCTTTCCTTCCTTCCTTCCCTCTCCTTTCCTTCCTCATCCCTTCATCTCGTTTTTCTCTCCCCCCTTCCTTCCTTTTTCTTTCTCCTTTCCTTCCTTTCTTAGCACTTAGCAATAGCACTTAAACTTATATACCACTTCACAGTGCTTTACCGCCCTCTCTAAGCACTTTCAGTCTATACACTAAAAAGTTCTTAATTTCTAATTTGAGAAAAGCTCTTTTTCTCCTACTTGACCCTCCTTAGAGACTCCTAGCTGAAAAGAAATAAATTCACAAAGGAACTTTTATTTACAGCCAACTCTTCCAAATAGCTCAGCCCCGAAAGAATCTCAGATTTGGCTGGAGATGAAAACAGTTTTATCAAAAACAATTCAATTGATAAATATCACGCGAAGTGTTTACAAATCAAATTCAGGATGTGTAACCTTGTTTCTATAGCTCGGTCGAAAAATTGCTGCTGTGATTTTAGAGTGTTTCTCTGAAAGTAAAATTTTAACTTGTTCAGAAATGCCTTGGCATCGATTTTTTTAAAAAAGGCTGGATAATATCCTGCTGAAAACTCTTATAAAATTCATAATGGAAGAAAATATGATGCACCGTTTTAAAAATAACAAGTAGACCTCTGCTTACAACCATTCGTTTAGTGACTGTTCAAAGTTACAACGCCCATTAAAAAAAGTGGTTTACAATTGATCCTCACACTTACGACGGTCAACAGCATCCCCACGGTTACATGATCAAAATTTGAGTGGCAACTGGCATGTACTTATGACGGTGGTTGCAACTTTCTGGAGTGGCGTGAATGGCAATCTTTCCCGTTGTTTCCAGTAGAAATATTGTTGGAGTTTGTTGCAAAAATCAAATCCAGAAGCACACACTTATTCAGCAGGATTCATTTAAATAAGAAACTTCTTTATATACAAGAATATGCATTCAATACCAACAGCAGAGTTCTTTCAATGTGGTAGACGTTACAGGCAGATCACAAGGCAGGAGAGAACAGTTAGTTTCATTTCAGCAGAGGAGACAGCATGCACAGACTCCTTAGTTTCAGTTTCAATTCTCTGCACAGACTCAGAAGCTGCAGACTAAGACAAGCCCAGTCTGTCTCAGCTTCCAATTGGCTGACTAGTTGCTATGCCTATTCATTGGCTGACCTTGTTACCATGTCTCTGCCAGTTCATGAATAATCTGACAAATATCGCTTGGGGAATCTAGACTTGTTTAACAACAATGGTGCTTCGCTTTACCACCATGGAATAATGCTTGGTAAAATTGGGTCTCGTCCTGTGATGACTCGATTTCCTTATGATGGAGATTGTGGTTTCAATTGTGGTCGTAAGTGGCGGACTTAACTATATATTTCTTTGAATTGTCCCAGAGTACTTGACTGAGATGTGGGGGAGGGGGAGGGTGTATAGAAATTGACTAAAAAAGAAATATTTTGTCCTTGCAGTTTTCCTTCTGTTTGGCCCTCCTTTTCCTGCTACTGCTGGCTGCGGGCGTTCTCGGATTCGTCTTTTCGGACAAGGTGGGTGCAGAAAAACTCCAGCCTGCATAAAACTCGACATCAATATCATTTGTTCAGGAAAAAAGTTCTTTTGGGTGAACCGACCTCTTATTCAGTCATGGTGGTGCAGTGGTGAGAATGCAGTATTGTAGGCTAACTCACTGCCCACTGCCAGGAGTTCGATCCTGACCGTCTCAAGGTTGACTCAGCTTTCCATCCTTCCGAGGCGGGTAAAATGATGACCCAGATGGTTGGTGGCAAGAGGCTGACTCTGTAAACCTCTTAAAGAGGGCTGTAGAGCACTGTGAAGCGGTATATAAGTCTATGTGCTAGTGGGAAGTGGGAAGGGAGGGAGGGAGGAAGGAAGGAAGGGGGAGGAAGGACAGATGAAGGAGGGATGGAAGGAAGGAACATAGGGGAGGAAGGGGGAAAGAGGGAAGGAAGGAAGGGGGAGAGAGAAAGTAGAGAAAGGATGGGAAGATGGAAAGAAGGATGGGTGGAAGGAAATAAGGAAGGAGAAAGGCAGGATGGAAGGACGGAAGGGCCTTGGTGGCATAGTGGTTAGACTGCAATATTGCAGGCTGACTCTACTAACTGCCAGCAGTTCGATCCTGACCGCCTCAAGGTTGACTCAGCCTTCTATCCTTCCGAGGTGGGTAAAATGAGGACCCAGATTGTTGGGAGCAAAAGGCTGACTCCGTAAACCTCTTAGGGAGGGCTGTAAAGCACTGTGAAGCGGTATATAAGTCTACATGCTAGTGTCATTTTTTTTGTTCCAGGCGCGAGAGAAGATGAGTGACATGGTCAACAACGCCATTGTTCACTACCGAGATGACTTGGACCTGCAGAACCTGATCGATTTTGGTCAGAAGGAGGTAGGGTTTGGTAGGACCATCCAGTCTTCCTTTGGTCTTCGAAACCCAACCACTGGTTGGGTTGCCCAATGACAAAGGAAGGCCAGGACCAAGAGGTTGTCCATGCTGGAGCCCCACCCTCCCTTTCGAATTGAAGCTGGTGGTGGGATCACCTGGTACTTAGAAGACATGTGAGAACCTAGATCTTTGAAGGACAGTCTAGAACTAGGGTGTGTGTTTTTTTTAATCATGATTATGGATGTTGTTGTGGCTCCGTTACCTGAGCCTGTGTGATTGGCAGGAGAGGATTCCGAGAGTGAAGGAGAGGAGTTGGCAAGGCTTCCCTCTCCAGGACCCTCCTCTCTGGCAATGCCTTCGGTGTCCGCCGAAAGGCAAGAAATAGGGCCGGGCCCAAGCACGTCCACGCAGCCACAGGTGGACAGTGATGAGGGAAATGAGTCTTGGCTGGATCCACGCCAGCGTCGCAGAGATAAGCGCGCGCAACAGAAGAAAAGGCGTGCCCGAGATTAGGCTGAGTCACTGGACCACACCCCACAGGAGATAAAAGGGAGCGTGGTGGCCAGTCAAACCTTGAGACAAACAAAGCTGAAAGCTCCCACGCCATTCTGCATTGCCGGACTTTTTGCTATAGACTTTGCTGGATTATCTGTGGACTTGATTGACTCCGTAATTATTGAGCTGTTTCTTTTGATGTACCAGGAGTGGGGAGAAGTTATCTTTCCTCTTTGTAAGTAATAAACTCTTGGCAGGCAGCCACTAGGTTGTTGCCAAGTTCCGTTATCATAAGGAAAAGGATTTTGCCGGCTGGTTTGGTCTTTAACTCTTGAACGTCTGTTGGTGTGTGTGCGTGGGGTTGGGGACAGAACAGATGTACTCTAATGCTTCATAGAATCCTTGAGCTGGAAAGGATCACCTGTACCATTTCAGACAAGTGACTGTCCAGTCTCTTCTTTAAAAACTTCCAGTGATGGAGCACCCACCACTTCTGGTGGCAAGCTGTTCCACTGGTTAATTATTCTGACTTTCAGGAAATTTTTCCTCAGTTCCAGATTGCTTTTCTCCTGGATTAGTTTCCATCCGTTGATTCTTGTCCTGCCTTCAGGGTCTTTGGAGAATAGATGGACTCCCTATTCTTTGTGGCAGCCCCTCAAATATTGGAAGATGCTCTCATGTCTCCCCTAATTCTTCTTTTCATTAAACTAGACCTACCCAATTCCTGCACCCGTTCTTCCTATGTTTTAGCCTCCAGTCCCCTAAAATCATCTTGGTTGCTCTATTCCACACTCTTTCTTAGGGTCCTACAAGCATTTATTAAGCCACTGTTCAAAGATGTCGAAGGCATCGAAAAAATGATTGATGAAGTGCCTCTCCTTCCTTTCCACGTAGTTCGGCTGCTGTGGGGGCGTCTCCTACAGGGACTGGTCCCAAAACATGTACTTCAATTGCACACCCCAAAATCCCAGCCGGGAATTTTGCTCGGTGCCTTATTCCTGTTGCCGGCAACCGAAAGGCCAGGTGAGTCAAAAAGGAAGGCTCTCTCTTGATGGGGATGATGAAGTCCAGGTGGGCAGGGAAGAGACCGATCCAAAATCACGGGGTTCTTTCTTTCTTTTTAAATCAAATCGGTGGTGGGTTGCTCCCGGTTCGCACCGGTTCGCAAGAACCGGTAGTAAAAATTTGTAGTAGTTCGGAGAACCGGTAATAACATTGGCTGGCCACGCCCCCAAACCAGTCCCCGGCCCGGTCGCCGCTCACTTACCCCGCCCAACTCATCAGAGGCTTTTTTTTTTTTTACTTTTAAAAGCATTTTTTCTACAACCGCTTCCGCCGAAAAAAATGCTTTTAAAAGTGTAAAAAAAAAAAGCCTCTGACAATCGTGCGGCTCAACTGGGATCGTCAGAGGCTTTTAAAAGCATTTTTCAGCCGAAGAGGTTGTAGAAAAAAAAATGCCTTTAAAAGGCCTCTGACGATCCCAGCTGAGTTGCCTGATCGTCAGAGGCTTTTAAAAGCATTTTTTTTCTGCAACCTCTTAAGGTTTTAGAAAAAATGCTTTTAAAAGTAATAAAAAAAAAAAGTTGGCCACGCCCACCCACATTACCCCCCCACAAGCCACGCCCATAAAATAAGCCACACCCACAGAACCGGTAGTAAAAAATTTTAGAACCCACCCCTGGAGCAAACGGTAGCAAACTAAATTAAAACCCGCTACTGAATGAAACTAATACAGCCGTCCATCTCACAAGAACTGACTCTGGATGGTGTACAATGAAGATATAAAGCAACGCAGGTAATCCTTGACATAGAATCATAATTCTGTAGTCCTCGACGTACGACTATAATTGAGCCCAGCATTTCGGTTGTTAAGTGAGACATTTGTTAAGTGAGCTTTGTCCCGTTTTACGAGCTTTCTTGCTGCAGTGGCTAAGTGAAGCACTGCACTTGTCAAATTAGTAGCCCGGTTATTAAGTAAATCTGGCTTCCCCCCTTGACTTTGATCATCAGAAGGTCGCTGTGACCCCCCCACCGGGGACAGTGCGACCGTCATAAGTACGAGTCAGTGGCCAAGCATCCGAATTTTGATCACAGGAAGGCTGCCCCAGTCGTAAGTGTGAAAAACGGACCGACAGTAAAGTTGCTTTTTTCAGTGCCATTGTAACTTTGGCCACTAAGTGAAATCTTGAAAGTCGAGATCTACCTGTAAATTGTCCTCATGAATGTTCCCATCGCCAACTCTAAACACTGAATTCTGTAAATTTAAACCCCAATGCTCTTTTACCAGGGAAACCTAACTTTGTGTGTCTGGATGCACGCACCTGTGTGTGTTTCAAAAGTAAAACATTTTTACTTAGTCTGCCAATATTTGGGGGAGAAATCCTTTTACATTCCTGTTTTCCCCAAATGTGGCCATTCCTTCTTATTTACTCGCTGCCCTGGGGGAAAAAACCATATGGGCAGAGGTGAAATTCAGATTTTTTTACTACTGGTTCTGTGGGCGTGGCTTGGTGGGCGTGGCTTGGTGGGCGTGGCAGGGGAAGGATACTGCAAAATCCCCATTCCCAACCCCACTCCAGGGGAAGGATATTGCAAAATTTCCATTCCCACCCCACTCCAGGGGAAGGATACTGCAAAATCTCCATTCCCTCCCCACTCCAGGGGAAGGATACTGCAAAATCTCCATTCCCTCCCCACTCCTGGGAGAAGGATATTGCAAAATCTCCATTCCTTCTTCACTCCTGGGAGAAGGATATTGCAAAATCTCCATTCCCAACCCCACTCCAGGGGAAGGATATTGCAAAATCCCCATTCCCACCCCACTCCAGGGGAAGGATACTGCAAAATCTCCATTCCCACCCCACTCCAGGGGAAGGATACTGCAAAATCTCCATTCCCTCCCCACTCCTGGGAGAAGGATATTGCAAAATCTCCATTCCTTCTTCACTCCTGGGAGAAGGATATTGCAAAATCTCCATTCCCAACCCCACTCCAGGGGAAGGATATTGCAAAATCCCCATTCCCACCCCACTCCAGGGGAAGGATACTGCAAAATCTCCATTCCCTCCCCACTCCAGGGGAAGGATACTGCAAAATCTCCATTCCCACCCCACTCCAGGGGAAGGATACTGCAAAATCTCCATTCCCTCCCCACTCCTGGGAGAAGGATATTGCAAAATCTCCATTCCTTCTTCACTCCTGGGAGAAGGATATTGCAAAATCTCCATTCCCAACCCCATTCCAGGGGAAGGATATTGCAAAATCCCCATTCCCACCCCACTCCAGGGGAAGGATACTGCAAAATCTCCATTCCCACCCCACTCCAGGGGAAGGATACTGCAAAATCCCCATTCCCTCCCCACTCCTGGGAGAAGGATATTGCAAAATCTCCATTCCCTCTCCACTCCTGGGGGAAGGATATTGCAAAATCTCCATTCCCAACCCCATTCCAGGGGAAGGATATTGCAAAATCCCCATTCCCACCCCACTCCAGGGGAAGGATACTGCAAAATCTCCATTCCCACCCCACTCCAGGGGAAGGATACTGCAAAATCCCCATTCCCTCCCCACTCCTGGGAGAAGGATATTGCAAAATCTCCATTCCCTCTCCACTCCTGGGGGAAGGATATTGCAAAATCTCCATTCCCAACCCCACTCCAGGGGAAGGATATTGCAAAATCCCCATTCCCTCCCCACTCCTGGGGGAAGGATACTACAAAATCCCCATTCCCACTTCACTCTAGGGGAAGGATACTGCAAAATCCCCATTCCCTCCCCACTCCTGGGGGAAGGATATTGCAAAATCTCCATTCCCACTCCAGGAGAAGGATACTGCAAAATCTCCATTCCCACCCCACTCCAGGGGAAGGATTTTGCAAAATCTTCATTCCCACCCCACTCTGGGACCAGCCAGGGGTGGTATTTGCTGGTTCTCCGAACTACTCAAAATTTCTGCTACCGGTTCTCCAGAACCTGTCAGAACCTGCTGGATTTCACCCCTGCATGTGGGATAATTAAAGGGCCACAGTCCCAGGTGAATAAGTCAATGGATGCTGGCTTGGGGTATAGCCTGGGAATCCTTCTTTACGTGTGACCCTTTTTGGCCCTTTCCCGCCCAGTTGGTCATCAACACTATGTGCGGTAAAGGGGTGCAGACCCTTAGCTACTCCATAGCCGGCGAAGTCATTCACACCAACGGCTGCATCGATAGGCTGGTGGACTGGATGCACAGCAACCTCCTGCTCATCGGGGCCGTGGCCCTGGGCCTCACACTCCCCCAGGTAAGGAGAAGAATAAGGAATTAGAATATAGAACAATAGAATAGAATAAAATAAAATTCTTTATTGGCCAAGTGGGATTGGACACACAAGGAATTTGTCTTTGGTGCGTATGCTCTCAGTGTACATAAGGAAAATAAAATACATTCATCAAGAATAAAAAGTTACAACACTTAGCGATAGTCACGGTTACTAATAAGTTATCAAATCGTACTAGGAAAGTTTTGTGACCCAGGCCCAAGTAGGTAGTAATCGACGCAAACAGTTCCAAAACAAACAGACTTTATTAGAACAGATGAGAATTAACGGATTCTCAGCGTAGTCCAAACTAAATTAAAACAAACTCTTCATAACACAAATTCTTCAGTCTAATCACCAACCTTGGTATAATTAGGCCAACTGCCAAAGGCTTCTCTTGGCAAAAGTTCAAAAGCAGACGACACCGACAAGAGATAATTGCAGCAAGACTATCAACGTTGTTTTCCGACAAAGAGCCCAAGAGCCGTTGCTGGTCTTTTTAAGCCTTATGGGAGGGGCCATTCATCTCCTGGCCTTACTCCTGAGTCGTCCTTTTTGCTTTAGCTGCTCTTGCTTTCTGGCAGCTCTTCTCATGCGTCCACTAGGAACAGGCTCCTCCTGTTCCTCTGCGTCTCTGCTGTCAGCCTCTGGAGGCTCCGGAGTCCGCACCTCACTCCCCGATGGCCCTGGCCCCATCTCTGCCTCCGATGCAGAGCCCTCATCCGGGCCTTCCCCAGCCTCCAGGACTGGCCCCTGTTCTTCCTCAGCCTCATCGCTGTCCAACTCTGCTGCCAGCTCTGCAGGTTGCTAGCGAACCACAACAGAAACAAATAAAAACAATATAATTGAAAGATACAAGCAACATGGTTATGGTAATAAGTGGGAAGAGATAGATGCTAGTATGGAAGAGAAGAATAATAGTAAGACACTTAGTAAATAATTTGACAGTGTTGAGGGAATTATTTGCTTAGCAGAGTGATGGCGTTTGGGGAAAAAACTGTCCTTGTGTCTAGTTGTTTTGGTGTGCAGTGCTCTATAGCGTCGCTTTGAGGATAAGAGTTGAAACAGTTGATGTCCAGGATGCGAGGGGTCTGTAGGTATTTTCCCAGCCCTCTTTTTGACTCGTGCAGTCTACAGGTCCTCCATGGAAGGCAGGTTGGTAGCCATGGTTTTTTCTTCTGCCGTTCTAATGATCCTCTGAAGTCTCTGTCTGTCTTGTTGGGTTGCAGAGCCAAACCAGACAGTTATGGAGGTGGAGATGACAGACTCCATAATTCCTCTGTAGAACTGGATCAGCAGCTCCTTGGGCAGTTTGAGCTTCCTGAGTTGGTGCAGAAAGAACGTTCTTTGTTGTGCTTTTTTGATGACGTTTTTGATGTTGGGTCTCCATTTTAGGTCTTGCAATATGGTAGAACCTAGAAATTTGAAGGTCTCTGCTTGATACTGGGTTGTCCGGTATTGTGAGAGATGGAAGTATGGGAGGGTTTCTCCTGAAGTCTACCACCATGTCTACGATTTTGAGTGTGTTCAGTTCCAGATTGTTCCGATCGCACCACGAGGCTAGTTGTTCAACCTCCCGTCTCTATGCGGATTCCTCGTTGTCTCGAAGGAGACCGATGAGGAATAGAATAAGGGATAGAATAGGAATAGGAACGGGAACAGAACTCAATTCTTTATTGGCCAAGTGTGATGGGACACACAAAGAATTTGTCTCCGGTGCTAAAGCTCTCACTGTACACACAAAGAGTAAGAACTCCATTTTCAACTTTTGCTAGGTGCCTTGGTGGTGCAGCGGACTAAGTGCTGTTATGTAGCACTTAGCTGCCAGCAATTAGTGCGAGTTCAAATCTCACCAGGCTCAAGGTTGACTCAGCCTTCCATCCTTCTGAGGTAGTTAAATTGAGGACCCAGACAAGATGACTTTGTAGAAACACCGCTTATGGGAGGCCAAAACGCCCTACTGAGCAGGTATATACAAAAGAATGAAGGCTATTGCTATAAGTGCATTGTAAGCCGCCCTGAGTCTTCGGAGGAGGGCGGCATATAAATTGAACTAATAAATTGAAGTAATAAACACACAACACAGGATCTCCTTCCAGAGGGAGTGTGATCATGGGTGCAGCCCAGTCAAAATTGAAGCTAGTCCTCGATGTACGACTGTTGTTCCCTTAGTGACCATTCCAACTCAGAATGAACCTCCCTGGGATAATAGGCGGCCATAGACAATTGAATCCCAAATTTCCGTTGCAAAGGGAGACCTTCGTTAAGTGAGTTCTGCCCCCAGCTGATGAGACAGGCTCAACTCTTTTCACGTTTTGTGTCCTTTTGTGTTTCTCTCCCTTTTTCCCCCGACCCACCGGCCGCAGCTGATTGGCATCCTGCTGTCCCAAGTCCTGGTCAGTCAAATCAAAGACCAGATCAAGTTCCTGAGCTATAACCAACGACACCAGACCGATTACTGGTAGTCAAGGACAGGCATCAAAGGAGCCCCTTGGTTGAGGAGCAGAAGATGTCCAAGAACTTCCTGCTTGGATGCCTTCAGGAACTGGAAAGATCTCCATCCAGCTAAGCTTCCAGGAACTTCGGAGGTGGACACCACCTTCTCCCTTTCTCCTGAATTTAGGAAGAAGATCCCCCGTAAGGTGGACTTTGAAGGAGCAGCATAGGAAGAGCGTTGACAAGGTTTTGAACTTGGGTGTTGGAGAAGACAACTTAGAACAGGGGTCTCCAACCTTGGCAACTTTAAGACTTGTGGACTTCAACGCCCAGAGTTCTTCAGACAGCAAAGCTCAGCCAGTTTTGCTGGCTGAGGAACTCTGGGCGTTGAAGTCCGCAAGTCTTAAAGTTGCCAAGGTTGGAGACCCCTGTCTTAGAAGACTGCGGGCAACCAAGACAAAGGACCAAAATAGATCGTTGAAGAAATCTGGGTACATTTCTCACTCAAGTCACAAATGACCAGGCTCAGATCATCCTATTATGGACACTTTTGTTTGAAGACCTAACTTCTGGAGAAGGTTCTGAGGTTGGGACAGATGGAAAGAAAGAGATGAGGAAGACCAAGGAGATGGACTCGGCTAGAATGGGTGAACCATTGGAAGCCCAGAATCAGATTGGGGACATCCTGGAGAACATCTACATGGTTGCTAAGAGTTCACCCCAACTTGATGGCACATATTGGTCGTTCTCGACTTACGACCACAATTGAGCCTAAAATTGATGTTGCTTAACCAGACATTTGTTAAATGAATTTTGCCCCGTTTTACGACCTTTCTTGTCACAGTCGTTAAGAGAATCACTGCAGTGGTTAAGTTAGGAACACAGTCGTTAAGTGAATCCAGCTTCCCCATTGACTTTGCTTGTCAGAAGGTCACAAAAGGGGATCACGGAACCCCCGGAACACTGCGACTGTCATAAATACGAGTCAGGTGCCAGATGTCCGAATTTTGATTATGTGACTGTGGGGATGCTGCGACGGTCGTAAGTGTGAAAAGCAGTCACAAATCACTTTTTCAGTGCCATTGTAATTTCCAACGGTCACTAAACCGAACGATTGTAAATGGAGGACTACGTTATCTGTAGTGGAGTGTGGCAATGAGTGGACCAGTTCCCAGAATTCCCCAGCCAGCAGTTTTATCCCGTGATGGCGAACCTATGGCACGTGGAGCCATATCAGTGGGCACGCGAGCTCAGCTCCGGCTGACGCTCATAAGTCACTTTTTCAGTGCCGTTGTAACTTCAGACGGTCACTAAACAAACTGTTGTATGTCGAGGATTATCTATAACCATGATGGCGACACCTATGGCATATCAGTGGGCATGTGAGCTCAGCTCCAGAGCTCATGTGCCTGCCGGCCAGCAGATTTTCGGGCCTTCTGGGCCCACCAGAAGTCAGGAAACACGCTGTTTCTGGCCTCCCCAGGCTCCTAGAAAGGCTCTGGAGCCTGGGAAGAGCGAAAAACGGGCCTGTGCCTGTGTCATTTTTGTCGTCCCATTTTTCATCACCACCAAGATGAAGCCGAGGAGGCTGGTCAAAGGGCTCCGAATCAAAATCCCTACAGGACCAAGGTTGGGGGTGGGGTGGGGGGTTTGAAACCATCTTTCCATTTTGGGGAGGGGGGGGGCTCTTATCCACAGCCCAGACTTCTTAAACCAGCTTCTGTAGAGACCCTGGTGGAAAAATGCACCTGAAGAAATGGTTGGTCAAAACTGAACTCCCCTTCAGTTTTGTCGGTGGTCTTGTCCGGATGTTCTGACTGTCCGGATGATGATCCCCGGAGAGAATCCTTGATGAAAACCCCACCCACCCACCCCTGAAAGCAGCCCCTGCCTCCTGAGACCCCAGGAACCAGCCCCTCCCTGCTGAACCCCCTCCCCAGCAGCTGGCCTTGCTGACCCCCCTAGCAAGCAGCCCCTCCCTGCTGAGCCCCCCCAAACAGCCCCTCCCTGCTGAGCCCCCAGGAACCAGCCCCTCCCTGCTGAGCCCCCAGGAACCAGCCCCTCCCTGCTGAGCCCCCCCCCAGCAGCTGGCTCTGCTGACCTCTCTAGCAAGCAGCCCCTCCCTGCTTAGCCCCCCCCGAACCAGCCCCTCCCTGCTGAGCCCCCAGGAACCAGCCCCTCCTAGCTGAGCCCCCCCCAGCAGCTGCCTCTGCTGACCCCAAGTGGCTCGTCCTGCTGATCCCCCTAGCAAGCAGCCCCACTCTGCTTAGCCACCCCATAACCAGCCCCTCCCTGCTGAGCCCCCCTCCCCAGCAGCTGGCTCTGCTGACCCCCTAAGTGGCTCGTCCTGCTGACTCCCCTAGCAAACAGCCCCTCCCTGCTGAGCCCCCCCAAGGAAACAGCCCCTCCCTGCTGAGCCCCCAGGAAACAGCCCCTCCCAGCTGAGCCCCCCCAGCAATCAGCCCCTTCCTGCTGAGCCCCCCACCCACCCAGGAACCAGCCCCTTCCTGCTGACACTCCCCCAGTGGCCAGCCCCTCCTTCCTGCCCCCCCCAGCAACCAGCCCCTCCTGCTTGAACCCCCCCTCCCGCACCAGCGGCCAACCCCTCCCTGCTGACGTGCCCAGGGATGTGGCTCTGAGAGCAGTGGGCGGGCAGAGGGACCACCCAAGCCGGCCCAGCTTTTCCCAGCAAAGGGGGGGGCTCTGGAGAGAGTGGGGAAGCCTTTCCCCACCCCTCATCTATTTCAAGGCTGGCCGTGCCACGTCAGAGGCTGGGCAGGCAGGGAAAGGACACCCTGCTGGACGACAGGGGGGTGGGCTCCTCCTGGACTAGGCAAGGGGGGCCCTGGGCTGCCCCTCGACCCCTGGATAGATTTGCTGGGTTGTTCCAGAGCAGCGGCTGGCCAAGGGGGGGTCCCCTGCAATGCCCCCCCGCGGACCCCTGAATTGGAGTCTCCACCGTTTCCATGGGCTTCATCCTGCATCCAAAGACGCAGAGGGGTCTTTCCCCCAATTTCTAGCATCCATTGAAGTCTGGGGTTCCTGGAAGTCAGGAGCCTGGAGGACTAACAGTTCTCTCTTGTCCAAGGCAGGTCAAAAAAGTCAAGATGGCGGCCAGCATTGCAATATCTGTAATCATCCATTTGGGTTTTTTGGACCCAAATTAGACAAATTTTGGGCCCTGATGGATCATTGCAGGCTCCTTTGCAAAGGAAGCGAGGAAGAAGAGGAGGGGGCAGGAAGCTTTAGGCTGTGGGCGGGGGGGGCTGGGGCTGAGGCCCTCCCGTGTCTTGGGTTCAGGTTCCGCTCTTCGAAAAGTCGATCACACCGTTTGTGATTGTTTTCAATATGTTTCGTGTGTGTGTCACGTGATCCCCTTTTGCAACTTTCTGACCAGGCCAGCTCAACGGGGGGAAGCCAAATTCACTTAACGACCGGGTTATATTACCACTTAACAACTGCGGTGACTTGCTTAACAATGATAGCAAGAAGGGTCGTAAAACGGCCCCAAATTCGCCGAACCAGTGTCTTGCTTAGCAATGGAAGTGTGGGGCTCCATTGCCGTCGTAAATCAAGGACTATCTGCAATATTGAAATTATTGCAATAGTTTGAATTCTTAAAAAAACTTTCGGTTACTATATAACAAATATAAAATTAAAACTCAGAAGGAAAGATTTGCCTCTGAAAAGATCGAAAGAATCAATCCTTTATTTGGAAGAGTATTCTGAGAGCAGGGCTTGTCCGTGTAGAGAGAGAGAGAGTCAAAAAAGTCAAGATGGCCACCAAAACCATGCTACCGTCCTCACACTTATGACTGCTGGAGCATTCCCACGGTCACGGGAATTAAAATTTAGGCTTGGCAACCGGCATGCATTTAGAATTTTGTTGTCCTGGGCTCATGTAATCTCCATTTGCAGCCTTCCCAGCTGGCTTTCCACAAGGAACGTCAAAGAGGGAAGCCCGATTTGCTTAATGACCGCATGATTCGCTTAACAACCTCACTGATTGGCTTAACACACCGTGGCAAAATGGGCCGTTAAATCATGCACGTCTCACTTAACAATCCCCTTGCTCTAACTATTTATTTATTTATTTATTGGTTTGATTTATTTATTTATTGGTTCGATTTATATGCCGCCCTTCTCCGGAGACTCAGGGCGGCTTACAATGCGTTAAGAAATAGCCTTCATATTTTTGTATATACCTGCTTAGTAGGGCTTTCGGGGACCCCCTATTTTATACAAAGTCACCTTATTGCCCCCACAATCCGGGTCCTCATTTTACCTACCTAGGAAGGATGGAAGGCTGAGTCAACCTTAAGCCTGGTGAGATTCGAACTCGCAGTAATTGCAGGCAGCTGGCAACTAAGTGCTACTTTAACAGCACTTAGTCCACTGCGCCACCAGGCTCAATGGACATCGCGGTCCCAATTATGGTTGTAAGTGAAATTCTTCCTGAATCCCATCCTGTGGCAGTGAGTTCCACTGTTTAACAGACATTTGTATGAGGAAATCCTTCTGTTTAATGGTCTGGAATGAGTTGTGGTTTTAATTTTGGTCAATGACCCAGAATTCTGATGCTGTGACTGAGTATGCGAAGAGAAGAGAAGAGAAGAGAAGAGAAGAGAAGAGAAGAGAAGAGAAGAGAAGAGAAGAGAAGAGAAAATAGAAAATAGAAAATAGAGAAGAGAAAAAAGAGAAAAGAATAGAATAGAATAGAATAGGATTTAGAATAGAATAGGTTAACCTATTTTTAACCAAAGAACTACAAGAAAGAGAAGAACCAGATAATTACAAAATATGGAATAATTGGTATAATTGGTTAAAAATTAGAAATATACAAAAAATATAGGGGGAAATATTACCGATTTAAATATATATATATTAAAAAAATGTTATTAGATTAAGGAGAGGTGAAGGAATATACTATAAGTAGAATTGTAGAATGTCACTCTGAAAAAATGCTTAAGAAGAAATTATACTCTTTTTGTGTATATGTTGTATAAATGTTTGTTGTGTATATGTTATGTATGTCTTTTTTAATATTTATATTCAATAAAAATTATTTTAAAAAAATAGGATAGGATAGGATAGGATAGGATAGAATAGAATAGAGTAGAATAGGATTTAGAATAGGATAGGATAGAATAGAGTAGAATAGAATAAGACCAGAAATAGAAGAATGATTTTTCCCCAGCGCCTCCTTCTGCAACCGGGCGCCCTCCGCTTTCTCTCTCGGCTCCCACAATCCTCGACCAAACGAGAAGGGGGGAGAGGGGGAGAGACCTATTTGGGAAGGGCCGCCTTCGGAGCGTCACGCTTCCCCCGCTCGCCGAGTAGGGGCTCCGCGGCCCGGGGCGGCCTTTGTGGGGCGCGAGCCTCTGCTTGGGGTGGGGGGCGCCCTCCTCTGCGCCCAAGCAGCCGGTGGGAACGCTCGCTTTGTGCGGGACGGGACGGCGGGCGGAGGCCGGGCTGCCTCCCTCCATCCCGCCGCATTCTTCAGCTCCGAGCCTAACAAAGCCGGGAGGCGGCGGGGAGCCGCGGCCAAACTTTGCCAAACTTTTTTTCCCCCCGAAGTTTACAAAAGTTTGCCAAACTTTGCAACAGTTTGCCAAACTTTAGAAAAGTTTGCCAAACTTTCTTTCCTTCTCACAAAGAGCCCCTCTTCGGGCGGGGGGGACGGAGGAAAAGCCTTTCCCCCGCGGGGAAGGGAGCGGGAGCATGGGCTGCGCCCCCCGGCTGCCCCCTCCTCGCCCAGCAACCCCCCAAGTCCTGGGACCGGCCGCGCTCGCGCAGCCCGGTGGGTCCTAGGCGCGCGGCGGTGGGTCCCCATGGCCCGCGGCGGGCGGCTGTGCTGCGCCCTAGCCTGCTACTGGCTGGGGCTTCTCGGTGCGGCGGCTTCGCTGAACGGCAGCTCGCCGTTGGAGGATCGGTGCAAGCGCGCCGCGGCCTGCGAGGCCCTCCGGGAGAGCAACTGCTTGGGATCGCCGCTGCCCTACGCCGCCACCTCCACTCTGCTGGCCGGGGACTCGAGCTCGCAGGCGGAGGCGCACGACAAGCTGCTGCTCTGGTCCGGTAAGGTTGCGCCGGGAAGCTTGCGCGCGATCCTGAGAGGAGAAAGAGAGAGGGAAGAAAAGAAGGCGCCTGGGGCATCCTGTACAAAGGGACCCCGAGGCCCTGGAGGGAGGTGTCGGTGGGATAGGATCGCTGGCTCCGGGGTGTTGGACCTGGGGGTCCTCCCCCATCCTCTTGCTGCACCCCGAAATGAGCCGGGAAGATGGGTGGGAATCAGTTTCCCCCTGTGGTTGTGGAAGGTGTCCGTGGAGTTGATTCTAGGCGTCCCCCCATCCTCTCCTGCACCCCAAAATGAGTGGGAGTGGGACCCCCCCCCGGTCTTAGAAAGCGACCGTGGGATAGTGCTGGCCCAGTGTGGTTCTGGTGGGTCCCAATCCTTGTCCACCCCAAAAATGAACCCTGTACATAAGGTGGGAGTTAACTTCCCCCATTGCAGAAATGAAATGGGTAGGTAGGATAGGACATAGGACCAGTGTGTCCTATGGGCCTGGCTGGGGGTCCCCCTCATCCTCTCACTGCACCCCAAAATGAGTCAGGAAGATGAGTGGGAGTCAGCTTCCCCCCCCCCCCAGTGGTCATGCAAGGCGTCAATGGATTACAACCAACGGCTGGGGGGAGTTGGTTCTAGGCGCCCCCCATCCTCTCCTGCACCCCAAAATGAGTGGGAGATGGGTGCTAGTCAACTCTCCCCCCTCCGGTGGTCGTGTAAGGCGCCTGTGGGATTGGAGCGTCCTGGGGGGGGGCTTCAAATGGCTTGTGCACCCCAAAAATGAGCCCTGTATATAGGGTGGGAGATAACTCCCCTTTCCTGTCATCATACAAGGGGTAGGTGGGATATTACAGACGCCTACAGGGAGGGGTCCCCCATTGGCTTGCTGCACCCCAAAAACGAGTTCTGGAGAGGGTGGGAGTTAACTTCCTCCCCCCTGGTTGTGAGAGGGGTAGGTGGGATAGGACAGAGGTCTCCGGGGTATTGGGAGGGGGGGTCTACCATCTCTCGTGTACCTCCAAATGAGCACTGTAGACGGGGTGAGAGCCTGCTTTCCCGCCCCCCCGCCCGCAACAATGGGGTGTTGGTTCTGGCGGGGGGTCCCCACGGACTCGCCAAAGTTGAAAAACACGGCTTTATAGAGCGTTAACCTGCAGCGTGTGTGTTCACACAACACCCTTAACCTGACAATTGAACGAGGGTTCTAAGGTTCGTGCAAGATTTCGGACTCCTAAACTAGCCACATTTTCTGGCTTCGCACAACATTTAGACCCACCGACTTGAACTGGGTAAAGTGTTTTTGCACTGATCGTATGGACATTGTTTTGCGTGTTTGTGCCTCTCGCTTAAAAGTAACCACAACCACAACATCGGCTATCCAGGGCCTTAACCAGTGGTGGGATTCAGCCAGTTCGCACCTTTTCGGGAGAAACGGTTGTTAATTTTCTAAGCTGTTCGGAGAACCGGTTGTTGGAAGAAATCTCCTTTTGTTTTTACACTTTACAGGGCTAATCCTGTAAGGAAGGCAGGAAGGAAACATTCTGGTGTTATTTCTAGCCTAATCTTTATTGCCTTGCTTACAGAAACTGCCTCTCCATTAACCCTTATTACATTGTAACAGCTAAGGCGAAGCGCCCATTGATATGAGTGATGTTGAGTTGGCCACGCCCACAGAGTCACATGACCACCAAGCCACACCTACCCAGGTGGTCATTAGGGCAGAGAACCGGTTGTTAAATTATTTGAATCCCACTGCTGGCCTTAACCACCCATTTAATCTTACTTCATGCCCAGTATTTTTTTTTCTTCTTTAGATAGAAAATTGGGACTATAAAAAGGCCAACATCTTTCAAGTTTCTAGTCCTCAAGGGAAGTTTTCGGTACTCAGTGGCCGAAGGAAAGAAAGCTTGTTCTCCTCTTTCTCTCCTGGTTTTCTCAGGTTTGCGAAACGCGCCGCGCTGCTGGGATGTGATCCAGCCTCTCTTGTGTGCCGTGTACATGCCCAAGTGCCAAGATGGCCAAGTGGAACTGCCTAGCCAGACTTTGTGCCAAGCCACGCGGGGACCCTGCACCATTGTGGAACGAGAGAGGGGCTGGCCCGACTTCCTCAAATGCACCACGGATCGGTTCCCTGAAGGGTGCCCGGTAAGGGTCCACCTGGGTTCTACTTAACTTTACTACCGGTTCACAACGGGAGCGGGCGCATGGGCAGATCGTCAATTATGACGTCCAGGCGCTAGGGGGGCATGGAAAAAAGTGACTTACGAATGTCTATGGAGATTCTCAGTCCTCCAGGTCATGGTTGTCCCAAAGGTGTTTTTTTCAAGAGGCAACTGGACTTTCTGTTTTTTCTTTGAAGACGTTTCACTTCTCATCTGAGAAGCTTCCTCAGTTCTGATGGTGGGGAATGGAAGGATTGACACTCCTTGCAGACAGCTGGTCATTTGCATCCTTTTTAGAGAGTCGTTGAGGCCGCTTGGAGGTTTGTCTGTGCCCTTGGGGTATTCTGAGTAGTGCAAATGGTTGTGGAACAAAAGGACTACAATTCCAAGAAGGCTCCACGCACATTTGCACCACTCAGATAACCCTGAGGACACAGAGAAATCTCCCAAGTGGCCCCATCTAAAAGGATGCAAATGACCAAATGCTGCCTGCAAGGAGTATCAATCCTTCCGTTCCCCACCATCCAGTCAGAGCTGAGGAAGCTTCTTGGATGAGAAGCAAAACCTCTTCAAAGAAAAACCAGAAAGTCCAGCTGCCTCCTGAAAAAAAGCCCCTTTCAGACTTAGGAATATTTTTTCACACTTACGACCGTTCTAGCATAGCTAATAACTAAGTAAACCCTGTCCTCGTTTCTTCCTCCCCACCCCCCACCCCCGGCAGAACGAAGTCCAGAATATTAAATTCAACAGCTCGGGGCGATGCGAGGCCCCCCTGGTGCAGACCGACAACCCCAAGAGTTGGTACGAGGATGTGGAAGGTTGTGGGATCCAATGCCAGAATCCCCTTTTCACCCAGAAGGAACATCGCGAGATGCACATCTACATCGCTGCCTTCAGTTCGGTCACAATTTTTTGCACCTTTTTCACACTGGTGAGCACGAGGAGAGCCAGGCCTGGGGGGTGGATTAGAGGGAGGGGGGATTTGATTAGGGCTCCAGGCTTAAAACCAGTCGTGGGATTCAGCCGGTTCGGGCGAATCGGTAGTTAAATTGCTGGCTGACCCTGCCCTGCCCTGCCCCTTCCAGGAGTACCCACACGCCCCATTGTAAGCAGCGTGGATTTGATTTAAATCGAATTGATTTAAATCATGATTTAAATCACTAGTAAAAAGGCTTGATTTAAATCAACTCGATTTAAATCATAATTTTTAAAGAGCAACTGTCATCTCTGCTCCTCCTTTGACCCACCGTTGACTCACCGATAGTCCCAGTGTTGCAGAATATACAGCCTCCTGCTACATAACTAAACTCCATTTCAGGCTGAATAAACTAAATTATTTATGCATCTTAAATAGAAAACTATCTTGCGATAGATTTTTACCCCAAAAGTTTTTTATTAAAATAAATTCGATAAAAATAAAAAAAAAATCCAATTTAAATCCAAAAAATCTGATTTTTTTGATTTTTTAAAAAAAATCATTGATTTTTATCCACCCTGCAGGTAAGTGCAGGGAGGTCTCCTTGGCCCAAAACGGGGCCGGGGGCAGAGCGTCCCCCCCCCCGCAACCTGTTTTTGCTCCCAGGGGGTGCAGGAGGCCAAGTCTGCCTGTCACACACCCCTGGCCACGCCCCACCCAACCGGTCATTGGGTCAGAGAACTGGTTGTTAAATTATTTGAATCCCACCACTGCTTAAAACCCATCGTTAGGCCGGGGGGGGGGGAGGGGGGCCAGCCAAGATTCCAGGTTGGGTCACATTGATGGGACGGCCACCATCCGATGGTGTAGATTCTCACCCTAACCTTAAAGTGTCTTAACAGAGCACCGTGGTTGGGTGCGTACAACCCGTTGTGTCTGAATAAAAACCACAGCGATGGCTGTGTTCCAATAGAAGGGAATACTTTCAGTTCAGGGTTGAACTGTGGGGAGTCCCGGGTGCTCTCTGAGCTTGGTCGTTTTTTTGCAGAACGTCTCATGACCCAACTAGGCAACGTCATCAGTGCTCGAAGAGAATGGGGTTTGCTCTGTTTATATCTGAGTGGATTGCCCTGTCAGGGTTAGTGAGAGCGTTGTGATTTCCATGAATATTGATACAGAAACGAAGAGCCAATCCCACTCCCCTCTAAGCACTGATGATGTAACCTAGTTGGGTCATGAAATGTCTGCAAGAAAAGAAAACCACCAAGCTCAGAGACCCCACAGTTGCCCTCCTCCTCCTCTCTGCAAACCCCACTCCCTTCTAGCAGTGATGATGTGATGTGGTGATTGGTCCAAAGTCACCCAGCCAGCTTTCATGCCTAAGGCGGGACTAGAACTCACCGTCTCCTGGTGATTGGTCCAAAGTCACCCAGCCGGCTTTCATGCTTTAAACAGTACTAGAATTCACAGTCTCCTGGTTTCTAGGCTGGTGCCTTCACCACTAGACCGAACTGGGTTTACCCCTTTTCCCAGTAATTCTACTTTGCCTTTCAAAGTATTAGCTGGTATTCTGCAACCTGGCGCCCTCCAGGTTTACGACGCCCAGAATTCTAGCTGGTGGCACACCTGGAAGGCGCAGGATGGCTAAAAACCAGTCTTACCTTACTCTGCTTTCCCTCCAGGCCACCTTCTTAGCCGACTGGAAGAATTCGAACCGTTACCCCGCCGTGATCCTCTTCTACGTTAATGCCTGCTTCTTCATGGGCAGCATCGGCTGGCTGGCTCAGTTCATGGACGGCGCCCGCGGCGAGATCGTCTGCCGTGCTGACGGCACCATGCGCTTGGGAGAGCCCACGTAGGTTCAGGGGTGTGGGTGGGTTTTGCCTGGTGAACCCCTTGCACTCTGAGCTGCACCCACAAAACGCTACAGCCACCCCTTCACCCCCTGATACACTGGTGTCTTCGGAGCTAATCAGTCACGGTTGTCTCCAAGGCGCTTTTCCAAAAGGCATCTGGGCTTGTTTTTTCCTTGAAGACGTTTTGCTTCTCATCCGAGAAGCTTCCTCAGTTCTGAATGAAGGATGGAGGATGGAAGGATTGATATTCCTTGCAGTCGTCTGGTCGTTAGTACTCTCTCTGAGAGTCGTTGAGGCCACTTGGAGGTTTATCTGGGCCCTCATGGTCAGTCTTCTGTCCACCTTCTGGATAGTAAGGACTGCTGACTTGAAAGAGGGGTCAAAGAGGCCATCTGTGTTAAAACTGAGCACACAGACACACCCAATAGAGTGTTGTGGCCCGTCAGCGACCTGTGCAGCTAGTAGCTGATTCTGACAGCGAGGAGGCTGGTGTGGTGCTGGGCCAGCAGCCTGTGCAGCTGGCGCTTGAGTCGGACAGTGAGGAGGCTGGAGAAGATGTGGTGCCAGAGGCAGGGATTCAGCCAGGGCCTTCAGACCCTCCAGAAGCTCCCATAAGTGAAGAGGAAGAAGAGGAGGAGGCTCTTCTCGATGCACAAGCATGCAGAGCTGCCAAAAGGCAGGAGTGGCTCCTCAGGAGGAGGTCTCCTCGAGAGTAAGACTTGGGGCTAATTGGCCACTCCCTTAGCCTATTTAAGGAGGAACACCGACTGAAGCAATTTGCAGGGAACAACTTCATTCACATACCTTTGTGTCTTGTCTTGCTTATCTTATCAGCTTCCTGCAAATTGCTTCTGGGCATTCTGCCAACCACAGTAAGCGTTCGGTTATTATTCTTTGAATTCTTGGCGGCTGTTAATGTTAATTAACAGCCGTTGTTGTAAAAAAACTGGTTTATTTAGCAAACTAAGATATGAACGGACTTTGTGTGTGCTGCGTTCTTGGGGGTCCGTAGTTGGGGCAGAACATAGAGAGAAAGTAGTACAACATCGCCTATCTCCTATCTCCAACGCAGTCCTTTTCAGCAGTTCCAAGATGGCTCCACACCCATTTGCACTACTCAGGTGACCCTGAAGGCACAGATAAACCTCCAAGTGGCCTCAATGACTCTCAGAGAGAGTACTAACGACCAGACGACTGCAAGGAATATCAATCCTTCCATCCTCCATCCTTCATTCAGAACTGAGGAAGCTTCTCGGATGAGAAGCGAAACGTCCTCAAGGAAAAAGTCCGGTTTCCTTTTGAAAAAGCGCCTTTGAGACCCCAAAACATCCCAATTGTCAATAACCCCATTCGTTGTGGTCCCAGGTTTATGGGAACTGGTGTCCAATCACAATTGGACTACAGATGTTTATTCCTCCCCTTCTTCTTTGTGGACTTCTTCGTGGCTGGAGTATTGAAGCCCAGTGTAGCCTTCACCCTTGAGGGTAATCAGAGGGTCTTAATATGGGGCAGGAGATTATTTAGAGCAGGCGATTAATTTTCCCAAGGGGCCGCGGGACAAAATGGGACTGAGAAGGTGCAAAGGATGGGGAATTCTGGGAATTGAAGTCCAGGCATCTTAACGTGGCCAAGGTTGAGTAACCCTGATTTAGAATACCAAGAATGGCTCTTGGGAAGAGACAGAAGAGTGTTTCAGTCACTTTTGAAGGCATCTGGAGAGCTTTTGAAGGGATCTAGACCAGGTTGGCACTCCTTGCAGAAAAGCTATAGTTCATTGACTTCCTCTCTCTCTCTCTCTGTTGTCTCTGTCTCTGTCTCTGTCTCTCCTCCTTTTTCTCTGTCTCTTTCTGTCTCTGTCTCTCTTCCTTCTCGTCTCTCTCTGTCTCTGTCTCTCTTCTCTGTCTCTGTCTCTCTTCCTTCTCTCTGTCTCTTTCTGTCTCTTCCTTCTCTCTCTCTGTCTCTGTGTGTCTCTCTCTGTCTCTCTTCCTTCTCTCTGTCTCTCTTCCTTCTCTCTCTCTGTCTCTGTGTGTCTCTCTCTGTCTCTCTTCCTTCTCCTCTCTCTCTGTCTCTCTCTGTCTCTGTCTCTCTTCTCTGTCTCTGTCTCTTCTGTCTCTGTCTCTCTTCCTTCTCTCTCTGTCTCTGTCTCTCCTCCTTTTTCTCTGTCTCTTTCTGTCTCTGTCTCTCTTCCTTCTCGTCTCTCTCTGTCTCTTTCTGTCTCTGTCTCTGTCTCTCTTCTCTGTCTCTGTCTCTCTTCCTTCTCTCTGTCTCTTTCTGTCTCTTCCTTCTCTCTCTCTGTCTCTGTGTGTCTCTCTCTGTCTCTCTTCCTTCTCTCTGTCTCTTTCTGTCTCTCTCTCTGTCTCTCTTCTCTGTCTCTGTCTCTCTTCTCTGTCTCTGTCTCTCTTCCTTCTCTCTCTCTGTCTCTGTGTGTCTCTCTCTGTCTCTCTTCCTTCTCCTCTCTCTCTGTCTCTCTCTGTCTCTCTTCTCTGTCTCTGTCTCTTCTGTCTCTGTCTCTCTTCCTTCTCTCTCTGTCTTTCCTCCTTTTTCTCTGTCTCTTTCTGTCTCTGTCTCTCTTCCTTCTCGTCTCTCTCTGTCTCTTTCTGTCTCTGTCTCTGTCTCTCTTCTCTGTCTCTGTCTCTCTTCCTTCTCTCTGTCTCTTTCTGTCTCTTCCTTCTCTCTCTCTGTCTCTGTGTGTCTCTCTCTGTCTCTCTTCCTTCTCCTCTGTCTCTGTCTCTCTCTCTGTCTCTCTTCCTTCTCCTCTCTCTCTGTCTCTCTCTGTCTCTGTCTCTCTTCTCTGTCTCTGTCTCTCTTCCTTCTCTCTCTCTGTCTCTGTCTCTCTTCTCTGTCTCTGTCTCTTCTGTCTCTGTCTCTCTTCCTTCTTGTCTCTCTCTGTCTCTTTCTGTCTCTGTCTCTGTCTCTCTTCTCTGTCTCTGTCTCTCTTCCTTCTCTCTCTCTGTCTCTGTATGTCTCTCTTCTCTCTCTCTGTCTCTCTTCCTTCTCCTCTCTCTCTGTCTCTCTTCTCTGTCTCTGTCTCTTCTGTCTCTGTCTCTCTTCCTTCTCTCTCTGTCTCTTTCTGTCCCTCTTCCTTCTCTCTTCTCTGTCTCTGTCTCTCTTCCTTCTCTGTCTGTCTCTTTCTGTCTCTGTCTCTCTTCCTTCTCCTCTGTCTCTGTCTCTCTCTCTCTCTCTCTCTTCTCTGTCTCTGTCTCTCTTTCTTCTCTCTCTGTCTCTTTCTGTCTCTCTTCCTTCTCTCTCTCTGTCTCTCTCTGTCTCTGTGTGTCTCTCTCTGTCTCTCTCTCTCTGTCTTTCTTCTCTGTCTCTGTCTCTGTCTCTCTTCCTTCTCTCTCTGTCTCTCTCTCTCTCTGTCTTTCTTCTCTGTCTCTGTCTCTCTTCCTTCTCTCTCTCTCTCTCTGTGTGTGTCTCTCTCTGTCTCTCTGTCTTTCTTCTCTGTCTCTGTCTCTGTCTCTCTTTCTTCTCTCTCTGTCTCTTTCTGTCTCTGTCTCTCTTCCTTCTCTCTCTGTGTCTCTCTCTGTCTCTCTTCTCTCTGTCTCTCTCTCTCTGTGTCTCTCTCCCTTCTCTCTCTCTCCCTGTCTCTTTCTTTCTGTGTCTCTCTCTTCTGTTTCTCTCTCTCTCTCTATCTCTGTCTCTCTTCCTTCTCCTCTGTCTCTCTCTCTGTGTCTCTCTCTCCCTTCTCTCTCCGTCTCTGTCTGTCTGTCTGTCTCTCTCTCTGTGTGTCTCTCTCCCTTCTCTCTCTCTCTCTCTCTTTCTTTCTGTGTCTCTCTCTTCTGTTTCTCTCTCTCTCTCTATCTCTGTCTCTCTCCCTTCTCCTCTGTCTCTTTCTCTCTGTCTCTCTCTCTCCCTTCTCTCTCCCTGTCTCTGTCTGTCTGTCTCTCTCTCTGTCCACAGCTCCAACGAGACCCTCTCCTGCGTGATCATCTTTGTGATTGTCTACTATTCCCTGATGTCCGGGGTGATCTGGTTCGTCATGCTGACATACGCCTGGCACACCTCCTTTAAGGCGCTAGGCACCACCTACCAGCCACTGGCGGGCAAGACATCCTACTTCCATCTGGTGACGTGGTCCATCCCCTTTGTCCTCACGGTGGCCATCTTGGCGGTGGCACAGGTAATGGGGCGGGAGGAGCTCGGGAACTTTGGGGGAGAGCAGGTTCTTCTCGGTGGTGGCACCTTGATTCTAGAATTCTTCCCGCAGGAACCGTGATTGACCCTCTTTCCCTAACATTTTGGACCTGGGTTTATGGTCGTCATTAGTTTATGGCTGTGACTTGGTTCACCATTGTTATTACTTATTTTAATCATGACATATATACAGGTAATCCTCATGAGTGGAGCTGTGGCCTAGAGGTGAAGCTCTCGCCTCACGCTCAGGAGGCTGTGAGTTCGATCCTAGGTAGAGGTAGATATTTCTCTCTAGGCACAGTGAGAATATTTCTGCTGAACAAAACTCCGCACTGGCAAAAGGAAAGGCATCCAGCCAGTAAACACTCAGATCCATTCAGTTGCCCAGCCTCCACCCCGCAAGGGATTATGAGGTCGTTAAAAGAGGATGATGGTGATACAGGCAGTCCTCAATTTACAACAGTTCATTTAGTGACTGTTTGAAGTTACAGCAGCACTCGAAAAAGTAATTTATGACCCTTTTCCACACTTACGACTGTCCCCATGGTCATGTGATTATAATTCAGACGCTTGGGAACTGACTCGTATTTATGACGGTTGCAATGTCCCGAGGTCACGTGATCCCCTTTTGCGACCTCCTGGCAAGCAAAGTCAATGGGGAAGCCAGATTTCAATTCAACAACCGGGTGAACTCACTTAACCACCGTAGCGATTCGCTTAACAACCGTGGCGAGAAAAGTCGTAAAATGGGGCAAAACTCACTTAACCAACGTTTCACTTAACCACCGGCATTTTGGGGCTCCGTTGCCGTCGTACGTTGAGGACTACCTGTGTTTAGGGGAGTTATTGGACGAGAGACGAGAAATTTTTTTTTATTGCTGTTCCTCTTTTCTAATCCTTTCAGGTGGATGGAGATTCGGTGAGCGGCATCTGTTTTGTGGGGTACAAAAACTACCACTATCGTGCGGGGTTCGTCCTGGCCCCCATCGGCCTGGTGTTAATTATTGGCGGCTATTTCCTGATCAGAGGTGAGTTTTTCCTTTCCCCTCTGGATTCCTTGCCTTTGCTTTCTTTCACTCAAGAGATGGATGGATGGATTTAGGGTGCATTCAAGAAGTATTCACACACAAAAAAAAACCTCTTTGCTTTTCTCAGTGCTACAGTTGTTGAAATTCGGGTGTTTGTGTGTGTTTCCCTCTCATTAATCTATACTCAGGACCCCCGTCATGACAAAGTGAAAACGGAATTTTAGAAATGCCTGTCAGTGTATTTTAAAAAAAGATTTCTAAAATGCACTTTTAAACTGGCTTAAGGTTGACTCAGCCTTCCATCCTTCCGAGGTCAGTAAAATGGGGACCCAGGTTGTTGGGGGGCAAGAGGCTGACTCTGTAAACCGCTTAGAGAGGGCTGGAAAGCACTTGTGAAGCAGTATATAAGTCTAAGCGCTATTGCTAAGTGCTAAGGAAGGGAGAAAAAGGGAGGGATCGAGAGAGGAAGGAAGGAAGGAAAGGAAAGGAAGGAAAGGAAAGGAAAGGAAAGGAAAGGAAGCAAGCAAGCAAGCAAGCAAGCAAGCCGTGGTGGCACAATGATGAGAATGTAGTATTGCAGGCTAATTCACCGCCCACAGCCAGGAGTTCAATCCTGACCAGCTCAAGGTTGACTCAGCCTTCCATCCTTCCGAGGTCGGTAAAACGAGGACCCAGATTGTTGGGGGGCAAGAAGCTGACTCTGTAAACTGCTTAGAGAGGGCTGGAAAGCACTTGTGAAGCGGTATATAAATCTATGGCCTATTGCTAAGTGGGAAGAAAGGAAGGGAGGGAGGAAGAGGGACAAAGAGAGAAGCAGAGGCAGAGGGAGGGAGGAAGGAAGGAAGGAAGATGAAGGGAGAAGTGAAGGAAGGGAGGGAGGGGAGGGAGAAAGAGAGAGGGAGAGGCAGAGGGAGGGAGGGAGTAAGGAAGGAAGATGAAAGGAGAGGTGAAGGAAAGGAGGGAGGGGAGGGAGGAAGAGGGAAAAAGAGAGAGAGAAGGAGTAAGGGAAAAAGACGAAGGGAGAGGTGAAGGAAGTGAGGGAGAAAGGAAGGGAAGAAAAGGGACAAAGAGAGGGAGAGGCAGAGGGACAAAGGAGGGAGGGAGGAAGGAAGATGAAGGGAGAGGTGAAGGGAAGGAGGGGAGGGAGAAAGAGGGAAAAAGAGAGGGAGAAAAGGAGTAAGGGAAGAAGACGAAAGGAGAGGTGAAGGAAGGAAGGGAGGAGGAAGGGAGGGAGGAAGAGGGACAAAGAGAGAGGGAGAGGCAGAGGGAAAAAGGAGGGAGGAAGGAAGGAAGTGGCACAGAGGTTAGAATGCAGTATTGGAGGCTAACTCTGCCCACTGCCAGCAGTTCGATTCTGACCGGCTCAAGGTTGACTCAGCCTTCCATCCTTCCAAGGTGGGTAAAACGAGGACCCAGATTGTTGGGGGGCAAGAGGCTGACTCTCTAAACCGCTTAAAGAGGGCTGAAAAGCACTGTGAAGCGGTATATAAGTCTACGGGCTATTGCTATTTACAAACGGACAGCAGCTGGGAAAATAAAGATTTCTGCTTTTTCCACCGAAACCCAGATTTTGGGGTTGTGGTTGTCATTTTTGGCAAAAATTTGGCAGAGGCAAGGACACCCAATCTGCTTGTTCCTCTTCTTTGGATCGTCAAGGTTGCAAGACTCGCGGGCACGAAAGACGAGATCCGTACATGAAGGTCTCAATTAAACCGCTTTGTTGCTAAAAGGCCATGCGCAGGAATCTTCTCAACCAACAGCTGGCAGCTGCTATGAGTCAGATATGGGTCCATGGAATTTGAGGGAGGTTGGACTTAAGTTTGCTTGTGGCTACGTAGGGATGCTAGGCTGATTTCTCTTTTGACGCCGCCCCCAGATTCTTCAACTTCTTCCCCTACAAAGACCCTAATAAATGCCCTCTTTTTCCCTGCCCCACCCCCCAGGAGTGATGACTCTCTTCTCCATCAAAAGCAACCATCCGGGCCTCCTGAGCGAGAAGGCGGCCAGTAAGATCAACGAGACCATGTTACGCCTTGGTAAGTAGAGGTAACCATAAAGGAGAATATTTGTAGCTCGGGGTTGAAATGGGGGTTGGTCAACTCATGACGTGGCTTGTTTTGGCTGACTGTCTCCGAATCAAATTACGATGGTGAGAAATGTGGCTTTTCTTTAATGTGCTGACCTAGCCCCTGTGGCTAGCTTAGCAAACCCATTATTAAAATAAACCATGATTTAGCATATTGCTTGCACGCAACCCTGTGTATCGAATGCTTTCACTGAAGAGTTGAGCTCATTGGGGATAGTTGCGTGAATCAAGGCCTTTAATTAAGGAATTGATTTACTTTAAAGAGCCAGTTTGGTCTAGTGGTTAAGGCACTAGGCTGAAACCTGGGAGATGGTGAGTTCTAGTCCTGCCTTAGGGATGAAAGCCGGCTGGGTGACCTTAGGCCAATCACCAGGAGATGGTGAGTTCTAGTCTTGTTTTAGGCATGAAAGCCAACTGGGTTTTTTGGGGGGCCAATCACCAGGAGATAGTGAGTTCTAGTTCTGCCTTAGGCATGAAAGCCAGCTGGGTGACCTGGGCCAATCACCAGGAGACGGTGAGTTCTAGTCCTAGTTTAGCTACAAAAACCAGTTGGGTGACTTTGGTCCAATCACCAGGAGACGGTGAGTTCTAGTCCTACTTTAGACATGAGAGCTGGCTGGTGGATGAGTTTGGGCCAATCACCAGGGGACAGGGAGTTCTAGTCCCGCTTTAGGCATGAAAGCCAACTGGCAGTCTCTCTCCCTTCCTCCCTCTCCCCCCCCTCATGAATATTCGCCACCATGAATTGTTTATAAAAAATAATAACGGCGCAATATAAATCAAACCACTCAGTTGATGACGGTTCCGCCAATTGTGCAATGGCTGATGAAATCCTAAAACAGGAAGGGAGTTCAGCCTGTCTCATGAATGCAGCCGCTGCTTGGGACCACCCCAGGGTCAGAGGTCTCTCTGACCAGGGGTCTCCAACCTTGGCCACTTTTAAGACCTGTGGACTTCAACTCCCAGAATTCCTCAGCCAGCTTCCTGTGGACTTCAACTCCCAGAATTCCTCAGCAGCTTCCTGTGGACTTCACCTCCCAGAATTCCTCAGCCAGCTTCCTGTGGACTTCAACTCCCAGAATTCCTCAGCCAGCTTCCTGTGGACTTCAACTCCCAGAATTCCTCAGCCAGCTTCCTGTGGATTTCAGCTCTCAGAATTCCTCAGCCAGCTTCCTGTGGACTTCAACTCCCAGAATTCCTCAGCCAGCTTCCTGTGGACTTCAACTCCCAGAATTCCTCAGCCAGCTTCCTGTGGACTTCAACTCCCAGAATTCCTCAGCCAGCTTCCTGTGGATGTCAACTCCCAGAATTCCTCAGCCAGCTTCCTGTGGACTTCAACTCCCAGAATTCCTCAGCCAGCTTCCTGTGGACTTCAACTCCCAGAATTCCTCAGCCAGCTTCCTGTGGACTTCAACTCCCAGAATTCCTCAGCCAGCTTCCTGTGGACTTCAACTCCCAGAATTCCTCAGTCAGCTTCCTGTGGACTTCAACTCCCAGAATTCCTCAGTCAGCTTCCTGTGGACTTCAACTCCCATTCTGGGAATTGAAGTCCACAAGTCTTAAAGTGGCCAAGATGGGAGACCCCTGACTTTGACTATCATCTTTCATTGGCAGGGATCTTCGGCTTCCTGGCCTTCGGCTTTGTCTTCATCACCTTCGGCTGTCACTTCTACGACTTCTTCAACCAGGCGGAGTGGGAACGCAGCTTCCGGGAGTACGTGCTGTAAGTTGGGGAGGCGTCGACGTTCCTCGCTCCGCCCATCTCTGGCTTAACGCAACCCCGGGGTGGATTTGCACCCGCGCCACATTCCTTTGATGACCGATTGCCAAACGGAGTCCAGGGTTTTCCGACTGAGCCCTTTTCCTCCGTGGCAACTGTTGCATTAAGGAAACCAGATGGGCCACTTCCACTTCTCAGGGTCCACAAACCAGCATCAAGCAATGATGGCTTTGCTGAAGGGATAGGGCAGTTTTAACTCGGTTTGGGAGCCCTGAAATCCAGATTCTGGGTTTGCTTGCATGGGAATCGAACGGTGACCGACCCGGATTTGGATCTTGTAGCAACCCATTCTCCTGGGTGTACGAAATGTTTCCAGATTTCTTGGAAAGGAAGGTTGTTTTGGCTGAACTTCCAAGTTCTGGTGATTTAAAATAGCTTTTTTTTTTTTTTTTGCCATCCTCGCATTCCGTGGCAGTTCAGTGTTTCTGAAGCAAGTTTAACATAATTTTGTATTTACTTATTTATTTATATATCTTGTCATGTTTATATAGTGTTATATTGGAGGCGGTGACCCTTTAAGAGCTTTTATGCAATGAAATTTCATTTTTAATGTATGCCAATTAGTGTACATTCCAATTGACAATAAAGTCCTATTCTATTCCATTCCATTCCATTCCATTCTATTCCTATTTTCTATTTTCTATTTTCTATTCTATTCTATATTGTTTTATTCTATTTTTATCTATTCTATTCTATTCTCTATTCTATTCTATTCTGTTTTATTCTATTATTTATTCTATTCTATTCCTATTTTCTATTCTATTCCTATTCTATTCTATTTTCTACATTCTATTTTATTCTGTTCTTTTCTATTCTATATTCTGCTTTATTCTATTATTATCTATTCTATTCTATTCTATTCTATTCTATTCTATTCCTATTCCTATTTTCTGTTTTCTTCTATTCCATTCCATTTCTATTCTATTCTATTCTATTCTATTCTATTCTATTCTATTCTTGTTTCTGTTTCTCTTCTCTTCTCCCCTTCCACTCCATTCCATTCCATCTATTCTATTCTATTCTATTCTATTCTATTCTATTCTATTCTATTCTATTCTATTCTATTCTATTAAGACAGGTGGACTTCAATTCCCAGAATCCCCCAGCCCTTCCAAAACTTGCCCCGAGTGGGTCATGTGCTCTAACTTGACTCTCCTGAGGGCTGCAGGTAGCCCTCGACTTACGACTGCAATCGAGTCCAAAATTTCTCTTGCCAAGCGAGACGGTGACTTTTGTCCCCTTTTGTGACCTTTCCAGCCACTGTTGTTAAGCGAATCACTGCCGTTGCTCAGTTAGTTAAGCAAATCTGGCTTCCCCCGCAACCGACATAAGTCCATGCCAGTCGCCGAGCCTCTGAATTTAATGACCACGGTCATTAAGTGTGAAATACTTTTTTCAGGGTCGTCGTAACTCCGAAATGCTCACTTAAGCAGACAGATGGAGGTTGAGGACTAGCTGCTTAGGTGGGCATTCCTGAGGCCGTTCCCTCTGCCTTTTCTCCTCTTCTCTTACCTGCCGCAGGTGCGAGGCCAACGTGACGATCGCGGCCCAGACCAACAAGCCGATCCCGGATTGTGAGATCAAGAACCGGCCCAGTCTCCTGGTGGAGAAGATCAATCTCTTTGCCATGTTTGGCACCGGCATCTCCATGAGCACCTGGGTGTGGACCAAGGCTACCTTGCTCATCTGGAAGCGCACCTGGGGCAGGTAAGAGGGGTGCTGGAGGGATGGCGCCTTGCCGGGGGCGGGGGGAGCTGGCTGGAGTACCAGAGGGATTTGTGGGAGGTGTTGAATTAAGGAGCTCTCCAAGTCCACGGTGGGAAGAGGCAGGAGGTGTCCCTCTCAAGGGCCAAACGCCTACAGGTAGGTCCTTGACTTACAGCCGTTTGTTTAGTGACCAATCGGGGTTAGTACGGCAAGCATTTTCCGCTTATTTTGTCTTCTCCTCCTCCTTTCTTTTCTCCTCTCCTCTACGATTATCACCTCTTCTCCTTTTTCTTGTTTCTTTTTTCCTTCCTGTTTTCTCCTTCCTTTCTTCTGGTTCGTTCTTCCTCCCCTTCCTTCTCTTTCTCTTTTTCCTCCTCTTCCATTTCTTCCTCCTTCTCCTCCTCCTCCTTCACTTTCTCCTTCTCCTCCTTCTCTTTCTCCTCCTTCTCCATCTCTTCCTTCTTCTCTTTTCTCCTTCTCTTCCTCCTTCTCATCCTCCTTCACTTTCTCCTCCTTCTCCTTCTCCATCTCTTCCTTCTCTTTTCTCCTTCTCTTTTCTCCTTCTCTTCCTCCTTCTCTTCCTCCTTCACTTTCTCCTCCTTCTCCATCTCTTCCTTCTTCTCTTTTCTCCTTCTCTTCCTTCTTCTCATCTTCCTCCTTCTCCATCTCTTCCTTCTTCTCTTTTCTCCTTCTCTTCCTTCTTTGCCTCTTCCTCCTTCTCCTCCTTCTCTTCCATCTCTTCCTTCTCTTCCTCCTTCTCATACTCCTCCTTCTCCTTCTCCTCCTTCTCCCCAACTTTTGGGACTATGTTTGAGTCTTCCCTTCCCTTTCCCTCTCCACTCCTCCTCTTTTCCTTGCTTCTTCTTTCCCTTCCCCTTCTCTTCTTTCTCCCCTTCCTTCCTTCCTTCTCTTTCTTCTTTCTTCTCCCTCCTCCTTTTACGGCCTTTCTTGCCTCAGTTGTTAACCGAATCGCTGCAACTTGTTCACTTCGTAACACGGTTGTTGAGTGAACCTGGCTTCCCCATCGACGCTGCTCGTCAGCAGGTCACAAAAAGGGATCACGTGATCCCAGGGACAGCGCAGCCATCCTAAATAGGGGAGAGAGGTTGCCAAGCCTCTGGATTTTGATCATGTGACGGTGGGGATGCTGGGACGGTCATAAGTCGCTTTTCAGTGCCGCTGTAACTTTGAACGGTCGCGAAATGGACTGTTGTAAGTCGAGGACTTCCTGTACACGATGTTTTTGCATTCTAGGGGGCTCTTGTCACTCTCACCCTTTGTAAGTTGGTATGATCTGGAGTCATTGCAAAAACTCTGCAGTTTGGTCTTCAAAAGGGTGGGGAAATAACCCCACAGGCCAGGCCGGAGGTGGCAACCAAAAGGATGTCCCAAAGGTGAATTTTTCAAGAGGCAACTGGACTTTCTGGTTTTTCTTTGAAGAGGTTTCACTTCTCTTGTGAGAAGCTTCTTCAGCTCTGACTGGATGGAGGGGAAGGGAAGGATTGATACTCCTTGCAGACAGCTGGTCATTTGCATCCTTTTTAGAGAGTCCTTGAGGCCTCTTGGAGGCTTTTCTGTGTCCTTGGGGTAATTCTGAGTGGTGCAAATGGTTGTGGAACAAAAGGACTACAATTCCAAGAAGGGTCCACACACATTTGCACCACTCGGGTGACCCTGAGGACACAGATAACCCTCCAGGTGGCCTCAATGACTCTCCGAAAGGATGCAAATGACCAGCTATCTGCAAGGAGTATCAATCCTTCCATCCTCCACTATTCAGTCAGCACTGAGGAAGCTTCCTGGATGACAAGCAAAACATCTTCTGGGGAATGGAAGCATTTATACTCCTTGCAGACAGCTGGTCATTTGCATCCTTTTAGAGGGTCATTGAGGCCACTTGGAGGTTTCTCTGTGTCCTCAGAGTCACACTTGAGTGATATAAATGGGTGTGTAACAAAAGGACTGTGCAATTCCAAGAAGGCTCCACACCTATTTGCACCACTCAGGTGACCCTGAGGACACAGACAAACTTCCAAGTGGCCTCAACGGCCCTCTAAAAGGATGCAAATGACCAGCTGTCTGCAAGGAGTATCATTCCATTTCCCACCATCCAGTCAGAGCTGAAGAAGCTTCTTGGAGCGAAACGGCTTCAAAGAAAAACCAAGGAAGTCCAGTTGCCTCTTGAAAAAAAAGCACCTTTGGCACAACCAGGACCAAACTGACGGAGAATCTCAATAGACAACCAGAAGGATGATGGGATGCTTAAAAGTAACAAATCTACAAGGCGGGATCTTCCTGTCTGCTCCCATCCCCATGTTCTGCCCCAACTACGGACCCCAAAGAACGTAGCACACACAAAGTCCGTTCAAACCTTAGTTTGCTAAATAAACCAGTTTTTTTACAACAACGGCTGTTAATTAACTGCATTAACAGCCGCCAAGAATTCAAAGAATAATAACTGAAAGCTTACTGTGGTTGGCAGAATGCCCAGAAGCAATTTGCAGGAAGCTGATAAGATAAGCAAAACAAAACACGAAGGTATGTGAACGAAGTTGTTCCCTGCAAATTGCTTCAGTCGGCATTCCTCCTTAAATAGGCTAAGGGAGTGGCCAATTAGCCCCAAGCCTTACTCTCAAGGAGACCTCCTTCTGAGGAGCCACTCCTGCCTTTTGGCAGCTCTGCATGCCCGTGCATCGAGAAGAGGCTCCTCCTCTTCTTCCTCTTCACTTATGGGAACTTCTGGAGGTTCTGAAGGCCCTGGCTGAATCCCCCCCTCTGGCACCACATCTTCTCCAGCCTCCTCACTATCCGACTCGAGCGCCAGCTGCACAGGCTGCTGGCCCAGCACCACACCAGCCTCCTCACTGTCGGAATCAGCTACTAGCTGTACAGGCCGCTGAAGGGCCACAACACCCAAACAGCCTGGCCCTAACGCTCTGCCCAGAGGTTTTGGGTCAGTGGTGGGGCATGGTCAGGAAGCCTCTGATGTTCTCTTCTCCTCCAGGCTGACCGGCCGGAGCAGCAACGAGCCCAAGAGGATCAAGAAAAGCAAGATGATTGCCAAAGCCTTCTCCAGGAGGAAGGAGCTGCAGCATAACCCCGTGCAGGAGCTCTCCTTCAGCCTGCGCACCGTCTCGCACGAGGGGCCCGTCGGTACGTCCCGGAGAAGGAGAAAAATGAGGACGCTTGTTCCATGGGGATCTCGGTTCTCTCGGGGTTTTCTTGCGGACGTTTCACGACCCGACTATGGAACATTGTCAGTGTTAAACGAGAGTGGTGTTATATAAACAGGAAGCAAAGTGCACTTCCTCCTAACACTGATGATGTTACCTAGTTGGGTCATGAAATTTTCGGCAAGAAAATCAGGAAGCTTAGAGGACACCAAGGACCCCACAATCCTGGTTCTCTTCCTCCTCCTCCTCCTCCTCCTCCTCCTCTCCACAAACCCCACTCCCTCTTAACCCTGATGATGTTCCCTAGTTGGGTCATGAGACGTCTGCAAGAAAACTACCCATTTCAGAGAGCACCAAGGATCCAACAGTTCAACCCTCAGCTACAAATATTCTCTTTATTGGTACTGGGTTAAAATTATGTCACTTAATGACTGGAGGATACAAAAGCTGAATCAAGGTTTATAAAAATATAAATTTATCAGGTTTTAGGCAGATGGAGATGCTTATCAGAGAGTGAGAACTCACATCCTTCTGCCCAGGTAGTTTGCAGCTTTTATCTTCTATTAGTTTTATTGTATTTTTTTTAAAATTAGAGTGGCATGGGGGCTTGGTGGTGAAGCTGCTCCCTTCCCAATCGGAAAGTTGAGGGGCTCAATTCTAGGTAGTGGCAGATGTTTCTCTCCTAGGGCGCAAAGAAAAAAAAAATTATCTGCTGTGAACCCTGTGTAGGCGTCAGGAAGGGCATCCGGCCAGCAAATGCTCACGCTCCATTCAACTCTACCCCAAATTACAGGATTACAGAGTCGTAAAAAGGGAGTTTTTCATTGCAATTTTGCTGATTGTTGTGAGTCCCCTAGTTGATGGGAATCAGGCAGCATACAAGTTTATTCTTCTTATTGTTTGCAGAAGTAGCTTTTGTAATTTTTTTCCACTTATTTAGTTATCATTGTCTCACATTTGACAGAGAGACACAGCCAAGGTACCCAGCTGTAAAAGCCCAAATTGTAAACTAGCCTTACGTCAAGCTTTTTCCCAGGTAGTCACAGCCGTAAACCGTAATTGAATTCTTAACCACAGTTGTGGTCGTTAAATGGGCCACCACATGCTCGTACTTTATTTTATGATACATTTTTTTTACAGTGGCTGTTAAGCAAATACTATGGTTGTTAAGCAAACCCATTATACCATTATGCCAAAAGTGGAGGGAGTGTGTGGGGGTCGCGTGTGCGCGGCCACACCCATAATTCAATGCGCCTGCGCCTGCGCAAAGTATCCCCCGCGCTCCCCCTGCTTTTGGCACGCAATGGCACAGTGGGCCCGGTAGGCCTGTTTTTCACCCTCCCGCTCCAGAGGCTTTCTAAGCGCCTGGGGAGGGCAAAAACAGCCTTCCCCACCACCCCGGAGGCCAGAAACAGCTCATTTCTCAACTTCTGGTGGAACCAGAAGGCCCAAAAATTAGCTGGCCGGCATGCGCACTGGAGATGCGCTAGGGCAACGCTCGCGTGCCCACAGATACAGCTCCGCGTGCCACCTGTGGCACGTGCCATAGGTTCGCCATCACAGCCTTATACTCTCTGTGCTTTTTGCTGGAAATTGGTCGTACGTTGAGGATTACCTGAAATAAATGAACAGAGATGAAAAGGTACGGCTCAATTTTGATCATTGAATTAAAATATATTTGTTTCTTTTTTCCAGCCGGTTTGGTGTTCGATATCAGCGAGCCTTCGGGAGACATGTCCTCGGCTTGGGCGCAACATGTGACCAAGATGGTGGCCAGGAGAGGCGCCATCCTCTCTCAGGATGTCTCTGTCACTCCTGTAGCCACGCCAGGTAATGGTTCTCGTAGAGGTTGGATGGGCTGGGCTGTCAAAAGAGCTCAAATGCCATTGGAAGGTTTTTGTCCAATGTGGCATTCCATGCATTGGTGTCTATTCTATCTTTTGACTCACTGCTGCCAGCTGCTGGCCAAAGGCTGGAAATGCAGGTAGTCCACCTGTAATGTACATTTCCTGACTTGGAAAGTTTAGTGATGAGGAGAGGGACCTTTCCTGTGCTTTCTTCAGGGGAGGGGTCACCTGGAAAGGTCAAAAATGTGTCATCCAGGGTGTCTGTGTGTGAGTGAGAGAGAGAGAGCAAGCGAGAGAGAGTAGGAGGAGGAGGGAGGGAGGGAAAGATTTTGTTTTTGCAAATAAGCAATGCCTGGCCAAAAACTAAATTTGATTTACTTTATACCAGGGTGGAGTGAAAATTAACTGTGAAGGTAGTCCTGGATTTACGACCACAATTTGAGCCCAGAATTTTGTTGCTAAGCCAGACAGTGGTGAAGTGGGTTTTTCCCCCAGTTTAAGACTTTCCTTGCCACATTTGTTAAGTGAACTGCTGCATGTGTTAAGTGGGTAAACTGGTTGTTAAGCGAATCTAGCTTCCCCATTGACTCAGCTTCTCAGGAGATCAGGAAAAAGTGATCACATGACTCCTGGGATATTGCGACCGTCATAAATAGGAACCCAATTGCCAAGTGTCCGAATTATGATCATATTGACCATGGGGGATACCGCAACGGTCGTTAAGTGTGAAAAATGGTCACAAGTCACTTTTTTTTTTGTGCCGTTCCCTGTACCCCATTGGAATTGGGCGGCTAGTACATGCAAACAAATAAATGAAGATAGTCTTCGATTTACGTCCGTTCATTTAGTGACCATTCAAATTTACAACCACGCTGAAAAAAAGGAATTTATGACCGTTTTTCACACTTACGACCGTCGCCGCCTCCCCGCGGTCACGTGATCAAAATTCAGACGCTTGGTAATGGGCTCATATTTACGACGGTCACAATGTCTCCCGGGGGTCCTTTGGTGACCTTCTGACAAGCAAAGTCGGGGAAAGCCGGATTCGCTTAACAACGGTGTGACTCCCTTAACAATGACACCGATTCACTTAACAACCGGGGTGAGAAAGGTTATAAAATGGGGGCAAAACTAACTTTGCAGCCCCCACGCCCTTGGTCCCCCTTAGCAACGGAAAGGCAGGGCTCATTTAGCAACGGAAATGCGAGGCTCAATTATGGTCGTAAGGCGAGGACTCTCTCTAGTACAAATTGCTCCCCGGCCTGAATGCAAAACTTCCATCTGTCCCAGCCCGACCTCCCAAAATAAGACCTAGTGGTCTTGTGACAGCTGCCAATCCTCCTCCTCTTCGGAGAATCTGATGGAGCTTTACCTATGGAATGACAGATAACAGATTAACAGAGTTAGGAGGGACCTTATAGGTCATCTAGTCCAACCCCCCGCCTAAGCAGGAGACCTTACACCAGGGTGAAATGTAAAATGTAGATTTCACCCTGGTTCTGTGGGCGTGGCTTGGTGGGGGGGCGTAATGTGACTGGGTGGGCGTGGCCAACTTTTTTTTTTTTTTTAAACTTTTCAAAGCATTTTTTCTAATGCTTTGAAAAGCCTCTGCCAATCAGGCAACTCGGCTGGGATCGTCAGAGGCTTTTCAAAGCATTTTTTTTACCACCTCTTCGGCCAAGAGGTTGCAGAAAAAAAATGCTTTGAAAAGCCTCTGACGATCCCAGCTGAGCCGCGCGATCATCAGAGGCTTTTTTTTTTTTTTTTACTTTTAAAAGCATTTTTTCATTGGAAGAGGTAGAAAAAATGCGTTTAAAAGTTTTTTAAAAAAAGCCTCTGATGATTGTGCGACTCAGCTGAGCATGGGGGGGGGCGCGGGGCAGGGATTTTTGCTACCGGTTGTCCGAACCACCCGCCGCCATCGCTACCGGATCGGGCGATCCGGTCCGAACCGGGAGCATTTCCCCCCTGCTCCAGTCCCCTAATCATTTTTGTTGCTCTTCTCTGCGCTTTTTCCAGAGTCCCCGCATCTTTTTTATAGTGTGGTGACCAAAACTGGATGCAGTACTCTAGGTGTGGCCTTACTAAGGCTTGATAGAGGGGTATTAGTACCTCCCTTGATCTTGATTGACAGTTCTCTCGCCCTCCTTTTCCAGTGCCCCCGGAGGAGAGGGCCAGTCATTGGCTGATGGAAGGCGAGTTCTCCTCCCGGCGGGCCAAGAAACCGACTCGGAAGAAAAAGAAGCACTGGAAGAAGAAGGGGGTTTGCCCTTCCGGGGCAGTGGCCGAGACCTGCGCCCCGAATTACTTTGCCCCGGGAGGGCCCAGCTCCGTGCCACGCCTGCCCCAGCTCCCCCAAACCAAGTGTTTTGTTGCAGACCCACAACAAAACCAAGCTCTGGATGATGTCCTTTTGTCTCATGCGGACCACGGATGGAGACCCCGAGTCCCCCGGCAGCCGGAGCCCCCCCTGGCTGGACTGTCCCGGGACCTGCCCCCCGGCAGCTGCCGACGCAACAATCCCCCGGATCTCATCAACCACCCCTTTTGCCCTGATTTTGGGGGTTCCGAGGAAACGGGACCGGAACGTGGAGCGTGGCTATTCCCCGGACAGCAGCCTTCGCGGTTTCGGGGAGCCGCCTTCCCTGCTCCCCCCAGGAGCTCGGCTGCTTTGTTCCTGGGCGGTGACATCTATGGGGTGCAGCCACCTCTAGGCAAGTGGGGTGGGTTGCCCCCCATCCATTCCCGGACAAACCTGATGGACGCCGAGTTGGTGGACCTGGACTCTGACTTCTAGGAGGGAGTTTTTTCAATGGCTTGGCTTGGGGGTCGATCAGCCGTGGGGTGGTCGGGAGAAAGAAGGGGAAGGGGGTGCCCCTTTCGGGACCGTCCTTGGGGGTTCTTCTGCTTCATCTCCTTCAAGGAGACTGAGAGAGATTATTGGAAGAGGCCATCCTTCCTTCCTCTCCCCCTCTCTCTTCATCTTGTGGACCTCTTCAAGAAGACGCAGGGTGGGATTTGTCCTTCTCGTTTTGGTATGAGGAGAACCTCAAGAAGGTTTCTAACTTCCAGTATGAGGAAAACTCTGCATCACCATCTGCAGAAGGTCCCTGTCCGCCCCCCCCCCCCCCCCGATGAGGCTACTTAGTTGGGTCATGAAATGTCTGCAAGAAAACAGCCAAGCTCAGACAGCACCATGGACCCCCCCACAGCCCTTCCTCCCTCTCTCCCTCCCTCCTTTATTCCTGATGATGTTCCCTAGCTGGGTCAGGAAATGTCTACAAGAAAATAATCAAGCTCAGAGACCATCAGTGGCCCTCCTTCATACTTCTTCCTTCCCTCCTTCCTTCCTTCCTTCTTTCCCTCCCTCTTTCTCCTTTCCTTCCTTTCTTCTTCCTTCCTTCCTTCCCTCCCTCCTTTATTCCTGGTGATGTTCCCTAGCTAGGTCAGGAAATGTCTACAAGAAAACAACCAAGCTCAGAGACCATCAATGGCCCTCCTTCTCACTTCTTCCTTCCCTCCCTCTTTCTCCTTTCCTTCCTTTCTTCTTCCTTCCTTCCTTCCCTCCCTCCTTTATTCCTGATGATGTTTCCTAGCTGGGTCAGGAAATGTTTGCAAGAAAATAATCAAGCTCAGAGACCATCAGTGGCCCTCCTTCTCACTTCTTCCTTCCTTCCTTCTTTCCCTCCCTCTTTCTCCTTTCCTTCCTTTTTTCTTCCTTCCTTCTCTCCCTCCTTTATTCCTGATGATGTTTCCTAGTTGGGTCAGGAAATGTTTGCAAGAAAATAATCAAGCTCAGAGACCATCAAGGGGCCTCCTCCTCCATTTCTTCATCCATCCAGACCATCACCTAACAAACACTCATAAAATCAGAGCGGTCACGTGATGTCCTGCCTAGCAATCAACAACTAATGACTAATTCCGGACACCATTCCGGTCGCAATTCAAGGACTACCCTGTACATTGTACCCAAATACGTAAGGGGCTCGAGGTACATATTATCTCCTATCGCTTTGGGCATTTATCGTATCTGTCGCAATACTGAGCAGAAAGTAGGGGGAAAAGGTTTATTTCAAAAAGAGGTTATTTGGAGAAGACCCAGATGATTTGAAGGACATTCTACACGGATGGGTTGATTTAGATGTCTTCTCAAGAGATCCATGGCTGAGGGTGCCTCAGAACAGAGTTTGGAGATCATGAATGTGATGGACCCTCAGGGTCTATCCAGAAGTCAGGTCAGTATTCCTCAACCCCGGCCACTTGAAGATGGGTGGACTTCAACTCCCAGAATTCCCCAGCCAGCGATGGAACTTGTGTTCACCTTCAACGTCTTTGTGATGGGACCAGATGGGAGATAAGAATTAGAATTTGGAGTAAGCAGAAAGGCTATGTTGAATGGAAGAGCTGAAGTCCACCCATCTTCAAAATGGTCAATGTTGAGGAACACCATGTCCACCATCTGTATAGTCCCTGGTAGGCTGCCATATCTTTGATCTTCCTGTGTCCATCATCTCTGACCCTTCCTGATGGACCTTGAGATCCAACCTTAACATATCCTCATCTCTGGTTCGAAGTTCCTCGCAGAATTCTGTAGGACACCCCAGTTGGAGTCTTCCCCATAAGTTCTCAAGTCTTCATTTCAAGGGGTCAACTCTACAGCCAGATAGAAGAACCTTTTTCTGAAGTCACCTGGACCACCATCTGAAGGCCTTGAACTTCTGGAGAACTCTGCTTTCCACACTCCATGCTGTGCCTCTACCTCCCCGTGCAGCTTGATGGGACATGTAGTCTTAACCTTCATCCTTTCCCTGGTGGGACCAGACGACGATAGGAATTAGAACATGGCGTAAGCATAGAGGCTGGGTTGAATTGGAAGAGGCGGTAGCAACGTGTTAAAATATCTCCAGGTTTGTTACTGTTCTTTAATGTACCTACGTATAACGCAAAGTTTTCGTCTGTTTTTCATGGTTGCAAAATCTAAACATTTTATCATCTGTAATAAGAAATTTCTTAGGATTTCTTTGGAAATCTTGGGATAACTTTGGAAATCTTGGGACAATCTTTTGGCTGGATTGAAACCCCGCGAAACTCATCCGGGGTGCCCATTAAACATCTGTTGGCCAGGTGATATTTCTACTTTTATACACAGGTATTCCTCGACTTAGCAACAGTTCATTTAGTGACCGAAGTTACAGCGGCACTAAAAAAAGTGACGGGATCATTTTTTACACTTAAAAAGTAGGGAGGCAGAGCCCGTCGTTAAGTGTGAGGATCAGTTTTGAGTCACTTTTTTTTTTTTTTTGTTAACTTTAAGCAGTCCTCAATAAATCCTTGTATGTTGAGCACTATCTGTGTCACATTTATATGTTTTGTTTTTGCAAAATAAAATGTGTCCCCAAGACTTAGAAGAAAACTCCTGGTCGGGATTCACCGTTTTTGTGTCTCTTTGAAGTTTGGGTTAATTCAATTGGTTTTTGTTTCAAAAAAAATAAAATAAAAATAAGAATTTCCCTAACTTGGAATTCAACTGGTTAAGTCTTGGTGTGAATGGTTTTTTCCTTACCTAAACTTGCTTATTTGTACCCTATGACTATCATTAAGTGTTGTACCTTATGATTCTTGACGAATGTATCTTTTCTTTTATGTATATTGAGAGCATATGCACTAAGACAAATTCCTTGTGTGTCCAATCACACTTGGCCAATAAAATATTCTATTCTATTCTATTCTATTCTATTCTATTCTATTCTATTCTATTCTATTCTATTCTATTCTATTCCATTCTATTCTCAGGAGGGTTAAAACTGATTTAACCCAAAATCTTAATTGAACCCAACTCCAAAATCTTTTAACTGAATTAAACAGGCAGCGTGCGGCCACAGAAATAAAAGATTGCAAGATGTTAAAAGTGGGAAAAAATATTAACTAAATTTGTGCCAGGAGGTGGCAATAGAGAGCAGGATTTGAATTGCACTTTTTGCTTTCCCAGGCAAAAAAACTCTTTCCCCAAAAGCTTATACAGGTAGTCCTCAATTTACAACGTTTCATTTAGTGACCGTTAAAAGTTACAACTGCATTAAAAACGTGATTTACGACTGTTCTTCAGAGTTATGGCCTTTGCAGCATCCCCATGATCATGGGATCAAAATTCAGATGCTTTGGCAACTGGTTCATACTTATGACCGCTGCTGTGTCATGTGATCCTCTTTTGTGACCTCCTGACCAGCAGTCAGTGGAGGAGCCAGATTCACTTTAACAACTGGGTTACTAACTTACGAATTGCAGTGATTTGCTTAACGCCTGTGGCAAGAAAAGTCGTAAAAGGGGGCAAAACTCACTTGACAAATGTCTTGCTTTACAGCATGAATTTTGGGCTCAATGGTGTTTGTAAGTTGTGGATTACCTGTGGTACAATTGTGGTCGCAAGTTAGTTACACACTTGTTAAGTGAACCTGGCTTCCCCCATTGATTTTGCTTGTCAGAAGGTTGCAAAAGGGGGTTACGTGACCCCCAGGGACGCTGCAACCGTCATAAATACGAGTCAGTTTCCAAGCGTCTGGATTTTCATCACGTGACCATGGGGATATACAGCCACGGTCGTAAATGCGAAAATTGGTCCCAAGTCACTTTTTTCAATGCCGTTGTAACTTCAGTCACTAAATGAATGGTTGAAAATCGAGAACTCTGTGGACAAAAGTAGAAATATCATCCGGAGCAGAGAAACTGACCCACAGATGTTTATGGGCAGTCTGGATGAGTTTTAGTGGAATTTAAATCCAGCCAAAAGATTTTAAGTGTGAACAATAGTCATAAAACAGGTTTTTTTCAGTGCCATAGTAACTTTGAAGGATCACTAAATGAACTGTTGTAAGTCGAGGACTACCTGTAATTCGGCCCTGGTTAGGCAAAAGGACGAGAATTCTCTAAATCTGACTTGCCTTGGATCTCTGCATGATTGCTGTCTTTGTAATGCTGTTCTTTAAAAAAATCCGGATCGATGCCCTGCCCGTGTTGGCATGGCTGAACCCTCAGCAGAGATTGAAGCTCCGTTGGATGGGACGGCGTGGGGGAATCATCCGGACAAATGTTCCCGGTGGAATCTGCGCACAACCACTTTCCGTGCCACGGAAGAAATCACGAGGTTTCCAAGTTTTGTTTCTCGGCGAGGGCCTGGGACGTTTGTTTTCATCCGAATCAAAATCCTGCCTTAAGAATTAATACTTGGCGGAAATGTGCCAGGATGTGGGCACCGTATGGCAGGAAGCCATAGGCCTCTTTTAGCTGGGGTGTCCCTCTTCATGTGTGCGTGTGTACCAGCGGTGAAATGCTACTGGTTCGGTCCAGTTCGACTGAACCGGTAGTAAAAAGTGCTACTGGTTCCCCAAACCAGTAGTAAAAAAACAAAACAAAAACCCCATTGTGATAGGTTTTTTTGTGTTCTTAGCACTCCGAGTCCCGTTTGACCAGTAGGCAGTACCCCCACAACTGATTTAATCAATAAATTCCATGGCACCAGTACCCATCCCTATACAGAATCCTAGCGGGGATCGTGGGAATTGCCCTTGGTTTAGAACATGCGCAGAGTGCATTTTCAACACTCCCGGGGAGTGACAAATTACATGCCGTGATGATTGTGTCTTGTAACCTTCCTGCTAAGCCTTGCTGAAAAAGAACGGGAGATTCAGTAAAAGGACAAGTTTTTTAACTGCTGGAAAGAATTAAATTAATTTTTGGGGTAAAGGACAGGACATCCGCCTTGTGCTTTGCTCCCGAAATCACAGGTAAAGAAAGATAAGTCATATCTTTATCTCCCTCTCTCTGCCAAAACTGTCATTTGTTCTTTGTTTTCATTCCTTTTGCTCCCGGTGCTCCTGTATTATTTTTAATCCTTTTACAGGAGGAGGTTTTATAAGGCTGTTCAGCATCAGCATGGATTAGAATAGTTGAGGAAATAAATACATAATTTCATTGACCACAGGGGGAGTGCTGGGAAAATTGGAGGCTTGTTAGACTTTCAAATTGTTTTATATCTTGCAAAAAAGAAAAAAGAAAAGAAACAGCCGTATCTATCCTATGTCCCCCCCCCATTCCTTCCAAATGCTTTTCACACCCTTGGTTCTGTCTGTCTATCTGTCTGTCTGTGTCTGTCTATCATCTATCCTTTGTCTGCCTGCCTGCCTGCCTATCAGATCTATCTATCTATCTATCAGCTATCTATTTATCTATCATTTATATCTATCATCTATATCCATCCAGATCTATCTATCTATCTATCTATCTATCTATCTATCTATATCATTTATATCTATCGTCTATCTCTATATTTGTCTCTGTCTGTCTGTCTATCTAACATCTATCTAACATCTATCTATCCATCCATCTATCATATCCATCCATCTATCCATCCATTCATCATCGTATCTATTCATCTATCATCATATCCAAAAAGAAGGAAGGAGAAGGAATGAAGGCAAATGAGGAGGAGGAGGAGAGGAAGAGGAGGAAGAATTATTACAGGAGAAGAAAAGGAGGAGGGAGGGAGGGGAAGAGGTTGTAAGTCGAGGACTACAAGTGGAAGCGAATGGGGGAGGCGGAGGAAGAGGATGAAAAAAGGAGGAGAGGGAGAAGAGAAGGAAAAAAGGAAGGAGAAGGAATGAAGGCAGAGGAGGAGGAGAGGAAGAGGAGGAAGAAGAATTATAGGAGAAGAAGAGGAGGGAGGGGAAGAGGTTGTAAGTCGAGGACTACAAGTGGAAGAGGAGGGGAGGGAGGAAGAGAAAGAGGAAGAAAGAAAGAAAGAAGAGGAGGAGGAGAGGGGAAAGAAGGGAAAAAAAGAAGATATGACTTCTCAAACTTGCACGGCCCGCAAGGGAAAAAACGATGGGTCCTGTAGTCCTGGGTGGATGATGGTTCATGCAGTCCTTCTGAAAACTCCCAACGCGTGCTTTGCCATGGGAAACTGGAGCCTTCAAGCCCCACCCATCCCCCCCAAACGCCCAATTGAGTTTCGAGCCACGCCGCGGTCGCTCCTGGGAATTGCAGTCCCGCCGCTCCGGAAGAGCCCTTCAAAGCCCTGCCGCCACGAACTGTCGAACTGCAGCTCCCGAGAGCCTCCGCGCGCGGGGGCGCCGCTGCGTCGTCGTCGTCCTCCTCCTCCTGCCCCCTCCCACCGGGGGGGCGCGCAAAGCCTGCCGGGAGCGGCAGTCTCCCAAAGGCTGCCGCGCCGCTCTTTCCAACCGGGCGCGGGACTCGTTTCCCGGCGTGCCCCGCGCGCGGGGGTGGGCGTGGCCAAGCCTGAGGGAAGCCGGGCGGGCGAAGCGGGCCGAGGGAGGCTGAGGGGATGATGTCGGTGCGGGTGGCGGCCCCGCCGGCCGTGGAGCTGAAGGAGCTGGCCGGGCCTCTGGACAAGCCCCCCGCCGCCTCCGTCTCCGTCTCCGCCGCCTCCGGGCCCTGCTCGCCGCCTCACGCGGAGCCCGGCCCGGCTTTGGCGGGCGAGAAAGCGGCCCCCGCGGCGCCCCCGCCCGGCTCGGCTGCGGCCAAAGCCCCTCAGGCCTCGGCCATGAAGCGCTGCGAGCCGCCGCTCCGGCTCAGCGGCCACGGGGGCGACGGGGCGGGAGGGCCGCTGGGCGAGGCGCTGGTCAGCCCCGACGGGACCGTCACGGAGGCGCCGCGCACCGTCAAGAAGGTAGGACGGACTACAAGGCCCATCGTCCCCTGCCCCGCCTCCCCGGCCTGGGGGCGTGGGGTGGGTTTGCGGAGGACCGGGCTGCCAGAAAGGCTCCCCTATTTCTCCTGCCCGTGGGGATGGGTGATGGGAGTTGTAGTCCCTGGGAGGGGAGGGGGGAGGGTGCTCTCTGCGGCCTTGCGGGGGGGGGCTTTGCGGGGGTGTCTTTCAAGCCCGAGGGGCTCTGGGGGGGAAGATTGGGGAAGGGTCTCTTGCCCTTTGTAACCTGGAGGGGTGGGGTGGGGGGTCTTTCAAGCTTGGGGGGGGGAGAGATCGGGGGTCTTGCCCTATGCAGCAGGACGGAGGGGGGGCATCGAGGGTCTATGGAGTTTGGGGGGGGAAGAGATGGGGTGTCTTGCCCTTTGTAGACTTGGGGAGGGGTGGAGGGTCTTTCAAGCCCGAGGGGCTCTGGGGGGGAGATGGGGGGGTCTTGCCCTTTGTAGCCGTGGGGGTGGGGTGGAGGGGGGAAGAGATCGGGGCGGTCTTGCTCTATGCAGCCTAACGGAGGGGGGGGCATCGAGGGTCTATGGAGTTTGCGGGGGGAAGAGGTCGGGGGTGGTGGTCTTGCCCTTTGTAGACTTGGGGAGGGGTGGAGGGTCTTTGCACTTGGGAGAGATCTGGGGGAGGGGGCTCTTGCCCGTTGTATCCTGGGGGGGAGGCAATCGAGGGTCTTCCTATGGAGTCTTGGGGATCTTTGCCGCCTGGAGGGGTCGGGGGTCTTGCCTTCTGCAGCTTTGTGGGGGGAGGGGGAGGGATCGAGGCTCTTTGCAGCCCGGGGAGAAATTGGGGGTCTTGCCCTTTGCAACCTGACTGGGGGGAGCATCGAGGGTCTGTGGAGTTTTGAGGAGCCTGGGGTGGAGGATCTTTGCAGCCTGGGGAAAGATCAGGGGTCTTGCCCTTTGTAGACTTGGGGAGGGGGTGGAGGGTCTTTGCAGTTGGGAGAGATCTGGGGAGGGGCTCTTGCCCTTTGTAACCTGGGGGGGCATCAAGGGTCTTCCTTTGGAGTCTTGGGGGGGTGTTCGGGGGTCTTTGCTGCCTGGAGGGGTCATGGGGGGTGTCTTGCCTTCTGCAGCCTTGTGGGGGAGGGGGAGGGTCGAGGGTCTTTGCAGCCTGGGGGGAGATCCGCCGTCTTGCCCTTTGTAGCCTGTGGGTGTGGAGAGTCTGGGGGCTGATCGGGGATCTTGCCCTCTGCAACTCTGGGGAGGGGGTGGAGGGTCTTTCTTTATAGAGTCTGTAGGGTTCATGGGGTCGTTGCCACCTTGAAAGATGGTGGATGGTGTTTTGGTTTTTTTTTGCAACCCGCTGTGATCAGAGCCATTGGGGGTGGGGGCTTTGAGGGTCTTCACCGACTGGAAGGAACTGCCAGTCTTGCCCTTTGCAGACTTGTGGGGTGATGGTGGTGGAGGGTCTTTGCAAAGGGGGCGATCAGAGGTCTTCTCCTTTTCAGGCTTTGGGGTGGGTGGGAGGATGGAGGGTCTTTGCAGCTTGGGGGCAGATCAGGGGTCTTGCCCTTTGTAGCCTTGAGGGGGTCAAGGGTATTTGCAGCTGGGGGGGGATTGCGGGGCAGGGGGTTCTTGCCCTTTGTAGCCTGGAGGGCCATTGAGGACCTTTCTTTGGAGTCAGGGCTGTGTGTGTGTCGAGAGTCTTTGCAGCACAAGTGGGGCTGTGGATCTTGCCTTCTGCAACCTTGGGGGAGGATCTGAGGGTCTTTGCAGTCTAGGGGAGATTGGGGTCCTTTGTAGCCTCGAGTGGGGGGGGTGTCAGAGAGTCTTTGCAGCGGCTGTGGGTCAGGGATCTTGCCCACTACAGCTGGGAGAAGTTGTGGGTCTTGCAGCCTGCTTCCTCCTAGGAATTGGGGTGAGCAGGGCCAGAAAGGGGGCAGTTGCCCAAAGAGCCCCTACCCTGATATCAAACCTGTCTGTCCCATTTCCCCCCCCCCACTTGCTGGCCCCCTCTTGAGTCCTCATTCCTGTGACCTGAAGCCACCTCTGTCTCCTGCCAGGTGTGGTCCTTGGCACCTTCTCTGAAGGAAATTCATCCATGCTTGGCATTGTCCCAAGCATGCCAGCAGCCACACTTGGCAGTGCCAGTGGGGCTTCAGTGTGCTAAGCATGGACAGGCTCCTCTTCAGAACAGTTTCTTCAGAAGCTTCCACTTGGCGTCTAAGTATTTCTTCTAGCTCAGCGTGAAGAGCAATTGTATACAATAGTTTTATTCAATGTATATGCCGTTTGTTTCATTGTGGCTCTGGGAATAAGAGAGAGAGCTAGCAGTTAAGGCACCGGGCTAGAAAACAGGAGACGGTGAGTTCTAGTCCCACTTTAGGCATGAAAACCAACTGGGTGACGTTGGGCCAATCCCTCCCTCTCTCAGCTTTGCTGTCCCTTAAATTACATCGTGGTTAGTCGATTCTAAGGCATGTTTTGTTGGAATCTATATTTGGGAATCCTCAAGTTTTTCTTCCCTAACATTTTCTGAGGCTCTGTACCCGTCCACTTCATTACACCCCAAGCAGACAAAAATAGAGCCCTGGGTACAACATATTTAACTCAGGAAGCCTTCAAACCTTCCGCAGTCCAATATTTGAAGGGCTGCCCTCCAAAAGAGGGGATCCATCTATTCTCCAAAGCACCGGAGGGCAGGACAAGAAGCAATCGATGGAAAATAATCAAGGAGAGAAGCAACTTAGAACTAACAGTGCGAACAATGAATCAGTGGAACAGACTGCCTCCAGAAGTTGTGGGTGCTCTTCTTTTTAAGCAGAGATTGGACACAACCATTTGTCTGAAATAGTTTAGGGTCTCCAGCTTGAGCCGGGGGTTGGGCTAGAAGACCTCCAAGGTCCCTTCCAACTCTGTTATTCTGTTAAAAGTCATCCCAACTTTATATTTTGAATACCAGCGAAAGTTTCCCAGCACCTTCTGAGCTTCCGCAGGATTCTTTCCCAGGTTAAACAGAGCGAAAGGAAAACAGGTGGAAGCCTCAGGAGGGATTTTGCTGTTGAATAACTGGAGATAAGATAATGGCTTCTTGGTCTAGGAATGTTGCTTTGCCTGATAAGAAAGTGTCTTATCTTTCTTTTTTTCCCCTGGTTCTCAGGGTTAACAAGCTAGTCTGAGAATGACGTTTGCAACTCAAAAAGCAACAACAATTGTTTTATGATTGAAGCCCCATATACTTGGAATTTCAAGTCTACATGCGGGAACTCAAGGCTGTGAACCTTTGGGATAAGAGGAAGGGATATAATGGCTACTTGGATAAGCAGCGAAGCGTTTCACACTCAAAAGAAAAGAAGTCCAATTGCCATGGCTCAACTTCCAGGCAATCTCTGTTCAGTGTTTCTCAACCTTTTAAGGTGGGTGGACTTCAATTCCCAGAATTCCCATTGGGCTAGGGAATTCTGGGAGTTGAAGTCCGTCCATCTTAAAGTCATCAAAGTTGAGAAACACTGATCTATGTAAAAGAATAGAATAGAATAAAACAGAATAGAATAAGGGATAGGATGGGTTAGAATAGGGAATAGAATAGAATAAGGGATAGAATAGAAAAAAATAGAATATTGTTTATTGCCTTAGTGTGATTAGACACACAAGGCCATTATAGCCATTACTATATCACCTGGTAAATCCAAAGAAGATATTTACATCCTTAATATACTTCTAATAGGTTGGATTCAAACAATGGTGGACCCTTAAGTCTGGGTTCACACAACCCAGTTGCTGTGACTGGTTTCCCCTAACCCCGAATCACAGTCTACTCTGGCCATTGAATGTGGCACATTGTGCCGGAATATGAGCAATGTTCCCCTCTGAGCTTTGGGAAACGAATCAGGTTTGGTTTCCAAGTAAACCACCTCCCATCCTAGCACCGTATCATGCAAACGCGGCCTTGATGCCGTAGCTGGTTGGAGGTGAGTCATGCATGACTGGGTGTACCTAAAATGAGTTGTTACAGAGCTGCAGAAGGCTACAACGGGTAGTCTGTAAGACTTCCTGTAAGATTTGTGATTGCAGTTGAGCCCCAAATTTCTCTGGCTGAGCAAGACAGTTGTTAAGTGAGCTTTGCCCCATTTTACGACCTTTCTTGTCCCCGTTGTTAAGCGAATAACTGCATTTTTAAGTTAGGAACCTGGTTGTTCAGCGAATCCGGCTTCCCCATTGACTTGGCTGGTCAGAAGGTCGCAAAAGGGGATCATGTGACCCCCGGGGACACTGCAACCATCATAAATATGAGTCAGTTGCCAAACATCTGGATTTTGATCATGTGACTCACAGGGAGCCATCTTTTCCATTGCTGTTGTAACCTTGAGCGGTCACTAAATGAATCTTACTGTACCAGTAAGGTTTACGACTGCCGTCGAGCCCAACGTTTCTGTGGCTAAGCAAGACAGTTGTTAAATGAGTTGTGTCCCGTTTTACGACCTTTCTTGTCCCCGTTGTTAAGCGAATAGCTGCAGTCGTTCAGTTAGTAACAGTTACTAACCGAATCTGGCTTCCCCTTTGGCTTTGCCCTGAGTCCATCGTAAATAGCCAAGCCAAGCGTCAGAATTTTAATCACATCACCCTGGTCGTAAGTGTGAAAAACGGTCATAAGTCACTTTTCTCAGTGCTGTTGTGACTTTGAATGGTGTCTAAACGAATAGTTGAAGATGGCCTGTATTGAGGAAGTTGGCAGATACAGTGTCTACTTTGAGAGGGTTTTGGGGGTAAATAAGGGCAGTTTGAGGGGCAGGTGTCAAGATGTCATGAAAAGAACTTGTGGTCTTGCAAAAACCCCGGTCAGTTCTACCCCTTCTTTTCCCCCTTTTTTTGGGTTCGAGGTGGGGGTAGAAGGTCTCTCTGAAGCAACGTGCTTCCATTGAGCCCCTCCCTCAAAAGACCAAAATTGTGGTTTTGGCAGTGGTGGGATTCAAAGAATTTAACAACTGGTTCTCTGCCCTAATGACCAGCTGGGTAGGTGTGGCTCGGTGATCATGTGACCATGTGGGTGTGGCCAACTCAATGTCACTGACGTCGATGGGCACTTCACTTTACTGTTACAACGTAATAAGGGTTAAACCAAAGAGGCAGTTTCTGTAAGCAAGGCAATAAAGATTAGGCTAGAAACACCAGCAGAATGTTTCCTTCCTGCCTTCCTTACAGGATTAGCCCCGTAAAGTGGAAAAAAGCAAAATAAAATTTCTTCCAACAACCGGTTCTCCGAACTGCTTAGAAAGTTAACAATCGGTTCTCCCGAATAGGTGCGAACTGGCTGAATCCCACTACTGGGTTTTGGGGAAATCACAGGCTTGTCATTCTTGGTAGAAAGCTCTCAAATTGCTAGGTAATTTCCCGCGGGCAGCTCTCTTTTAGGGTGACTCCACATGCCATAGAAATGGCATGGGAAGAGAACCCTATTTCTGGAGAAAATTAAATACCCAATGACTTGAGTCTTTCTGAGGATTGAAGGCAGCCAGTTATATTTGGGAAGTCTATGTGGGCCCATTGCTGCCATGGGGAAATATCGGATGTGGTTGGCTGAGCATGATGGGAGCTGTGGGACTAATAGAGTTGGGGTCCTGGGTGCCCTCCGAGCTTGGTGGTTTTCTTGCAGACGTCTCACTATCCAACTAGGTGAGGGAGAGGGAGTAACTTTATTGTCACTTTGAATGTACCCTAATCGCCATACATTAAAATGAAATTTTGTTCTCTCAAAGAGTCACCACCTCCAACATACACTATATAAAAATGACAAAAATAAATCAACAAACACAAAATTATTTATATACCCCACATATATGACACAGAGAAACAGCACAGTCTAGTTCAGATGTATCCATGCACATGGCCAAAAAACCCACAAAAAAAACGAATCTCGCGAGTTTACCAGACGGATGGCCTAGGGAACAAAGCTGTTGCAGAATCTGGAAGTGTTACTGTGGACCGTGGCTCGCAGAAGGATAGAACATTTTGAGAAGAACTTGTCCCCAATCTTTGGCAGCTGTATAAAAACAGTTGATAAAAACCGAATAGAATGTCCTATAGAGAGAGGGGGGGAACTTCACAGAAGATATAACCAAGGTTTGTGCTGATTGAAATAACCAGCATCACAAATATTCCAGTATTCAGTTTAGTTTCCTTCATTAAATAAGGCAGGGGGGTCTCCAAACTTGGCAACGTTTAAGACTTGGGGATTTCAACTCCCAGAATTCCCCAGCCAGCATCTGAAGTTTTAAAAGCTGCCAAATTTAGGGACCCCTGGAATATTCCATTGAGCTGAGCTACCCTTGGGGATTATTTTGCCCCACGTTATCTATAGCAAAAATCGTTTGGCACGGGGTCATCCCATAACAATACAAGTTAACATTTTGGCATATCCTCTTAATTTCTAAACCCCAGTTTAAGGATGTGTTTATAGAAGGAATAAATATTAATCTTTGCGGGGTGTTGCACAGTTCCTGGCTATCAAACGCCTGTCAAACTTACCAAGATAAAGATTGATGCGGCACTGCGGTTTAGAATTAAAATGTAGATCCGCTCTGCTGCTTAAAAAGCACTACTTGGGACTGAATATTGAAAGATGCAGAAGGCTTTTTATTGCAATCATTATTTCACTCACTGCAAATGGTGTTGCCTGGGTCTGGTTGCTGAGGAACAGAAAACTTGTCCTAATAAACCTGAAGCTAAAAAAAAGATCTGCTTAAGATGATATTGCAAATGGTGTGATTCAGAACCTGGGGCTGAAAAGCCAGGCATTTGCATCTCTGCGCATCTTGTGATCAGAATGGAAAACCAGTGGATTCCATTTCCTGCTGCCAGCTTAAACATGCTAACATAAAATAAATTATTGGGGTGGGGGGAGAAACCTTAGAATTGGTTATATTATGGTGTGGAATCCTGAGACTTCCAGAACTTAACTGGACACGAATCTTTAATCAATCGGAAGGAACTCCTACCTAGATTACAACATTCAAACTTGGCAACTTTAAGATGGGTGGACTTCAACTCCCAGAATTCCCTAGCCAGCATCTTAAAGTTGTCCTAGAACATTCCCCGGTCTTCCCCAGTTTCACAGCAGTAGAAAGATTAGCGTTTCTATACCTTGCATCTCTTCAGGCTTGGAAAATAGAATAGAATATATAGAATTGATTGGCCAAGTGTGATTGGACACACAAGGAATTTGTACATACAAGCAACAAAGTGATTAAATCAATTTTGGCTATCCAAGGTTCTCTGCTGCTGGTGTGTTGCTTATTTTTTTCGTTGCATGTCAGAAGTGACCTGAACCGTTAATCTCTGCTGGAAAATATAAATGCAGAAATTATATGTGTGATGAATGTTTGCCTTTGGACAAACTCTTTGGACGCCCTGGAATGAATTGGTGAGGTCAAATATGGGTGTCACTCAAAATCCTGCCTGTTACTTGATCTCAGATATATATATATCTTTGCTTTGGAGGTTAAAGGCTCTTGAACCCACTGCCCTTGTGGGTGTGTTTGCCGCAGTTAAATGGTTGAGCGTCTGCCATCAAGTATTTGCAGAGAATACAAGTGGTCCTTGACTTATGACCACAGTTGAGCCCAAAGAGTGGGTCAGCCTCTTCTCCAAAGCACCTGAAGTCAGGAGAAGAAGCAATGGATGGAAACTAACCAAGGAGAGAAGCAACCTGGAACTAAGGAGAATTTTTCCTTACAATGAGAACAATTAATCAGTGGAACAACTTGCCTTCAAAAGTTGTGGTTGCTCCAACACTGGAGATTTTACAGAAGAGATTGGACAGCCATTTGTCTGAAATGGTATAGGATCTCCTGCTTGGGTTGGACTAGAAGACCTCCAAGGTCCCTTCCGGTTCTATTCTAATTCTGATTCATCTTGGGGATTGTAAAGAGGCTCAGCTAAGTAGACACAAGATTAAACCCACAAGGCCTTCTTGGGCTTTGGGCCCAGACATCCTTATCCTTAATGTAGCATCAGGAAACAGTTACCTGCATTTTGGGTTTTTAATCCTGTGTTCTTGTTTGTGTTCGTTCAGACGACATGATCATACCGAGGCCTCTTCACCCCTGCGGCTGTGCAATAAAACTGCCATTTCTGTTCTTCATTGCAAAATAGTGTCTTGTTTCTCCACTTTGGCAACTTGAAGTGATGTGAACTCACAACTCCCAGAATTCCCCACAGCTGGCTGGGGAATTCTGGGAGTTGAAGTCCACACCTCTTCAAGTTGCCACGGTTGAGAAACACTAAACAAATGGCAGTGTCTCTGTCTGTCTGTTTTTGTCACTCTCGTCTATCTTTCGGTCTGTCTATGTCTCTATGTCTATTTCCTTCCTTTCCTTTCCTTCCTTCCTTCCCTCCCTTCTTCCTTCTTTCCTTTCTTCTTTTCCTTTCCTTTCTTCCCTCCCTTCCTTCTTCCCCCCTCCCTCCCTCCCTTCCCTCTTTTCCTTCCTTCCTTCCTTTGCTTATCCGTTCCTGCTTTCCCTTGAATATTGAATATTCATTTTGCAGGAAGGAAGTGGGCCGTTTCAGCCAGCCATCTGCCCTAATTGTATTAGGCATCATCTTCAGCTCCCTGCTGTGATTTTTAAAGGGAAACATTTCTCTCATCCTGTTACTTTGAGGAGATCTAAATGATCCAGAGTTAGATCCAGGAGAGAAGCCAACAAAAGAATTCAGTGGTTCTCCTTTGAAGAGGTCTGCCTGCCTTCTGGCTGTCTTGCATTTTAGGAGTTGACTCCAGGTTGGCTACAATCAGGATGCCTTGGAGACAAACTGGTCACAGGAGGCCCAAAGAACTCTCTCTCTGATAACCTGCTCCTTTTGAAGTCAGGAGGTTTTATCTAAGCTGGTGCCATCTTCATATTCCCCGCCCTTTTGATGGGCAGGTGATTGCAGAGGCCGTGGGGGTTAAAATCTGATCTATGCTTATCTCAGCTTTACACAGCTTCCCAAAAAGAGTTGAGCACCTATTTTATGTACCGGAGAATTAACCTGTGAAATTAGCACGGGGAGCCAAGCTCTGGGTAGAAATGATATTTTGTCGTCTTTTAAAAAAAAAAAAAAAAAAATCTCTACATGCAGAAATTGAATCCAGCGGCTTCCCAGTCTGACAGTAATTTCTCAGTAGTTGCATCTCCTCAAACTGGCAGGCAGGTTTCTTGACAAGCCAGGCTTGCCAGGTGAGAATCTCAGAGTCTCATAAATCTAAGTCTTGAAATCTCTGACCCATGTTAGTCCTCCTGCCCAAGCTGTGGGCTTTAGAAAGGGGCTATCCATCACGTCCCTGGACTTCTTGCTTGCTTGCTTTCCCTCTTTCTCTGCCTGCCTGCCTCCCTCCCTCCCTCCCTCCCTCCCTCCCTCCTTTCTTGCTTGCTTTCCCTCTTTATCTCCCTCCCTCCCTCCTTTCTTTCTTTCTTAATTAATTAATTAATTCATTTATTTCCAGTTCTTTTTTTGTTAGTTGCTCCCAGAATTCTCCTTCCTTTCTTCCTCCCTCCCCCATCTTTCTTTCTTTCTTTCTTTCTTTCTTTCTTTCTCTCTCTCTCTCTCTCTCTCTCTCTCTCTCTCTCTCTCTCTCTCTTCCTCCCTCCCTTCTTCCTTATTTCCAGGTCTTTCTTTCTTGTTCTTTCTTTCTCTCTCTCTCTCTCTTTCTTTCTTTCTCTCTCTCTTCCTTTCTCTCTTTCTCTTCCTCCCTCCCTTCTTCCTTCCTTCCTTATTTCCAGGTCTTTCTTTCTTGTTCTTTCTTTCTTTCTTTCTTTCTTTCTTTCTTTCCTTCTTTTTCTTTCTTTCTCTCTCTCTCTCTCTCTCTTTCTCTTCCTCCCTCCCTTCTTCCTTCCTTCCTTCTTTCCCTTTCTTTCTTTCTTTCTTTCTTTCTTTCTTTCTTTCTTTCCTATTCATCTCTCCCTCCCTATCTGTTTGTCCTTCAATATCTGTACTTCAGTCGAACTGTGGAGTCCTTGATATTCTCTGAGGCTGTTGCAGGTGTTACCCAACATGGTAACATCATCAGTTTGAGTGTGGGGTTTGTTCCCTGTTAATATATAGTCAGTCAAGGCATTGCCGCGGGAAAATCCCCTCCATCACCTGCAAAACTGGCAGGGCAAGCTCTTGCATGTAACCAGGGTCCAAACTCCACACTTCTGCTCCCTGTAATGATGTAACCTGCGTAATAACCCATTTATTACCCATTTTATTAGGTAATAAAATGTCTGTGAGCAAACCACATTCCGCTTCGAAGACTCCATTTATTTATTCCATTTCTACAGCCGCCTGTCTCACACGCAGCACTCCAAGCGGCCAGATACATCTGAGCTTTTAAAAATTGCTTTCCCCAAACCTGCCCCAGCCCTCCCTGCGTGCTGAGAGCCATTTCCTAGCCTGGTCTGCTGAGGTTGGGGAGTGGGGGGGTTAGATTGTTTTAAAAAACGCCATACCCCTGTTTGACACCATGAGATTTGGGCCCCACGTAGAGGAGGGGAGGAAGGACAATGTTACAGAAGGCAGCCCTAAACCATGGCTTGCCCAGCGCAGTCCTGGGCAGAGGCTGGGATGGGGAAGATAGAAGGGCATTTGGACCTCACCTGAACCATGGCGATGTTGATCCAGGGTTGTCACCAGGAGGCAAATCTTTCGGAAGGCACCTAATTAAAAGTGTAACTGTCAAATTTGATTAAGGTCCAGCAGCACGATTCATCATAGACCATTTTTAAATGCACCATTAGAAGCGAATGCCTGCTGCAGCGTTAACGGATGGTCTGTCGGATCAAGGCATAAGATCCCCCCAGACCCCTTCAGTGGGCAGCCTGGCCTTCCTCTCCCACATCTGGAGGCTGAACTGTGAGAAACACTGCCATCCTATTCTATTCTATTCTATTCTATTCTATTCTATTCTATTCTACATTCTATTCTATTGTTCCATTCTATTCTATTGTTCCATTCTATTCTATTCTATTCTATTCCATTCCATTCTATATTCTATATTCTATATTCTATATTCTATTCTTTAAGTAACAGTAACAGAGTTGGAAGGGACCTTGGAGGTCATCTAGTCCAACCCCCTGCTCATGCAGGAGACCTATACTAGGGATTCGAACCACCGAAATGCCAACCTTTCTGATTGACAAGCTCAGCGTCTTAGCCACTGAGCCATCTAGCCAGACTTATTCTATTCTAATTCCATTATTCTATTCCATTCCATTCCACTCCACTCCACTCTACTCCTATTTTCTATTCTATTCCATTCTCTTCTATTTTTTATTCTATTCTCTTCTATTCTGTATTCTATATTCTGTTCTATTCTGTTCTATATTCTATTCTATGATCTATCCTCTCCTATCCCCATTCCCTTCTATTAACGGTCCCTAAACAAACGGTTGTAAGTCAAGGACTAGCCAAACTACTCCCGAGTTCTCCACCATTCGACGGATGCTCTTTTTCTGGATTTAATTTCCACCTGACCTCAGCATTTCTGACCCCCGCAGAATCCTTTTGAGAAGAGCTGCCATAGAAACCCAAAGGTGAGACTGTTATCTATGTCTCCCTGACAAAAAGCCTGGAGTTTCTTAGGAGAGCCAAATCGTGGAAAATTCCTGAATGTGGACTCAGAGAAGGCACTTCAGGCTAGAGTGGAAATTTTAAAAGTAACCTTGGTAACCATTATCATTTCAATAGGCCTCTGTGTGGCAAGCAGGTCTTTGCAGCTACCTAGGCAAACCGGTTGCCTTCCGCTGCAACCTTTGTGTCTGGAGCCAGTATCTTTTCATCAGTGGTTAGACTGGCATCGGGGCTGGTAGGGCGGCTGGTTCCTTCCCTGATCTGTGCTGTGCTAGCAAAGAGCCCCCATAGGGAGCTGCAGAGAGCAGTATTAATACTATAGAGGTCTCTAGAAAGAAAGCAGGCTGCTTCTATTCCAATTTTTTTAAAAAAACAAAACAAAATCTGTATTCATGTGTTCTGCTAAAAAGAGATGGAATGGAACAGAATGTAAAAAGAACAGAACAAACTAGAATAGAATGTAGATAGAATAGAATAAGAAGAATAAGGAATCGAACAGAGTAGAATAGAATAGAACAACATAGTTGGAAGGGACCTTGGAGGTCTTCTAGTCCAACTCCCTGCTTGGGCAGGAAGCCCTATACCATTTCAGACACATGGTTGTCCAATCTTCTTAAAAACCTCCAGTGTTGGAGCACTCACAACTTCTGGAGGCAAAGTTCTGGCATCTTTAGTGGAAAGTAGAGCCATGCTTTGAGATGGGTGGACTTCAACTCCCAGAACTCCCCAGCCAGCAGGCTTTAAGATGGGTGGACTCCAACTCCCCGAATTCCCCACCTAGCATTCTTTAAGATGGGTGGACTTCAACTCCCAGAATTCCCCAGCCAGCAGGCTTTGAGATGGATGGACTTCAACTCCCAGAATTCCCCAGCCAGCAGGCTTTGAGATGGGTGGACTTCAACTCCCCGAATTCCCCAGCCAGCAGGCTTTAGATGGGTGGACTCCAACTCCCAGAATTCCCCAGCCAGCAGGCTTTAAGATGGGTGGACTTCAACTCCCAGAATTCCTCAGCCAGCAGGCTTTGAGATGGATGGACTTCAACTCCCCGAATTCCCCAGCCAGCAGGCTTTAAGATGGGTGGACTCCAACTCCCCGAATTCCCCAGCCAGCAGGCTTTAAGATGGGTGGACTCCAACTCCCAGAATTCCCCAGCCAGCAGGCTTTAAGATGGGTGGACTTCAACTCCCAGAATTCCCCAGCCAGCAGGCTTTGAGATGGATGGACTTCAACTCCCCAAATTCCCCAGCCAGCAGGCTTTGAGATGGGTGGACTTCAACTCCCCGAATTCCCCAGCCAGCAGGCTTTAAGATGGGTGGACTCCAACTCCCAGAATTCCCCAGCCAGCAGGCTTTAAGATGGGTGGACTTCAACTCCCAGAATTCCCCAGCCAGCAGGCTTTAAGATGGGTGGACTCCAACTCCCAGAATTCCCCAGCCAGCAGGCTTTAAGATGGGTGGACTCCAACTCCCAGAATTCCCCAGCCAGCAGGCTTTGAGATGGGTGGACTCCAACTCCCAGAATTCCCCAGCCAGCAGGCTTTGAGATGGATGGACTTCAACTCCCCGAATTCCCCAGCCAGCAGGCTTTGAGATGGGTGGACTCCAACTCCCAGAATTCCCCAGCCAGCAGGCTTTGAGATGGGTGGGATTCAACTCCCAGAACTCTCATCCTTTTTCAGAGTAATTGTCCTACTCAAACTCTTTTAAGTGTTGGTGGGACCATGGCAAATGAACACAGCCCACCCCAGCTACACAATCTGTGTTTGTTCTCCTGGCTGACATTCTCCAAGCAAGCTGCCTGTCTTTCCTCCTTCCCCTTTTTCTCCCCTCGGCCTGTTCTCCCAGGGTTTTTGTCGCTGGGGGCTGATGAATCAGGCAGCAAAGGCACCGATTGTTCTCGGTGCCCGTCTGTGTGTTTTCCTTTTCCTTGCCAGTCCGCAGGGCTACATACCTCTGTCCCTTTGCAGGTTTTCTCCACCATAGTAGAGTCCTTGTGAATTATTGATTCATGCCCCTGAAGTTCTCTCTCATCTCAAGCCAGGCTCTTTATCCTGGGGTTTCCGATTGGCCAAGCACGAGATAAGCCACATGCCGGTCTGTCTATCTGGAAGTCGGCTTTCGAAGCTCGCCGTGCAAATTGGATACTTCCGCCAACCAGCTTGATTTAGGACTATTTTGAATCCGGCTGGCTCATCTCTGCAACTCTCACTTCCATATTAGCACTAAGCACTAATAGAAAGGAAATTAGCCGTTTCTTCTTTCATCTAACAAAAGGGGTAGCTGTTTGGATCCCAAGAACAAATATAAAAACACTTCATTCCAGAGATGGGTTTCAGCAGGTTCTGACCAGTTCTGGAGAACCGGTAGCGGAAATTTTAAGTAGTTCGGGGAACCGGTAGTAAAAATTTTGACTGGCCCCGCCCACATCTATTCTCTGCCTCCCAAATCCCAGCTGATTGGGAGGAAATGGGGATTTTGCAGTATCCTTCCCCCGGAGTGGGGAGGGAATGGAGATTTTACAGTATCCTTCCCCTGCCATGCCCACCAAGCCACATCCACAGAACCGGTAGTAAAAAAAAATTGAAACCCACCACTGCTTCATTCTTTAAGGAGCTGGACTGTTGGGGCCTTGGGGCTTTCAGAACTTGGTTGCTTTCTACCAGACATTTCGTGACCCAGCTAGGGAACATCATCAGTGTTAGGAGGGAGTGGGGTTCATGGAGAGGAGGAGGGATGACCATGGGGGTCCTTGGTATTTGATTAGTTTGTTAAATAAATAAAAATAGGCCATGGTTACCTGATAAGCCACTTAACAACTAGCCCCACTTAAAACCATAATTGTAGCCTTAATTATGGTTGTTTGTCATAAGGCTACTTGTGGCTTTGTTGTTTGGTATCTATAGATAGTCCTCAATTTACGACCACCATTGAGCCCAACATTTCCATTGCAAAACGAGACAGTTGTCGGGCGAGTTTTTTGTGCCCCGTTTTACAACCTTTCTTGCCACAGGTCTTAGGGTGAAGCCCTGCCGTTCTTAAGTTAGTCACACCGTTGTAAAGTGAATCCGGCTTTTTCCCTCTTGAATCTGCGCATCAGAAAGTCGCGAAAGGGGATCCCGTGACCCCGGGGGACACCGCGACCGTCATAAACAAGAACCGGGTCGCCAAGCCAGGTCTGAATTTTGACCCCCATGACCATGGAGCTCTTGCAATGGTCGTGTGCGAAACGATTGTCACCTTGATCTGTCACTAAATGAACTGTCGTTAAATCGAGGTCTAAACCTGTGTATCTGGAGGAGGCAGATACACAATGGCCTGCTAATTGTTTGGTTCTCCTCTTTGCGGGTTTTCCAAGTTTGTGTTAACGCTTTCTAAAGCAAGCTGAGTTACTAAGCCAAATTATTTGGGCCAACCTGACTGGGAAAATACCAGCCTATAATTCTGGGAGTTGAAGTCCACAAGTCTTAAAGCTGCCAAGTTTGAAGACCTCTGCTTTAAACGAACAGGGGGGCTTGGCATACCTGAGCTCAGGTTTTCTAGGTGGCACACCTTGTATCTTCCTACTTCTTGATATGCCACCTGGTTGCGAGGTATTTATATTGTGAGAGGAGAGGATTACACCTGGAAGACTGATCCACCAACAACATTAACTTATAATACCTTTCAAATGCATCCTGAGAAGGCCACACCTGAAGAACCCACCTGGTTAATCCCTACCTGATCTTCACCTTGTGTTACCAGGATGCAAAAACAGCTCACCTGAGTTAAGCTCTCAGGGTTTTTTTTTTTTTAAAGATGGAGAGGAACAATGGCGCACGGCTATATCCATTGATCAGTCACAATTAGAGCTGGAAGGGACCTTGGAGGTCTTCTAGTCCAACCCCCTGCTCAAGCAGGAGATACCATTACAGACAAATGGCTGTCCAATCTCTTCTTGAAATCCTCCAGTGATGGAGCACCCACAATTTCTGGTGGCAAGTTGTTCCACTGGATAATTTTTCTCACTGGTTAGAAGTTTCTCCTTCATTCCAGGTTGCTTCTCTACTTGATTAGTTTCCATCCATTGTTTCTTATCTTGCCTTCAGGTGTTTTGGAGAATAGGTGGATCCCCTCTCTTCTTCGGGGCAGCCCCTCAAAGACTGGAATTCTGCTATCATGTCACCCCTAGTCCTTCTTTTCTCTAGACTGGCCAAACCCAAATCCTGCTGCCATTCTTCATACGTTTTTAATCTCCAGGCCTTTAATTATCTTACTTGCTCCTCTATGCACTTTTTCCAAACTCTCAACATCTTTTCAATTCTGCACGCAAAAGTCTTCCTCCAGAAAAGTTACTCTACAGGTAGTCTTCAAACTTAGGGACCGTTTGACCTTACAACGGCCCTAAAAAGAAAAAAAGTCTTATGAATATTTTCACACTTAACGACTGTCATAGCATCCGCGCAGTCACATCGGCAAAACTCCGAGACTTGGCTACGGCTTTCCTTGCCACGTTTGTTAAGTGAATCCCTGCTGCGCTTGCTAAATCAGTCACCCGGTTGTTAAGTGAATCCGGCTTCCCCGTCGACTTTGCTGGTCAGAAGGTCACTAAAGGGGACGCGTGATCCCCCAGGGCGCTGCCACCATTGTAAATGTGAATCAATGTCTGGATGCCAATCCCATGACCAGTACTGCAACATTGTAGGTATGACAATGGCCGTGAGTCAGTTTTTCCTGTGCCGTTGTAACTTTGAATTGTCACTAAGCAAACCGTTGTAAGTTGAGAACTACTTATATTGGGGTTTCTTGTTGTTGTTGTTGTTGTTTTGCTGGAATCCAGTAAAAGTATTTAGTATTTAATAATATTTAATAGTATTTAATTTCTAAATACTAAATATTATAAATCACAGCCATGTGACTGTCATGGACTTCAAACCTGAGTCCTCGGTCCCTTTTTCGTAGTCTGTCATAACTTCAAACGGTCGCTAAGAGACCGGTCATAAGTCGAGGACGACCTGTCTGTACCTGTTATGATCTTGAAAGGCTTTTCGTCCTTTGCGCCTACATTTTAACCGCTCACTTCTCTAACCACTAGGCTGCTTTTTCTCAACCTCAGCCGTTTTAAGACGTATAGACTTCCAACTCCCAGAATTCTGCCCTGGATGATATTGGTTCTCACTTAGTGGGTGGCTAGCAGATTTTGGCAGTGACGGAAGATTCTGGAAATTGTGGCCAGAGTCCACTTCATTGTGATCTATGCTGCTTGTGTTTAATTCATCCCGTATCACTTTTATTTCACTGGCGTTTCATCCTCTCTTCCTTTCTAACCCACCTAGAGGAAAGTGGTTAAAACGACTTTTTTAATATTAAATATTTAAATATGCAAACCAGAAGCACAGTGTTTATTTTTTTTTTTAAAATGAGTTTAGGCTTAGTGTGGTGAAGACTGATAAGAGTTTTGGTTATTCTGATTTAAAAAAAAATGCTTTGATTTAACATGTTTGCTCTTAGCTCTGATACGGCTTATCGGCTTACCTTTCTCACGGGGGAGCCGGTTCAGTGTCGGAAAAGGACACCCCACCCCTTCCTAGATAACGTTCTTTTATTTAAAATATGTCCTTAGACTTGTCTCAAGGAGCTGATACGGTCCCAATTGTCCTTCAGGACAGTTTATATGGGTGACCCTTATGCATTTTGTAACTTCCACTTGATCGGAGTTTTTTGTTTTTTGTTTTAACTTGGCACCTTTAAGATGTGTGGACTTCAACTCCCAGAATTCTTCAGCCAGTATGGGATCAGGCTAGAAACCAGGAAAAGGTGAATTCTAGTCTGGCCTTAGGCAGGAAAGCTGGATGACTTTAGGCCTATCACCAGGAGATGGTGAATTGTAGTCTGACCACAGGCACAAAATCAGCTGAGTGACTTTGAGCCAATCACCAGGAGATGGCAAATTCTAGTCCCGCCTTAGGCATGAGGGCCTACTGGATAACTTTAAGCCAATCACCAGGCGACAGGGAGTTCTAGTTCTGCTTTAGGCATGAAAGCCAACTGGGTGACTTTGAGCCAATTACCAGGAATGGTGAATTCTAGTCCCGCCTTAGGCATTAAAGCCAGTTGGGTGACTTTGAGCCGCTCACCAGGAGTTGTGAATTCTAGTCCCGCCTTAGGCATGAAAGCTGGCTGGGTGACTTCAGGCAAGTCCCTTTCTCAGCCCAGCCCACCTCACAGGCTTGTTGTTATTGTTGGAAAAATAAGAGGAGAAAAGTCAGTTAGGTCCGTTTTCCCGCCTTGAATTATCAATAAAGCAATAAAGACAGGATAAAAACGTTAATTAAAACAGTAAATAAATTTGGATTAAGGTTAGGGATAATACAGAGTACTGTTCGAGTGGGAAGCTCAGGATCTCTCACTTATGGGCAAATAGACTGAGACTCAGCCCTTCCTAACACACACACACACACACACCACAGAGGTCCTGGCAAACTAAGTGTAATCCGGTGTTCAGATACGCCTTCTGGAAGGCCGGGCATGTCTTCATGGCTCATAGGCTCGGTCGAAAACAGGCGTGGGAAGTTAAGCGCAGCATCATGTAGCATAGCAACCGGATCGTTGGGCGAGCAATTTTGCCGCCTCTAATCTCTCGCGGCAGAGTGGGTACCGGGGGGGGGGTTCCTCTTGTCAGATTTTGGCAGGAAAATTAGCACGTGCCTCCCCCAATCTGCTACCATTCAACCAGCTGCCATGGGGTGTTCAGAAGGTCCTCGAGCCGTTGACGGGAAGAAGAGAGATTTTAATTTTAACTGCCTCCGTTCTTTAAAAACAGAGGTGGGGGGGGGAACAATAGCCCCTGTGGACTTCAACTCCCAGAATTCCCCAGCCAACTCCTCCTCCTCCTCCTCCTCCTCCTCCTCCTCCTCCTCCTCCTCCTCCTCCTCCTTCTTCTCCAACTGTAGCAAGAAAAGTCGTAAAACGGGTCAAAACCAGTAGTGGGCTGCTGCTGGTTCAGACCGGTTCGGGCAAAACGGTAGTTCCCACCAGCAGCTGGGCCTGCCCACCTGCCCTGGCACTATCACATCCTATATAATCCCCAGTTTTTTGATGCCATGCAGGTGCTCACATTTTCAGTTCTGAGCGAACTGGTTGTTACAATATGTGACGCCCACCTCTGGGCAAAACTCACTTAAATGTCTCACTTAGCAACGTAAATGTTAGGCTCGATGGTGGCCGTACGTCAAGGACGACCTGTAATAATAATATTTTGACCACCTGAAAAACTGCTGAATCCCCAGATAGTTTCAGAGAAAAGTAAGGAAATACTTGAAAATTGAAGTTAAAAAAGTAGATAAATACAGAGAGGCCTCAACTTACAACAGTTCATTTAACGACTCTTCCAAGTTACAGCAGCACTGTGACCATTTTTCGCACAAACCTTTGCAGCTTCCCCACGGTCACATGATCAAAATTCAGACATATTCAGACATAAAAATGACTCATATTTATGACGGTTGCAGTGTCCCATAATCATGTGATCCCTTTTGTGACCTTCTGGCAAGCAAAGTCAATGAGGGAACCCAGATTCACTTAACAACCGTGTTACTAACTTAACAATTGGGGTGATTCACTGAACAATTATGGCAAGAAAGGTTGTAAAATGGGGCAAAACTCACTTAGCAACCGAAATTCTGGACTCAATTCTGGTTGTAAGTCGAGGACTGCCTGTACCTTGGTTTGAATTTCTTAGACAAATAAGTTTGGTTTCTTTTTCCCCCTTACAGTCATTTTCTTTGATTTAACTGCATGCTAGTATTATCTGCATTTTATTGTTAAAGCTTTTTAGCACTGTTGGAAAAACAGAACACAAACACAAAACGTTCAAGGTTAAAAAAGACAAAACGGGATATAATTTGTTTTGTGAGGACTTTTTAAAGCTTCTTTACTATATGCGTTTCCAATTAAAATCAAGTTCTCCGTCCATTTCTGAGAAAAATCCTGCCTGTCCTTCGTCCTTGCATATTGATTTGAGACAACATTTGCAACCCCGAGTTCACGGTACCAGGGAAAGAGAGCGATCTTATCCAGTTATTATGAAAGAACTCCCCGGGTTCAGATTGTAACCGTCAACAAGTGACACCTTTATTTTTACAAAGGTGAGATTAGAGTAAAAACGGTCCCACTTTAGAGCGCAATAGATCGGTGGAAGAAGGACCATGACTAATGCTATCTCAGAAGGCTCGCAAAGAAAATATGTGAGACGGATTTCAAAGCCGTCAGAATTTGAGATTTTTTTTATTATTATTTTTTTTTTACCAGATTTGTGTTTGAAAGCAAAGTTCTCCTTTATGGAGTCAAGCAGGGGGTTGGATTAGACTAGAGCGGTGATGGCGAACCTATGACACGTACAGCCCACTCTGTGGGCACGCGAGCTGTTTATTTATTTATTTATTTATTTTATTTATTTTATTGAATTTCTATACCGCCCTACTCCCAAAGGACTCAGGCCGGTGAACAGCCATGAAATAAAACACATACATATACAAAATTTAAAATCGAATAAAATGAATTAAATAAATTTGGCTGAATTAATACCCATGATTTAAAATACCCATATTTTAAAACACATTAAAATTTAAAATTTGCACTTAAAAGGGAGAAGATTTAGGCGAGGCCAGCTTGATGAAATAAGAGTCTTCAGCTCGCGGCGGAAGGTGCGCAGATCCGGAATCCTCCGTATCTCTGGGGGGAGTTGTTGCCCCAGCTCAGCTCCACCGGGCATGCGCTCGCGCCTCCCACCAGCCAGTTGGTTTTCGGGTCTCTGCCGCGCATGTGTGGGGGGAATGCATGGGGGGCTGGGCGCATGCAGGATATGCGGACGCATGCGTGAGGAGACACACGCGCAGGGGTGTGTTGTGGATTTAATAAGACAAACACAACTTTTGGATTAATCAGAGACAATTTTATATATCGCGCAATAGGTTCAAGGCTCTGTACATGAGGCGTTGAACAAAGACAGAAATTAGGTACAATGGTTTTATACCCTTCTAGACAAAGGATTCTGTTAACTCAGCAATTCATATGGTCATATACATTTATCATTTTTAATTGACATTTCCTTATTACTGAGTTTCTTTGCAAAACAGTTATAATTCTTTTTGTAGATTACTGAAGCATAGACTCAAATCATCTTCTGACGATAGACAACTTTTAACTCATGTGGATCCCCTTGACCTAACCAGCCTGTAAGCTGTATGTCATTAGAATGTTCCTATCTTCTGACAACTTAGAGGCTTCCTAGAGGAACCAAAAGGATTTTGGCTGAGTTTGTATTTTTTCCAACTGGATGCATTGCTTTTTAGAATAGAGTGAATAGAAAGTTATCCAGTGGTCATCTATCAGAGCCTGCTTCATTTACATTAGGTGAATTGCATGTGTGTGGGGGGTTAGGGTTAGGGTTAGGAAACCTTAAGATGGGTGGACTTCAACTCCCAGAATTCCCCATCCAGCCAGACCTCAGAAACCTTAAGATGGGTGGATTTCAACTCCCAGAATTCCCCATCCAGCCAGACCTCAGAAACCTTAAGATGGGTGGGCTTCAACTCCCAGAATTCCCATCCAGCCAGACCTCAGAAACCTTAAGATGGGTGGGCTTCAACTCCCAGAATTCCCCATCCAGCCAGACCTCAGAAACCTTAAGATGGGTGGATTTCAACTCCCAGAATTCCCCATCCAGCCAGACCTCAGAAACCTTAAGATGGGTGGGCTTCAACTCCCAGAATTCCCATCCAGCCAGACCTCAGAAACCTTAAGATGGGTGGGCTTCAACTCCCAGAATTCCCCATCCAGCCAGACCTCAGAAACCTTAAGATGGGTGGGCTTCAGCTCCCAGAATTCCCCATCCAGCCAGACCTCAGAAACCTTAAGATGGGTGGGCTTCAACTCCCAGAATTCCCCATCCAGCCAATCTCAGCGACTTTAAGGTGGGTGGGCTTCAACAACCAGATTGATTCACTTAACAAAAGTGGCAAGGAAAGTCAAAACTCACTTAACAAATTTCTCGCTTAGCAACATACATTTTGGGCTCAATTGTGGCCGTAACTTGACGATTACCGTACAGCCTCTATATTGTTGTCTTGTTTTAAGATACTTAGTTGGGAATAGACTTGTTTTGCTATTCTATGGGTCTGACAGTCATCTGGTCAAACAATAATGCTAATTCTTGAAAATTAGCATCTGTAGCAGGTTTATTCCAAAGGCCTTTAAGCCTCAACTTTGAAGAAATAGCTATTATATCGCCTTACTCCATGAAACAGAAGTTAACATGTATATGAGACATTCGGTGAATCACACCCATTTTATAAAAGTCTTATCTAACACTGAGTCATTAAGTAAAGGACAGATTTTTCATTGTTCCATAGTAACAGCAGGCATCTCTGGGTTTCTTATATGAAAAACGTTCAGTAAAGCATTTTAATTTCATGAAGATTAATCACTAAAAGATTGGCTGTCTTTGAGCAATCAACGGGGCCACTTGTTACTCTGAAATCAAGCAGTTTATTATTATACTATATACTGTTTATTATATTATAGCCGTACAACATCACAGAAGAATATGAGTTATGACGGCTTTCCACACTTACGACCATTGCAGCAAACTCCATGATCAAAACTCTGCCGCTTGGCAACGGGCTCACATTTATGACGGTTGCAGCATCCCAGGGTGGATGGGTCACATGATCCCTTTGGCGACCTTCGGACGAGCAAAATCAACCAGATTCGCTTAACAACCATGCTGCTAATTTAAGAATTGCAGCGACCCGCTTAATGACCGTGGCGAGAAAGGTCATGAAATGGGACAAAACTCACTGTAGCAGCATCTCGCTTAGCAGCAGAAATTCTGGGCTCGATGGCGGTCGTAAGTCGAGAACGACCTGTCCTGGCCTTGCAAGCCCCGGAGAAGAGTCGCCTGAGAGGTCTCCAACCGAGTAAGCGAAGATTAAATGACTTAATTTAATGATTCGAGCTGCCGTAATCCAATTTTAGCAATCCAATTTTACTCAGAGCTTTTCCGAGCTCATGGGCCTGGTCGATTCAAAGGGAGAAGATTTTCATCAATGGAATTTGTGAGAATTTATGAGATGAGGGACTTTGTCCCGGGTGAGATTTTACATCCTTCATGGTTTTTCATAGAGACCTGAGATTTAATACCGATTCCTGCCTCCTATAAGATAGGAGAAAACCAGTAATGTACCAGTAGAACAATTGCATGCAGGTTTTATTTTTTTCCCCCCAAGGATATTTTTCACACTCTGATCTGAGTTTTCAGGGGCTTTAGATTTACTCGTTCAAATATAGATTGGAGGGGGGGAAAGGATTTTGGTTCTCCATGCGTCTTGATTTCCCCAACCATAACTCCGTCCCCAGCCATGACATTCAGTTGGACTGATGCACCCTTAAAATATGGGGCCTTGGTGATCTCTGAGCTTGGTGGGGAGTTTTTTCCCAGACATTTCATGACCCAACTAGGGAACATCATCAGTGTTAGAAGGGAGTTGGATTTGTGGAGAGGAGGAGGAGGACTGGGGGGTCCTTGATGCTCTCTGAGCTTGGTTGTTGTTTTTTTCGGACGTCTCATGACCCAACTAGGGAACATCATCAGTGTCAGAAGGCTTCTACCATTGATCTAGTTGGGTCATGAAACGTCTGCAAGAAAACCACCAAACTCAGAGACCACCAAGGACCCCTCATTTCAACTCCAAGTACTCTCTTCTTTTGGTACCCTTAATAAAATATATTATTTAAAGAAAAAACCTGTGCACGTTTGAAATAAGTTTAATTGGCCTGTTTATCTTGCTGAAATAACCCACAAATAGCAGAGTTGAAACGGGGAGTTTAATGCGCCTTGCAAAGATTTCCAGTTTACCAAAAAATATCTATGAATCCGAAAGCACACGAGCTGCTGCTACCCCGGGGAGGGGGGGGGAGAAGGGAATGGTTGCCAATGACATTTCTTCTGAGACCCCCACATTCTCCCCCCGCCCCACTCCACAAACACACATATGGCTTCCCTCCCCCTCTTTTTCTGCTTCGTTTGGCCGAACCCCCAACCCCCTCCCCGCTTTGGTGTGGCAGCCAAATAACGCCCCAATTAGGATGCTAACTCCCATCACCCACATCCTGGCAGCAGCCGGGGATGCGACAGCCCCCAAGGCCCATTATGGGAGCTGTTACTCACTCTTTTAAGTACTGACTACTCACGGTTTAAGCCTTATGACTCCTCTTCTGCTACTCTTCCCCTCGTGACGATGAAAACCTTTGCAAAAACGGTTTGAATTCAAAACAATTTTGAGCTCAGAGCAAATTGTGATCGGAGCATTTTAGCTTTGGCGCCCGAAACCATTTTGCGAGCTCACCTGCACCCAGGCAGTCCTCGACTTATAACGGTTTGTTTAGGGACCATTTGGAGTTACAACGGCACTGACCAAAGCGACTTACGACGGTTTTTCAAACTTTCATGACCGTTGCAGCATCCCTGCATATTCTTACCACAGTGGTTAAGTGAACCACTGCAGTTGTTCAGTTAGTAACACGGTTGTTAAGTGAATCTGGCTTCCCTCTTGACTTTGCTGATCAGAAGGTCACAAAAGGGGGTCATGTGACTCCGGGACGCTACGACCGTCATAAATACGAACCAGTTGCCAAACACCTGAAGGTCATTCAGGTAATCATGGGGATGCTGCAATGGTCATAAGTGTGAAAAACGGTCACTTTTTAAAAAAGTGATATTTTAACTTCAAGCAGTCACCAAACGAATGGTTCTAAATCAAGGATTACCTGTATTTATATTTATTAAATGTATACAGCAGCAGATTGACAAACTTTGGCATTTGAGAAGATTTATAAAGAACGGAAGAGGAAGAAAAATATATCTGTCGTACTTGATATTTATATTTATTATTAAAGTTATAAATATAAATATCTATTCAGACTCAATTGGCACGTTTGAAAGTTCTCCCTGGTGGAAAGTTTTCCTCATGGTTGTATTGACTACTGCTGCTTTTTCACCTAATATTTACTATTTATTTATCTAATCCAGGGGTCGGCAACCTGCGGCTCTGGAGCCACATATGGCTCTTTCATCCCTCTGCTGCTTCTCCCTGTTGCCAGTCAGCTCCACCATTAATAGGGCTTTCAGTTAGGATAGGTAGAGGAAAAAGGACGCCGTGCTAGGAGGAGAAACTATGGTGTGGGGAACCGGACTTCTGGTTGGCTCCAGAATTGGGTCTTTGAGTGTTTAAGGTTGCCGACCTCTGATCTAATCTATGTAGCCACAAATAAGCGATTGCATAATTCTATAAGCGATTAAACCCTAAGCAAAACCACTCACAATCATATTTAAACTACTACGCTCTATGGCAAGTTATTAAATTGTTTTTGGTGAGGTAAGTGTTCTGTTTTAATAAACCCCCATGCATTACTAATAATGCAAGAATTAGAGCCTTCAATATGTAGATTGGGGGCATAACATGAAAGGGCGCATCCAGCTAATTAAAAATCCTTCCATTGAAGCAGAAATCAAAACTCTATAAACTCTTTTATCTTAACAGAGATGTTTTAACCGAATAGCAGAGTTGGAAGGGACCTCGGAGGTCTCCTAGTCCACCCCTCTGTTTTGTAGAGTCCCTTTTTAGATGCAAAGAATTTGCTTGTATTCTGGACAGGGCTAACTTCTTTGCCAATTGTGGTTTCCTAAAATAAATTTTTGGGGCAAGTCACATCATACCATCAGGGCCTAAAAGCAGCAAAACTGGTATTCGGCTAACTCTCTGTTCCGTTTTTGTTTTGTTTTGCAAGTTCTGGGATTATCCAAAGAAAAGGTGGTTATTGAATAACTGAGATTAAGCCAACATGGATCATTTCTACTTCACCCGCAGAAGTTGTAGAAGCTTTTATCAATCTAGGTTTCTGTGCAGAATACTGTACCTGTCAACTGAGTGGGAGTAACTATTCAACAATTCTACAGAAATATATTTTTTTAAAAAAATTCTTTTCTGCTGTCAAAATGTTCTCATTTGCTGAGAGCAAAAGTATTGGGACTTTTCCATTTTCTCACTTGAAAGCACATTCGTTCTGTGTTCTTTCCAATCCCCCATATGTTTGGTGCTTAGTAGATTTAGCGAGTTTTGAATCAGTATTAATATCTTTTTAACGCATGCTTGATAAATAATTCGGCGGTTTTTTTTCCTTTTATCCCTCCAAGTTGCAGGATTTTTTTTTTCTTCTTCCTGCTTTGATCGTAGACAGCATGATGGCTCCAGAAATGTTTTTGTGGGAGACCCTCAGCAAATTAAGGCAGCTGGCAAAAAAAATAAAAATAAATCCAGATGGAAATCTTTATTTATGTACAATAAAGGTAGCTATAAGATTGCTTTATATTAAAGGGTGTTTAATGCAGAGCTCATAGAGGAAAGACAGTTAAATTTATTCTTGGTATTTAAAAGTGGTATTTAAAAAAATTCCAATAACAACTATGGTCAAATGAGATTTTAATTTTAATTCATGTTGGGAGGCACAACAGAGAAAGAGAATCCGAATAATAGAATAGCAGAGTTGGAAGGGACTTTGGAGGTCTTCTAGTCCAACCCTCTTCTCAGGCAGGAGACCCTTTCCCATTCCAGTGATGGGGCACCCACAACTTCTGGAGGCAGGCAGTTCCACTGGTTAATTGTTCTCGCTGTCAGGAAGTTTCTGTTTTGAAAAATTCAATTTTCTTCAGTTGCTTCCCCTGGAGTGAATGTGCTTGTAGATACAGGTAGTCCTCGTTTAGTGACCGTTCAAACTTACGATGGCACTGCAAAATCTGATCTTAACTTGCAGATCTGATTTCCACCCTGACCTTCCATTTTTGATAGGCTCCTGATAATATTTTATTCTTTTAAACTAGAAAAAAAAATCACACCAGCAGTGAGCAGGCTACAAAGAGATTTTAGCATCGTGTTCACGGGCCCTGCATCTTATCCTTAGGACAAAATACTCTACAGGTAGATTTTCTGTAATGAAATAGTCCTGGGTTTACAACTGTTCATTTAGTGGCCATTCAAAGTTACAACAGTGACTTTTGACCGTTTCTTCACACTTAACGACCATTGCAGAACCCCCACAGTCATGTGATCAAAATTCGGACGCTTGGCAACCGATTCACATTTACGACGGTTGCAGTGTCCCTGGGGTGTGTGTGTGTCACATGGTCCCTTTTTGCGACCTTCGGACAAACAAAATCAACGGAGAAGCCAGATTCACTTAACAACCGTGTTACCAATTTAAGAACGTCAATGATTCGCTTAACAGTTGTGGCAAGAAAGGTCGTAACGGGGCAAAACTCACTTAGCAACATAACTTGTGTTTGGGCTCAATTGTGGTCGTAAGATGGGGATTGCCTGTATGGTTCCTCTGTTTGGTGTCCATGGGTGTTTCTAGCAAACCCTGCCTTGCAATCTCTTGTGAGGAGCAGCTGTCTGGAGTATGTCTGGGTGATCTCAAGTCTTTTTTTGTGCCGTTGTAATTTCGAACGGTCACTAAAGGAATCATCAGGAGTGGTGCGGTGGCTTAGAGGTGGAGCTCTCACCTCACAATCAGGAGGCTGTGAGTTCGATTCTAGGTAGAGGCAGATATTTCTCTCTCTGGGCACCAGGAGAATATATCTGCTGAACAAAACTCCGCATCGGCAACAGGAAAGGCATCTGGCCACTAAAACACTCTGCTAACTCCATTTAGTTGCCCAGACTCTACCCCGCAAAGGATTATGGGGTCGTTAAATGGTGATGTTGACTACAGGAATGGTCATAAGTCAGGGGCAACCTGCATTTTTAGGTAGCCATCCTCCAGATATTCTGGGATGCTCAACAGAGGCCGTGTTTACACGACTCATTTAACCTGCCTACCAAACCGTCTTCTGGATTTGCACGATAAGCTCAGAGTGAACTGGCATGTTTAGCCAGCCCACCAAAAAAAAAAACCCTAATCAGAATTACACAAAAATTTGGGGCACAGTTGTGGCCGTAAGCCGAGGACTCGCCATAGAACAGATTGACTGAGCAACCCTAAAGCCTTCGCCTCTTACAAAGGACGAAGACGGGAGCCAGTTTGGGCTGCAGAATGGCTCCCTCCGGCATGCAGCCCCGCCATGTGACTTCGGCTGGGTTCCCATGGGAAACCGGGATGGCCGGGGGGGGGGAGAGAGAGAGAGAGGGAGAGGGAGAGAGGGAGAGAAGACCACCAGGGCTCTAATGACTCCCCCTAGAAGGCCGATTTTCCGGCTGGACGAAGGCTGCCCATCAATTCCTCCCTCATTAACCTTGTTTTTTTTCCCTCCGTCCTTTGACAGCTCTCAGCTGGGATGGGAAGGAGAGCCGCCCTGGATTCTGGGCTGAACGTGTGGCATCCTTCTCACGCGGCACAGGGGGTGAGGAGGGGGCAAGGGGAGGTTCTGAGCCATGCAGAACCCAGGCATTAGGTTACCTCGATCCCCCTTGCCCACCCCTTTTGCTGTGGGTTGGTTGGACACTGCTCTTTTTATATCCTGTCTGTCCATCATCTCTCTCTAATCTATATCATCTATTGTTTTTTTCATTATCGGTCTCTCGGTCTAGCTATGTCTGTCTAGCTTTCTAGTTATGGAAGGAAGGAAGAAGGATGGAAAGAAGGACTTAAGGAAGGAAGGAAGATTTTTATGAGGAAAGAGGGAAAGAGAGAAGGAAGGGAAAAAGGACGAGGAAGGAAGGAAGGAGAGAAGGATGGAAAGAAGAGGAAGGAAGGAACATTTTTATGAGGAAGGAAGGAAGGACTGACTTGAGGAAAGAAGGAAGGAAGGAAAATTTTTATGAGGGAGGAAGGAAGGAAGGAAGGAAGAACTTGAGGAAGGAAGGAAGAAGGATGGAAAGAAGGACTTAAGGAAGGAAGTAAGATTTTTATGAGGAAGGAGGGAAAGAGAGAAGGAAGGGAAAAAGGACGAGGAAGGAAGGAAGGAGAGAAGGATGGAAAGAAGAGGAAGGAAGGAACATTTTTATGAGGAAGGAAGGAAGGAGTGACTTGAGGAAAGAAGGAAGGAAGGAAAATTTTTATGAGGGAGGAAGGAAGGAAGGAAGGAAGGAAGGAAGGAAGAACTTGAGGAAGGAAGGAAGAAGGATGGAAAGAAGGACTTAAGGAAGGAAGTAAGATTTTTATGAGGAAGGAGGAAAAGAGAGAAGGAAGGGAAAAAGGATGAGGAAGGAAGGAAGGAGAGAAGGATGGAAAGAAGGACTTGAGGAAGGAAGGAAGATTTTTATGAGGAAGGAAGGAAGGAAGGAAGGAAGAAAAGAGAAGGGAGGGAGGAAAGTGTTGAAGTATCATCTTATCTCTGGGTGTCTTGGAGATGGAAGGATGACCTCCCTGGCCAAGGTTACCGTCATCCTTTCCTCCTGAGCTGACAGCTCCTGCCATCCTGGGGCAATTGTTTTTTGTTTTTTTATTTAAACCGTTGCTCCAATTTTGCTGCCGTTCCTGCTTAATCTCCTCCTGGGCCTTTGGGTTTTGCAGATGCTAGACAGGCCGCAGCTTGCTCCCAGAGGGAGGGGGTGAGGGGGGGGGGGTGAGAGCTAAACATAGGCACCAGGGTGTGTTTGCAAGGCCCTGCCCTAACTCACCCTTTTTCCCTTCCCTTGCCAGTCCCCATCTGTTCCAGATGGGGAGAAGGGCTTAACTCACATGGATTTTGCACGTGGGGAGGTTTTCTGAGTCACAGCAATCGTGAGCGAAAGCCTCCTTCCCATCGAAAGGTTGGACAAAGTGGGGAGAGGTCTTCGAGGGGCCTTCTTTTAAAGGGGTCCAGGTGCGCCTTGCTAAGACCGAGTATTCAATGCTCACCTCTGCATTGCATTTCTTCACAGCTTGCCTTCAGAAATTGTGGGAGCTCCATCCCTGGAAGCTTTCAAGAAGAGACCGGACTGCCATCTGTCTGAAACGGTGTAGGGTCTCCTGCTTGGGCGGAGTGGGGTTGGACTAGATGACCTACAAGGTCCCTTCCGACTCTGTGATTCTGTACTGTTAACACGTGACCCCCTTGCGTGCTTCAGCGATCTTGTCAACTCTCAAATGCGACAGGTGGCCGTGAGAATCCAGCTTTGGCTCCGAGGTTTCTTGAGCCCTTGAAGATGGCCAGCTGCCACATTATAATGTGAATTTTAGGAATGGAGATCGATCGGTCCAGGCAGGGAGTTTGCCTCCGTCCTGAAGATTTAGCAGAAATGAAGTATTAACTGGCTTCAGGATGTAAAACGCATGAGCTGTGCACAAGACAAGAGCACGGAAATGCATAAGGGCAGCATCTGTGTCATTTCGATGCTCAGTGGAAGCCTATGTTGCTGTCCAGTCTTACAGAATTACCATTGATGGTAACTTCTGAGCTTCGAGGGTTTCTTGCAGCTGTTTCATGATCCAATTGGGGGTGAGGAGGAGGACTGTGGGGTCCTTGGTGCTCTCTCAGCTTGGTTGTTCTTTGCAGACATTTCATGACCCAACTAGATAACACCATCCATGCTAGAAGGGTTTGGGAGGAAGAGAGGACTGTAGGGGTCCTTGGTGCTCTCTGAGCTTGGTGGTTTTCTTGCAGATGTTTCATGACCCAACTAGGTAACATCATCAGGGCTAGATGGGAGGAGGAGGAGTTTAGTTTAATTTAGTTTAGTTTAGTTTATTTGATTTATATACCGCCCTACTCCCGAAGGACTCAGGGCGGTGAACAGCCACAAGATAAAAACACATAAATACAAAATTTAAAAACAGAATAAAACCGAATTAAACAATTTGGCCGAAGACAGATTTAAAACACCCCAATAAATTAAAAACGAATTAAAATTTGCGTTTTAAAAAGGAAAAAAGGGAAAAATTAGGCCAGGCCAGCCTGATGGAATAAAAAGGTCTTGAGAGCGCGGCGGAAGGTGCGTAGATCCGGGATCCTCCGTATCTCCGGGGGAAGCTCATTCCAGATCGTAGGTGCCCCCACAGAGAAGGCTCTCCCCCTGGGGGCCGCCAGTCGACATTGTTTGGCCGACGGCACCCGGAGGAGCCCCTCTCTATGAGACCGTACAGGCCGGTGGGAGGCTACTGGTGGTAGCAGGCGGTCCCGTAGATAACCAGGTCCAGGAGTGTGGGGTCCTTGGTGCTCTCTGAGCTTGATGATTTCTGGCAGACATTTCATGACCCATGGAGATAACCTCATCAGTGCTAGGAGGCAGTGGGGTTTGCTCTCATTTTATATACCAGCGGCTTGCCAGCATCTGCAAAGAATTGGGAATTTGCAGGAATCAGCCAACCCTCCACTGTAGGGAAGATTGGGCTGAGATTAAAGGCACGGATCTTTAAGGAGAGACGTTTAAATATCGTACGTTATATTGTGATGTGTTTAATAAAAAAAAAAAGTACCATACATCCAAAAAGGAAGAATTGGAGTGCTTCCTAGTCGCCCAAGGGAACCAACGCTCCCTCCTTCATACATCAACAGGCTGATCATCTCTCCCTTCGTCATTGCCAATACACACCTGAAGGTTAAGGTGAACAGCAGTGGCCTGGTTTTTCACACGGCACACTCTTGTAGGAGCAGGCAGTCCTCGACTTACAGCAGTTCATTTACTGACCGTTTGAAGTTGCAACGGCACTGAAAAAAAGCGACTTGGGACCATCGCAACAGCTCCATGTTCGTGTGATCAAAATTTAAGACTGCTTGACAACTGACTCGTGTTTACGACGGTCGCAGTGTCACGCGATCCCATGGGGCGACCTTCCGACCAGCTAAGCCAATGGGGAAGCCCGCTCCGCTTAACCGCCATGTCCATAGCTTAACAACCCGCAGGGATTCGCTTCGCAGCTGTGACGAGGAAAGTCGTAAAATAGGGGGCAAAATTCGCCGAACAACTGTCTCGCTTAGCGACCGAGAATTTTTTGGGACCTCAGTTGTGGCCGTAAGTCGAGGACTGCCCGTACGAAGCATTTCGCTGTCTTCCTCTCCGGGATGGTCTTGAATTCTGATCCCCTCCCATGAGCCACTCTTGAAGTCACGTGCCCTGATCTCGAAACCACAAAACTTTGTGATAACTCACAGCTTTCCATTTGGCCTTCCTTGCTCATATTTCTGCCTCTTTGTGTGTGTGTGTGTTTTTCCACCCAGCTTCCCTGTCTGTCGAGCGGACTTCTTAAGGTGGTGACAAGGCTGCCTTAAAAAGAATAAGGAAGGAACCACTCACCGTATTCATCTCACAACTTCCCCCATGCTCAATGATTCAGGTGAAATAGGGCTCAAACTGCAGAGAAGCGAAAGACCTTGGCATAAAATGAGATGAAATACACGCGTGGATGCACGTGTTGTAATATCTCGGCCATACGTGATCTCTGCCTTCGCATCGCTGTTCATAAAAGGATGTTTATTATTTATTTATTTATTTATTGGTTCGATTTATATGCCGCCAGTCTCCGGAGACTCAGGGCGGCTTACAATGCGTTAAGCATTAGCCTTCATACTTTTGTATATACCTGCTTAGTAGGGCTTTCGCGCCCCCGCCCCCCAAGCGGTGTTCTTTTTTTATACAAAGTCAGCTTATTGCCCCCACAAACCGGGTCCTCATTTTACCTACCTCGGAAGGATGGAAGGCTGAGTCAACTTTGAGCCTGGTGAGGTTTGAACTCACAGTAATTGCAGGCAGCTGGTGTTACTTAACAGCGCTTTAATCTGCTGCGCCACCAAGACGCAGTTAAAGAAATGTTAAACGTTACAGAAACGTTAAAAGCCAATTTGCCTCCAGAAGTTGTGGAGTGCTCCAACACTGGAGGTTTTTAAGAAGAGACTGGACAGCTGTTTGTCTGAAATGGTCTAGGGTCTCCTGCTTGAGCATGGGGCTGGACTAGAAGACCTCCAAAGTCCCTTCCAACTCTGTTATTCAGTGCAATCCTGGGTTACGTGAACAGAGGGATATAATCACGTGAAGGGTTAATACCACATTTTAATGCCTTGGAAAGGCCACACTTGGAATATTTCCATCCAGTTTTGGTCTCCACGATGTAAAAAAAGATGTTGAGATTCTAGAAAGAGTGCGGAGAAGAGCAACCAAGAGGATTAGGGGACTGGAGGCTCAAACATATGATGAACGGTTGCAGGAACTGGGGATGTCTAATAACAAGAAGGACTAAGGGTGAGATGATAGCAGTCTTCCAATACTTGAGGGGCTGCCCCAAATAAGAGGGGGGTGTGTGTGTCAACCGATTTTCCAAAGCCCCAGAAGGCAGGAGAAGAAGAAACGGATGGAAACTGATCAAGGAGAGAAGCAACCTAGAATTAAGGAGAAATTTCCTGACAGTGAGAACAATTAACCAGTGGAACAGCTTGCCACCAGTTATAGCTGCTCCAACACTGGAGGCTTTTAAGAAGAGCTTGGATAGCTTTTGTCTGAAATGAGCAGGGTCCCTTCCAACTCTCCTATTCTGTTAGAGCAGGGGGTCTCCAACCTTGGCGCAACTTTAAGACCAGTGGACTTCAACTCCCAGAGTTCCCAAAGCTGGCTGAGGAATTCTGGGAGTTGAAGTCCACAGGTCTTAAAATTGCTCAGTTTGGAGACTCCTTTGTTAGCGAGTCTTTCCCTGTAGAAAGCGAGTTGTTGTTGCACTGGGGAAAAAATTGACATTTGGCCCTTTTTCCACACTGAAGACCGTTGGCAGCATCCCCACGGATAACGTGATCAAAATTCGGGAAACTTGGCAACCGACTCACATTTATGACGGTCAGTGGTTCACTTAAAGACTGGAGCAAGGAAAGTCGTAAAATGGGGCAAAACTCCCTTAACTGTTTCCCTTGGCAACATGTCGGGCTCCATGGTGGCTGTAAGTTGAGGACTGCCTGTACTTGCAGGTACTTCAGTCACATCTGTGATGTCATTTCCCCCCCCTTTTTTTTTTTTGGAGTCTCCATTCCTCACCTGGACGTCCTGAGGCAGGGAGTTCCTGAGGATGAATGCAGATGCAGAAATTTTAAACAAAGAAATATAAGTAAAAAAAAAAAAAAGCAACGTCTCATCCTGGCCCAAGGAGGAATGAATAATCTCCTTGTGTCTTTTGTGGAAAGTCAGCGCTTGTTTAAACATATCCAGATGCTCGTGATGTTTTGGAAAAACGCACACTGGCATTATCTAAACTCCCTTTTCTGACATTGTCAAGCCCAGTCATGTGCCCAGCTGGCACGCCAGCTCCCCGTTTCCCTGCGCCTGGCAGGCTGACTCAGGGCACCTCGTTATCTGGAGCCAATCTATGCAAATAAATGTTTTTTTTTCCCTTTGGGTTTCCCGTATTTAGCCGGTTGCTTCATAGTGGCATAAATTAAGCAGAGTCTGTTGATTGCATTTCTCAAAGGGCCTTCTTTGATTGATGAGGTTAACTAGTTTGGGTCCTCCTCCTCCTCCTCCTCCTCCTCCTCCTCCTCCTCCTCCTCCTCCTCCTCCTCCTTCCCCCTCCACAATCACCACTCCCTTCTAACACTGATGATGTTACCTTGTTGGGTCAAAAAATGTCTGCAGGAAAACCACTAAGTTCAGAGAACACCAAGGACCCCACAGTCCTTCCTCCTCCCCACCGCCACTAACTCCACCCACCCCGCTTTCCTAGCCCTGATGATGCTACCTAGTTGGGTCATGAAATGTCTGCAGGAAAACCACCCAGCTCAGAGAGTACCAAGGACCCCTTCCTTTCAACCCCGAGCTACAAATATTCTCCTATATCGGTACTCGCAACCTGAGTTGTGCGTGAACTCCTGGCCAGTGGTTCGTATGAGAGGCCGGTCATCCTTTTGCAAGGAAGGCCAGAAATATCCAATGGTTGCCAGCAAGGTCGAAGGTCTGCCATGGGGAAGATCAAATCTGGGGCATGTAGAAGAGCTTTAATGAGTCATGGTTGAAGAAAATGTGAGCCCTCTTAACTCAAGGAACATCCTCTTCCAGCGGGCATTTGAACCCAGCAGGGCAGCTCAGTGGTTAGTGCTAGAGGCGCCATGTTGCTTTGCCCGGCATACCAAACTTCTTTCTTTTTATAACGTTTATTTGGTATCAGGAGCTAAAGGTCCCCTATCAAGATTCGAGATTTGCCTTTTGTGAATTATCCCAGGAGCAGAAAGTGCAGCTAGTCCTCGACTTACGACCGTAATGGAACCCTCCTACAGGCAATCCTCGACTTAACAACAGTTCCATTTAGTGTCCGAAGTTACAACGGCACCGAAAAAAGGGGACCGATGACCGTTTTTCACACTTAACGACCGTTGCACCATCCCCATGATCAAAATCCAGACCCTTGGCAACTGACTCATACTTACGACAGTTGTAGTGTCCCGGGATCACATATTTCCCTTTTTGCGACCTTCTGACCAGCAGAGTCAACCGAGAAGCCGGATTCACTTAACAGCTGCATGACTAATTCAACCGCCGCAGTGACCCACTCAACAATGGTCCTAAAACGGAACAAAGCTCACTTAGCGCCTGTCTTCGCTTAGCAGCAGAAGCGCTGGGCTCCGTTTTGGTCGTAAGTCGAGGACTGCCTGCATGGCTTTGAAATGGTAAATATCAATCACCCTGTCCTGTGTTAAATGATTTCAGTCCCATATTGGAATTTAAAATTGTGCCACAGACCTGTCCGGAGGCTCTTTCACAATGGCTGAATTTAAAATCATCTTTCACGTTGGAGGCCCATCAGCCACCCCCGCCTCTTCGGCTCATTAGCAAGGGCTGGATTTGCTTCCAATATATTTTATAATATGGTGCCTGCCTGGCCTTTTTCCCCACTTTGCCCTTCTTTTTTCCTCCAAAAAATCTCTGAAATTGAATTTTTCTTTGCTTTTTCTCCCTTCCTCCAGCGGCAGAAACGATTTGGGCGAGCTTCGAGCGCCCTCTAGTGTCCACCTTATTTTCATGCCATAAATCAGTTTTAATTGGGCCTTCCCGGCTGAATTTGATCTTTTGTGGGTGTCAGATTATCTAGATATGACTAGTACGGTAGTTCCTTCCGGAGAAACTTCAATAGCTGGAGACCTCCATTCTGCACTAACAATGTTAACAAGCTTAACATTTAATAATGTTTAATATTTAAAGAAATGACTTCGGACCTTCCCAAATAGGCAACACCATCACTGCTAGAAGGGAGGGGGGCTGTGGATTGGAGGAGGAGGAGGAGGACTGTGGGGGTCCTTGGTGCTCTCTGAACTTGGTGGTTTTCTTGCAGATATTTCATGACCCAACTAGAGAACATCATCAGTGCTAGAAGAGAGTGGGATTTGCAGGGAGGAGGAGGATGGCAATGACTGTGGGACCTTGGTGCTCTCTGAGGCTGGTTGTTTTCTTGCAGACGTTTTTATGACTTAACTGGATAACGTTGTCAGTGCTAGGAGGGAGGGGGGGTTGCAGAGAGGAGGAGGAGGACAAGGAGGAAGACTATGGGATCCTTGGCACTCTCTGAGCTTGGTTGTTTTCTTGCAGACGTTTCATTACCCAACTAGGTAACATCATCAGTGCTAGCGATATTACCCAGTTTGGGTCATGAAGCTTCTGCAAGAAAACAACCAAGCTCAGAGACCACCCAGGACCCCTCATTTCAACCCTGAGCTGCAAATATTTCCTTTAGATTCAAGAAACTGTGGGCATCCTTTGAATCCTGCCATTTCTGATCTCTCAGTGTGCAGTGGTTAACAGAATAACCGAGTTTGGAGGGACCTTGGAGGTCTCCCAATGCAACCCCCTGTTCAAGCAGGAGATCCTATACCTGTGATGGTGAACCTATGTCATGGAGCCATATCGATGGGCACGTAAGCTCAGCTTTGGCACGCATGTGCGTGTCGGCCAGCTGATTTTCAGGCCTTCTGGGCCCACCAGAAGTAGGGAAATGGGCTGTTTCCTGCCTCCAGAGGGCCTGGAGGGGGGAGGAAGGCCTATTTTTTGCTCTCCCCAGGCTCTAGAGCCTTTCTAGGAGCCTGGGGAGGGCGAAAACTGCCTTCCCTACCCCCCCAGAGGCCCTCTGGAGGCTGGAAACGGCCCGTTTGCCAACTTTCGGTGGGACCGGAAGGCCTGTTTTTTGCTCTCCCCAGGCTCCAGAGCCTCTCTGGGAGCCTGGGGAGCCTGGAGCCTGGGGAGAACAAAAAATGGGCCTACAGGGCGCACTGTGCCATCACGTGCCAAAAGTGGGGAGAGCATGGCGGGTTTGTGCGCGCATGAGTGGGTGCAGGGCACATATAATTATGGGTATGGGCACACATGAAAACCCCTCCCCCACCGCGCTCCCCCTGATGGGAAAAAGGTTAGCAATCACTGTCCTATTTGTTCTGGACAAATGGCCGTCCAAATCTCTTCTGGAAAACCTCCAGTGTTCCAATCTCTTCTTAAAATCTTCCGCTGGTTAATTGTTCTCGGTGTCAGGAAGTTTCTCCTTAATTCCAGGTTGCTTCTCACCTTGATGAGTTTCCATCCATTGTTTCTTGTCCTGCCTTCAGGTGCTCTGCAGAATAATAGTCTGAGCCACCCACCCACCCCCCATCCTTCTTTGGGGCAGCCCCTCAGATATGGGAACGCTGCCTTTTTGTGCCCAACCCAACAGAGGGAGCTGCAGACAAGCGAAAGAAAACATCTCAGAAACAAAACGCACAAGCGTCACGTCTCTCCAAAGTTAATTTTAAATACTTTGCGGCTGGCCCCATGCCAGGCATCCTTGCTTGGCAGCCAGAAGTCCTGTCAGGCTTTTTTCCCTTTAGCTACACAAACTTGTGACGCTATACGATACCAAAACTACACATGAGGAGACCTCTCTTGGCAGGAACACCTCCTTGACTTTGGGGCAGATTGAGCTCTGGTATCAGGACTTTGGATGATGTAATTTATTGGTTCTACAAAGGTTGGGAGTACCTGCTCCATGGAGTGAACAGAATACTCGTGTAGTAATTACGAGTTAATTTCTTGGTCCTAAGATTTGGCGCAGAGGGCTTTCTTCAAAGTCTCTGCTTGAGTTCTGGACTCCGAAGCCTTAGTCAGACCGAGGACTTGTGCCATAGACAAGTCAGGGTCTTTAGGAGAGCCATCAACTCTTCGGTTGATTCCTTGAGAAGAGTTGGGAGTTCTGTTCATCTTTGAGCAGCTTGGTAGAATCAAATCAAAGCCTCCTTAGAAAGCCAGCATTTCTCAAGTTGCTGGGATGGAGAAGTGGGAGAACACCGAAGGGACTTCTGCTTTCCACTTGCCAGACTGGATGGTGAGTTCAACTCCGTTTAGCTTTCATTAATAAAAAGTGGGGAGAAGGAAACTTGGACATCCGTTGTGCGATACGTTTTAGCTTGGGTTTATTCTCTTTCCAGGGCTAAGGTTAGCCTTAGTTGTCGAAACTTTTAGTCTTCAAGACAAAACTGTAGCCATGAAAGAGAGCTGGGTGACTTTGGGTGAATTCACCAGGAGGCGGGGAGTTCTAGTCCTGACTTAGGCATGAAACGTAACTGGGTGACGTTGGGCCAATCACCAGGAGACGGTGAGTTTTAGTTCCAGCTTAGTCATAAAAAACCAGCTGGGTGACTTTGGGCCAATCACTAGGAGATGGGGAGTTCTAGTCCCGATTCAGGCAGGAAAGGCAGCTGAGTGACTTTGAACCAATCACCAGGAGACCAAGAGTTCTAGTTTCGCCTTAGGGATGAAAAACTGGCTGGGTGATTTGTGGGCCAGGCCATCTCTCTCTCAGCCCAATCCACCTCACAGGGTTGTTGTTGTTGTGGGGAAAATAGGAGGATGGAAGTGTGTTGGATTTGTTTGCCACCTTGAGATATTTGTAAAAAATGATAAAAGTGGTGTGATAGATAGATAAATACCGTGTTTCCCTGAAAATAAGACTGGGTTTTATATTAATTTTTGCTCCAAAAGACGCATTAGGGCTTATTTTCTGCTTATATCTTATTTGGGGGGGGCTTATTTTGGGGGTAGGGCTTACATTATGAGCATCCTGAAAAATCACGCTAGGGTTTATTTTCCGGTTGGGTCTTATTTTTGGGGAAACAGGGTAGATAGATAGATAGATAGATAGATAGATAGATAGATAGATAGATAGAGAGATGGGAGAGAGAGATGATAGAGGATAGATATGAAAGAGAAATGATAGAGATGATAGATAGTAGATAGATAAATAGATAGATAGATAGATAGATAGATAGATAGATAGATAGATAGATAGAGATATAGATGAGAAAGATGATTGATAGATGATGAATGGATGGTGGGTAGGTAGATGGATGGATGATCAGATAGATAGAAAGAAAAGAAAGAGAGAGAGAAAGGAAGGAAGGAAGGAAGGAAGGAAGGAAGGAAGGAAGGAAGGAAAAAACAGGGACTTGTTAGCACTGAGCAAAAAGGCACATTTTGTGCCAAGGTTGCTTTCATCAGCTCAAACACCCAAGGGTGGCACAAGGAATGTTGCACGCTGCTGTTGAGAGTTGAGTTGCACGCTCCTCATTCTGACCTCCATCGAGGAGCCAAACTCTTTTGCAAATGGATGCACCTTAAAACGCCATTTTCCCTCCAGGGGTTTGGCTTCCCCTCGAATTGCCATCAAAGAAGCATGAACCACCTGGCTTGCTCACCGTGGCAAGAGGAGCCCGGCCCCCTCGGCATCAAAATCGGGGATGACAGAGTTGAGAATCCAAGTAACGGCAGTTGGGTGTAGAGCTGCCCTTTGGCGTTTCCCGTTGGTGGACCAGAGGTGGCCTCCAGATTTCTTTGTCCTTGACCTTGGCACATCTATTGAGTAGTTATGGCCTCTCAGTCTTCATAAGGACAGATCATGGCCCAGAATTTGCCTTAACAGGATAATTTCCTGGGCCCTTTTCTTTCTCTCTCTCTCTCTCACTCTCTCTCTTTCTCTCTCTTTCTCTGTCTTTCTATTTCTTTCTCTTTCTTTCTCTCTTCTCTCTCCACTCTTTCTTGTATCTATCTTCTCTCCCTCTCCTCTCTCTCTGTGTATCTCTCTTTTCTCTCTCTTTTTCGCGCTCTCTCTTCTCTCTCTTCTGTGTTTCTCTTCTCTCCCCCCCCTCTATCTCTCTCTCTTTTAGTACTTCTTTGCTTCTAAATGGCCTTAAGGTGAATACGAAGGACAAAGAGGGCTTCCTTTTTAAGCCTTTCACCGTTCTTTTACAGAAGAACAGAGTTGGAAGGGACCTCAGAGGTCTTCTAGCCCAACCCCCTGCTCAAGCAGGACATCCTATACCATTTCAGACAAATGGTTGTCTAATCACTTTCTGAAAAACCTCCAGTGTTGGAGCACCCATAAAGTCAAGCCGTTCCAGTGTTTAATTGTTCTCACTGTCAGGAATAGAATTGTGCTATCAATCATAGGGCCGAAGGGGACCTCAAAGGTCTTCTAGTCCAACCCCCTGTTCAAGCAGAAGATCCATTCTGGACAAATAGCTATCCAACTTCTTCCTAAAAGCCTCCAGTGATGGGGCACCCACAACTTCTGGTGGCAAGTCGTTCCACCGGTGAATTGTTCTCACTGTCAGGAAATTCCTCCTTAGTTCCAGGTTGCTTCTCTCCTTGATCAGTTTCCATCCACTGCTTCTTGTCCTGCCTTCTGATGCTTTGGAGAATAAATTGACCTCCTCTTCTTCGGGGCAGCCCCTCAAATATTGGAAGATGCTATCATGTCCCCCCTAGTCCTTCTCTTCATCAAACTAGACATCCCCAATTTCCTGCAACCATTTTTCATATATTTGAGCCTCCAGTCCCTAATCCTCTTTGTTGCTCTTCTCTGCACCCTTTCCAAAGTCTTGAACCCCTCCATCCCATGCATCTGAAGCAGGAATGTCCCCAGGCCCCCTTCTGCATTATTCTAGACATACACACACACAGACACAAACAGACATAACGCTCCAGAGATGCCCCTCTCTCGTTACATTAAGATCGGGGCGTACAGATTTCACAAAACTTTTTAACCGCTGCCTTCTTCCCACGTCTTGCCTGCCTGTTTGGAGCCGACAGAAATAACCCTCGCTGCCTGCCTTTTATTTTTAGAAGTCCCAAACCTTTGATTATCGCCCTCGAAAAAAAAATTGGGAGAGGGAATCCGGGATTTTTGAGGTTGAGAGCTCTGATTTCTCGCAAGAGAATACCAACTTGGCAAGCGATCGTGAAATAGTTCAGGCTGGAATTTCTGTTTTTCTCCAGAATTGCAACCGATCTTAAGAGCAATTTATTGACCAGTTATTTCCTTTGTATTGTTCACATAATTTCTTTTTTATTTTCCCCCTGGTTGAAATGAGCAAGAACTCTCGGTGTAGAAGTAGTCCTCGACTTATGACCACAATTGAGCCCAAACTTTAGGTTGCTAAGTGAAACACGGATTGAGCCAGCTTTCTCGCTATAGTTGTTAAGTGAGTTGTTGCAGTTGTTAAATTAGTGACACGGTTGTTAAGTGAATCTGGTTTCCCCGTTGATTTTCCTTGTCAGGAAGTCACCAAAGGGGGGATCACATGACCCCGGGACACACTGTGACCGTCATAAATATGAGTCATTTGCCCAGCTTCTGAATTTTGATCATGGGACCCCTGGGATGCTGCAGTGGTCATTAAGTGTGAAAAATTGTCATTTTTCTCAGTGCTGTTGTCTCTTTGAACAGTCGCTAAGCAAGCCGCTGTAAGTCAAGGACTACCTGTACATTGTTGGCATGATCCAAGGTGACATTTGATACTGAGGTTGTTTTGCTTATACTTTTCTGACCTTCTTTTTCCTCTCTCTGAATAATTCCCTTTTTTTATAAATGCATTTTTAAAATAGTGGCTCTCTACCTAATCTTAAGTGATTACTTTGGCCAAATAAAGGGGCTCATTTTTTTTATAGCAACCTCTTTTATTTTACTCAATCAATGACTGTAATTGTTCGGTCACTATTAGAGTTTTGCAGAAAGTTTTCCTTAAGTTCTCGGAGCAAAAGGTAGGATTTCTCTATTTACCAGAAAATTGTCCTTCGAGATTAGTAAGTGGTTTAAAGATGCGTTTTTAATCTTCGCCTAAAACCTGCCCTAAGACCAGTTAATTAAAAGAAGGCAGATTAGTTTTGTGGAGTAATCTGCAGAATAATTAGCTATTAAAACAGCCATTAAATTAGATCTGCTTTTTTAATTAACACGTCAATGGCTAATCTGTCATGCCTTATAATCATATCTTGACCATCAGGGGGTTGTGGAAATGACCTTGGGAGCCGATCAGATAAAAGGCAGCTGAGCCCTTAGAAGGAAGGTGGGCCGGGCAAGAAAAAAGACCCTCTCTGGTTTCTCTGACTGTACAGGCAGTCCTCGACCTATGACCAGAATGGAGCCCAACATTTACGTTGCTAAGTGAGACATCGGTTAAGTGAATTTCACTCCATCGTTACGACTTTTCTCGCCACAGTTGTTAAGCGAATCACTGCGGTTGTTAAATTAGTGACACCATCGTTAAGCAAATCCGGCTTCCCCATTCCCCAGAGAAGAGAGAGAGAAGAGGGAAAGAGAGAAAAGAAAGAGGAGAGAGAGAAAGAGAGAAGAGGGGAAAAAGAGAGAGAGAAGAGGGAAAGAGAAAAGAAAGGAGAGAAAGAGAGAGAAAAGAAAGGAGAGAGAGAAGAGGGAAAGAGAAAAAAGGAGAGAAAAGAAAGGAGAGAGGAGAGGGAAAGAAAGGAAAGGAGAAAGAAGAGGGAAAGAGAGAAAAGAAAGAGGAGAGAAAGAGAGAGAAAAGAAAGGACAGAGAGGAGAGGGAGAGAGAGAGAGAGAGAGAGAGAGAGACTTCTGTGCCAGCCAATGTCTGAGTAATTCCTTCATGCACGATCAGATTAATGGGTGGCCGGACAAATTGAGATTGCTTATTATCTGAAAATCATTAATGATGTCCTTGGGCAAAATTCAGCGTTACAGCCCGTAAAATAATAATTGTAAGTTCACCCAAGAACGCAAGTCCCAGATAGAAAAGCGAGAGTCTGCCAGCCCTTCGGTTGGAAAAAATGGTAGCTCCAAAGGTCAGGAACAGAGGGAAAGAACAAAGGAAGCCCTCCTTCAGATCCTTTCCGAATAAAATAAAAGGAGAATGAAATAATTATTCTATCAGCCGCTCAGAAAAGTCACAAAAGGTAAGGTCAAGATAAAGGAGTCCCTGACGAAAGGGTTGGCCAACTAATCTCTGATAGGCTGTGAGAGTGCTGTGGGCGTAAAGGTCTGTAACACAGTTGTCCAGGTGTGCCTTTGATAGAGAGTAATCAGTGGAGTTCGAGGTCTCTGACCTTGGTGGTTTTCTTGCAGACGTTTCAAGACCCAACTAGGTAACCAGTGCTGGAAGGAAGGGAGGGAAACTTCTACAGCTGCTGATGTTTCCTAGTTGGATCACGAAATGTGTGCAAGAAAACCACCAAGGACCCACAGCCCTTCCTTCCTTCCTTCCCTCCCTCGCTTTTTCCTTCCTTCCATCCTCCCTCTCTCTTTCTCCTTCCTTCCTTCCTCCCTTCCTTCCTTCCTTCCCTCCCTCCCTCCCTCTTATTCCCATCTATCTCCTTCCTTCCTTCCATCCTCCCACCCTCCCTCCCTCTCTTTCTCCTTCCTTCCTTCCTTCCTTCCCTCCCTCCCTCCTTCTTATTCCCATCTATCTCCTTCCTTCCTAACATCCCTCCCTCCCTCTTTCTCCTTCCTTCCTTCCTTCCTTCCTTCCCTCCCTCTTTTCCTTCCATCCTCCCTCCCTCGCTTTCTCCTTCCTTCCTTCCTTCCTTCCTTCCTTCCTTCCACAAATTCCACTCCCTTCTAGCACAGATGATGTTCCCTAGTACGGTCATGAAACGTCTGCAAGAAAGCCACCAAGCTCAGAGACCACCAAGGACCCTCACAGCCCTCCCTCCCTCCACTCCACAAATCCCTCTCCCTTTCAGCCCTGATGATCTTCCCTAGTACAATCCTACAACGTCCGGCCAAAAACCCAGCCGGCTCAGAGAACACCAAGGACCCCCCACAGTTCAATCCCGAGCTACAAATATTCTCTTCTAAACTAATCAATCTCCCCAAAATGGATAATTAGTGGTTAATGATTCTTTATTAAACATTTCCATGTGAAGACCAGGCAGCTCTCTATCTAGGGCAGGGGTCTCCAACCTTGGCAACTTTAAGACTTGTGGACTTTGCTGGCTGAGGAATTCTGGGAGTTGAAGTCCACAAGTCTTAAAGTTGCCAAGGTTGGAGACCCCTGATCTAGCGTACCTTTAATTTGGATGTTCACCAAACCTAAAGGCTCCACGTGTCACAAAACACAGCAATATCGGACAGGATTGCGCCCGGGTGGCTACTACCAGTTCGCCTGAACCGATCCGAACCGGCTGAATCCCAACTCTGAAAAGCTCCTTCTAACTTGGATTTAACTAAAAAGACTTCACATCTTTTGCGAACCACGCAAAGTTTTATCTATTATCTCATGTGGCCGAGCAAGAGACATCACGATGCCGTTGGAAGCGTGTGCCTCGAAGATCGCGCCCGGGGATGGATGTGGTGTTGGAGAACGCTCAAGAACTTGAAGAGTTAAACCTGTTAGTAGTGTTAATCCTTTCAAGGCTCCCACTCATGTGACAGGCTTAGTCTGGAATCCTAACCCTCTTACTAAATCCTTCAAAGTCTTGGCACCAAGTCCGTCTGGTATGTGCAGTGAAGCTCCTCGGGGGAGAAATTGGGGTGGACACTTTGTTTAGAGTCGATGGTGAGCCCACTTTGGCACGCTACGGAAAGTCTGACAGTCCAGAAATAATGAGCTAACCATCCTCTGCTACCATCGATTCAGGCAATTACCCCAGGAAGGTAACGGGGCTAATTGCCTCTGACACACTTGGAGATGGCCGAAGCTTTCCTTTCATAGTCCGGGCCTCCTGTTGGTCTAAGGCAGGGTTGTCCAACCTTGGTGACTTGAAGACTTGTGGACCTCAACTCCCAGAATTCCTAGCCGGCTGGGGAATTCTGGGAGTTGAAGTCCACAAGTCTTCAAGCCACCAAGGTTAGACACTCCTGGTCTAAGGCAACGTTTCTCAACCTTGGTAGTTTGAAGATGGGTGGACTTCAGCTCCCAGAATTCCTAGCTGGCTGGGGAGTTCTGGGAGTTGAAGTCCAGAAGTTGCCAAGGTTGGACACCCTTGGTCTAAGACAATTTTTCTCAACCTTGGCAATTTGAAGATGAGTGGACTTCAACTCCCAGAATTCCTAGCTGCCTGGGGAATTCTGGGACTTGAAATCAACACAGCTTCAGGCCAACACGGTTGAGAAACATTGGTCCAGAGAGTCAGCCAACAGGTCATTAAATGCAGCCACTGTTTTGAGACCCCCAGTTTGGAAAAATTAGCAAGCATTTTGGGTATATATTTATTTGGGACATTTGCAGGCCAATCCAATCTTAACAATTCTGGTGCTTACAAAATAAAATGCACATACCAAGAGGACTGCAGGAAGGACCAGTCAAGAGATAATGATCAGCAAGCAGAGACTCATAGACAGTCCTTGACTTACGACAGTTCATTTAGTGACCATTCCAAGTTACAACGGCACTGAAAAAAAGAGGACTTGGGGCCGTTTTTCACAGTTACAACCTTTGTCGCATCCCCGTGATCTTGGCAATTGGTTCATAGTTAACAACCGTTGCCATATCTCAACTCCCGCGATCCCCTTTTGCGACCTTCTCACAAGCGAAGTCAACGGGGAAGCCGGACTCACTTAACAACCAAGTTACTAAACTTATCAACTGCCGTGATTCACTTAACCATGAAAAAAATGGAGCCAAACTCACTTAACAAATGAACGAATCTCATTTGAACAAACAGAAATTTGGGACTCCGTTTTGGTCGTAAGTCGAGAACTACCTGTATCTCTTAAAAAAACGAACCGGGCTAAAGTTATTACCAGGTGGTCAGGTTGAAATGGGCTCCATCCGGTCACCCAGGAGGAAATCCAATTGATTCTAGGTTTTGTTTCGTTTTTTTTGGCAAGAGAAGTTAACCAGCTGCAGAAGCACCCAAAATCTCACCCTTGCTCTAAAGCAGAGCAAGATTTTTGAAATGCGGTGGGCGGGTGGGAAGCAGCTCTCTTCAATTTTGGTTAATAATAAATGCCTTTATTGTTTCAGCGTCTTGCTAGTTCAACTTTCCCCCAACGGCCTCCTGTTAGAAGGGAGGATGGTGGTGGGGAGGGGGGAGGGAAGAGAGAGAGAATTTGAAATTTAAAAGGTGCCTAATTATCGAGTTAATCATAGCAGGCAGGGGGGAGAAAAATATAGAAATAAGCTATTGTTAAGGCATGTACGAGGCAGGCCATTTTAGAAACCGGAGTTTAATGATGCAGCAGTGGTAAAATGAAAATTAAAAGAAGGAGGAATGGATCGGGGACGATGGAATAGGTGGTGCGGTTTGGTTTGCCAAGGACGGGTGCCTCTTCTAACATTGGTTCTCCGACCACGAAATGGAAACCTGGAAAGAAGGTGGAAACCACCAGGTGCTCTATACCTTGGTCTCACCCTTCCCCTCCCCTCCCCTCCCATTTCCCCCCCCCCTTCCCAAGCAAAGAGGTGAAACCAGAGTAGGCAGGATTTCCACTGGAGGGAAGGTATAAAGGGATGGGCATCTGCTCAGGTGCTGCCTCTGAGAGGGCATCCGGACACGGCGCCATGTCTGGCCCGAAGATGACCACTGCGAACGGGCACTCGGGGATTAAAGGCAAGGTGAGGGAATTTCATAGCATCCTGGGGAGCTTAGAGGTCTTCTAGTCCACCCCCTGTCCAAGGCAGGAGTCCTTTATACCATCGTGGACAAACGCTTGTCCAATCTTTTCTTAAAAGACCACCTGTTCTGAGCCAGCTCCCCAAACACTACAAACCCTCTGAAGTTATCTCAAAGATTCTTTTACTAGCAGCCCCGGCAAAAAGTTTCTTTCTCAGGCTAATCAGTCCATCCGGCAGGAAGTGAATTGTTGTCTCCTGCATCTATTCATCTCCACTCCCCTGCCTTTTATCCCCAGAACTAGGGTGGGACTTCCCTAGCAGCGGTGGCTCTTCCGTCCCGAGGACCAGCCCATAGATTTCCAGTGCTCTCCTCTCCTCTGCCTTCTGTGCATCCGCACGTCAGGCACTGGACCCAGCTGTTCCTCCTCTTCCTCATCAGCCACCTCCAGACCTGGGGACTGTTGACTCTCCATCTGAGGGTTGACGGACGGCCCAGGCTCCACCTCTGTCTCCCTCTCTGAGAGCTCCATTTCTTCTTCCTCCTCGGAGCTCTCAGGTTGTCTTGATGCTGGCCCTGACTCCCACACCTCCTCCTCCTTTGATTCGGCTGCTGGAGGGTCCGGCAGCTGACAAGCCATAGCACCTCCAGTGATGGAGCAACCACAACTCCAGGAGGCAAACTATCCCGTTGATTAATCCAATCTACATCTCAGGAAATTCCACCTTAGCTTCCAGGTTGGATGTCTGTGGAGATCCTGGATCATCCAGGTCATCATCATCATCATCATCATCATCATCATTCTAGCTGTAGTCTATTCACTGCAGGAGGAAGGCCTCTTCCATTTGCTTCCTACGCATGAGGTCCTGAGCTTTCCTTTGTCAACTGGGCCCACCATACTCGCTGATGGCGTCGCTCCATCTTGTTTTACGTCTCTTTCATGGATGCTTTGGATCCAGTGGGATCCATTCTACGACTGCCTCTGTCCACCTGCCATCCGTTCTTCTTGCTATGCGACCAGCCTGTTTCCGTTGCAGTTATTTTACTTTCTTCTTCTTCCTCTTCTTCTTCTTCTTCTTCTTCTTCTTCTTCTTCTTCTTCTTCTTCTTCTTCTCCTCCTCCTCCTCCTCCTCCTCCTCCTCCTCCTCCTCCTCCTCCTCCTTCTCTTCCTCCTCCTCCTCCTCCTCTTCCTCAACGTATTCTTGCAGGTGCAGGGTCCGCTTTTCGGATCATTGAACGCCATTTCGCACGGTCAGCTATGTCTTCAGAGCGCAGGCCTGCGGCTTGCCTATCTTTGTTGATGGTGTCTCACCGTCTCTGGTTTGGACACCCGCGAGGTCGCCAGCCATTGGACTTCTACTTGGTAGGCCACGGTGGAAAGTGCTGCTCTCTGGATGTGTCCATACCAGCAGAGTCGGCCTTCTCTCTCATCTTCTCTATAATTGGTGCCACATCAAAATTGTTGTCGAACGGTGTCATTTGTGATGAGGTCAGGAAGGGAGGTGCCCGATATCGAACGGGGCCTTCTCATTTCCATGGCATGGAGAGAACATCTGGCTCTTGTTGCTGCTGCCCAGCATTCAGTGCCATACGGTGCCACGGGGTGGATGGTTGTCTTGTAAATCTTAGATTTAAGACGGGTTGGCATTCGTCTGTCCCATAACACATCAGTGAGTTCTCGCCAACACATCCAGGCTGCATTCACCCTTACTGGCACCTCGCCACTGCCTTGGAGGTGGGCTCCCAGCTACCGAAAAATGCCCACCTTCTTTAGATTTCCTCCCATTGAGTTGAAGCGTTCCAGGGGTGGTTTTACTTTCTTTATTTTCGTTTGTTCCCTAATCCATGTGTGGGTCTTTCTACCTTGTCTTGTGATGCCGAGCGTGGATCTCTCCGTGGACCTTTGCACCCCTGGTAGCTTTTGTGTCGATGGTGAGCTTCATGTCCATGTTTCGCCAGCATATTTGAGCACGTAGCACACACGGATCCAAAATTTTTCTCTCTGGGCATCGTAGCGGGAGGTTGTTCTTGAAAATTAAGCTTAACTTGGCTGCCAACCACATCTAACTCGCCGTTCAATTTCCTTTTTTTTTTTTGTATCCCCTTCCATTGAGATCTGTTGGCCAAGGTATTTATATCTAGTTCTTCTCCAGACATAAAACACTTTTCTTTCTTTGCTGAATTGATTAAACGTAACCTGGCTCTTTCCTCGGGTTTATTTTTAAGCCAAAATGGTTCTTTGTTCATTTGCTGCATGTGTCTTTGTCGCTCTTCTGGGTCTTGTGAGAAGAGAAGAGCATCGTCTGCAAATCCTAAGTGGTTTCATGGTTGTCCCACTAGCTGCTTTTTCCAAAAGGCCATATGATATTAATATTGACCTGGGAGACGTCGTGAAGCTGTTGGGTTACTTTGAGAAGTCTTCTGGTTGAAGGTGTGGCGGGCCAGAAGGCTGTTTTCTGTTGGACCTGAATTCTTCTTTCCGTCCACCCTTTGCTAAATCTGGATTTCTCTCTTTTTTTTTATAGATCCAGTTTGCTGACCAAAAGCAAGAATTCAACAAGCGTCCCACGAAGATCGGCCGCCGTTCGCTATCCCGCTCCATCTCTCAATCATCGACCGACAGCTACAGCTCTGGTAGGTGCTTCTAAGAGAAGTTTTCAGAAAAAAAAAACATTTGGGAAATGAGCCTCTGCCATTCTTCCCTCCCCAATTATTACATGAAATTCCCTGCCAGGGATGCAGGGAAGGAGTCGGACTGGTGTTTTGCAAAGTTTGCAACAGGCAGAGAGGGTGGAATGGAACCTCTCTGTCAAGAGGCAGCCTACCACCGAACACTCCCTGATGGGAAGCAAAGCAGGACAGAGCAAATGCCTTCAGGGGCAGCTTGGGTCGGAATCAATTCGGTTTCCATCACCATTAACATCAAGAAGGCTTAAGATGAATGGTTTAACTCATGATTTATTTCCTTCATCAGGGAGATCCTGTAATAGTCATTCCCAGTGAAATGAGCTGTATACACCACCCAGGGTCCCTCTGTGAGGGAAATGGGATGCTTTAAGATGGGAGCGGAAGGCAGGCAGTTCTAAGGACAGAGAGATAGATGGACAGAGAAAGGAAGGATGGATAGATGGATGGATGGAGAGATGAGAGATTAGATAGATAGATAGATATAGATTGATTGAGAGAGAAATAGAGATGGATGGGTGGAAGGATGGAGAGATGGATGGATGGAGAGATGAGAGATTAGATAGATAGATAGATAGATAGATAGATAGATAGATAGATAGATAGATATTGAGAGAGAAATAGAAATATGGATGGATGGATGGAGAGATGGAGAGATGAGAGATTAGATAGAAAGAGAAATAGAGATGGATGGGTGGAAGGATGAAGAGATGGATGGATGGAGAGATGAGAGATTAGATAGATGATAGATAGATAGATAGATAGATAGATAGATAGATAGATATTGAGAGAGAAATAGAGATATGGATGGATGGATGGAGAGATGGAGAGATGAGAGATTAGATAGAGAGAAAGAGAAATAGAGATGGATGGGTGGAAGGATGGAGAGATGGATGGATGGAGAGATGGATGGATGGAGAGATGAGAGATTAGATAGATGATAGATAGATAGATAGATAGATAGATAGATAGTACTAACATCCAATGGATTCCAAAGAAATAAGATCACCAACCTAATCCAAAAAGAAACCCCTACTAAAATCCAAGACAGAGAACAAGAAAACGGCAAAGCCCTCCTCCCATACATAAAAGGCACCACAGACAGAATAAGCAAAATCCTCCACAAACATAACATCAAGACAGCATTCTGCACAAACCGAAAAATATCCACCATCCTAAGGAACCCCAAAGACAAAATTGAGTTAGAAAATCAAGGAGTATATGAAATCCCATGCACCGCCTGCCCCACCACATACATCGGACAAACCAACAGACGAATAAGTGCACGCATAGAAGAACACAAGAACTCAGTCAGAAAAGAAGAACCAACTTCTTCCCTGGTCCAACACCTTAAAGCCACAGGACATGATATTGACTTTAAAAAGACCAGAACTATCGCCAAAACTGAACACTTTAACAACAGAATAATCAGAGAAGCCATCGAGATAGAAAAACGCCCACACAGCATGAACAAACGAGACGATACCTCCCGCCTACCAGCCATTTGGAAACCCGCCCTTATTGACAAACGGGTCCCTAACACGACGAATGACACCAGACCCACACTCACGAGAGCAACACAGGATGTCACCACCACACATCCACGCAGAAAGCAGACTCAAACCCACACTGATAATGAGCCACGACCAAGGACCAGAAGCCAGACTGCAGCTGCATCATTAGCCACTTTAAACCCCTCCAATCCATACATGAAGCAGACTGACACCCACCATGAAGAGCTCGCACGGCCACAAACACGAAGCCAAACAACAACAACGCAGCTCACCAGCTCAAATCCCCCTGCAACTCAGACTAAGCTGAGCACAACCAAGCCCCCACCCAAACAGAACACACCCCCAGCCAATCAGAGCACAACCAACCCCCCATCCAATCAGAGCACAGCCGAGCCCCTAACCAATCAGAACACACCTCCACCCAATCAGAACACAGCCAAGTTCCCACCCAATCAGCTCATACCCCCACTAGCAGTTAAAAGGAAGAGACAGCTGCGATCTCACATTGCTCCTGGAAGCACGAAGCCGAGAACACCAGCCTGAAGATGACGAATGAGACTTCGTCGAAACGTCGCCAAGACACTTCCAATTTTACGTGGGAGAAGACCCAAATAACCAAAGACCTACATACAAACACCCGCGAAAACCTGAGAAAATAGATAGATAGATAGATAGCTGTAGATTGATTGATTGAGAGAGAAATAGAGATGGATGGGTGGAAGGATGGAGAGATGGATGGATGGAGAGATGGATGGATGGAGAGATGAGAGTAGATAGATGATAGATAGATAGATAGATAGATAGATAGATAGATAGATAGATAGATAGATAGCTGTAGATTGATTGATTGAGAGAGAAATAGAGATGGATGGGTGGAAGGATGGAGAGATGGATGGATGGAGAGATGGATGGATGAAGAGATGAGAGATTAGATAGATGATAGATAGATAGATAGATAGATAGATAGATAGATAGCTGTAGATTGATTGATTGAGAGAGAAATAGAGAGGGATGGGTGGAAGGATGGAGAGATGGATGGATGGAGAGATGGATGGATGGAGAGATGAGAGTAGATAGATGATAGATAGATAGATAGATAGATAGATAGATAGATAGATAGATAGATAGCTGTAGATTGATTGATTGAGAGAGAAATAGAGATGGATGGGTGGAAGGATGGAGAGATGGATGGATGGAGAGATGGATGGATGGAGAGATGAGAGATTAGATAGATGATAGATAGATAGATAGAGAGATAGATAGATAGATAGATAGCTGTAGATTGATTGAGAGAGAGAGAAATAGAGATGGATGGATGGAGAGATGAGAGATTAGATAGATGATAGATAGATAGATATAGATTGAGAGAGAGAAAGAGAAAGAGAAATAGGGAGAGAAATAGAGAGAGAAATAGAGATGGGTGGATGGGTGGATGGACAGATAGATAGACAGACAGACAAATGGATAGGTAGAGGATAGAGCCGTGATGGCGAACCTATGGCACGCCTCTGGAAACCGGAGGCTCAGCTGCTCTTCCAGTTTCCGGGGCTCCTCAGTGCGTGTGCGCGCGTGCTCCCATTTCAGCACTCTGTGCCACAAAGGTTCGCCAACACTGTGATAGAGGGACAGGCAGAGAGACGGATATGGAGGCCTAGGCAGGCAGAATAATCTTTGACAGTATGTGTCATATAATGCCGTTGTTGGAGCCAGAATGGTCTAGGATCCATTTTCATCCTCCCCACCCCCCAATAATACAGCTATGATAGGAAGGCTTAAATAGAAAAGCTGTTCTTTTCCTTCTTTTTGCCTGCCTGCAAAAAGGTCCTACTGCCGAAGCCCTCTGCCTGCTGGCATCGGAGAACACGAGGAAGCGTCTCTAGCAACCCCCTTCCCCACTGCTGTGCAATTGCAAACCTTGGGAGGCAGGAGGGAGGGGGTCCTAAGAGGACTTGAGGGTGAGGACGATGTTATTAAAAGATCCCAATAAAAAAAAAAACCAAAAGAGGAAACAAGCAATAAATCTTACTTTAAGATTCAGAGGTTTATTCATGAGCAATTTGGAACATGAGCAGCCAACATAGCAATGCAATTCCACAACCCATTATTAAATGGGTTCCAATGTCGCCTAGCAGGTCCTACAAGGACTGCTATCGGGCAAAGGACACCCTTCTCATCTCAGGCCACACTTCTTGTACCTTTTTTCTTTTTTTTACTGACATACGCATTCCATAGTTTCACTTCCTTGTTCTTTCTTACATTCTTACTGTCCGTCACTGTCTGCAAGCAAACACCCATGTATACATCTCAAACCTCTATCCATCGTCTATTTTCAGTTCCTTATTTCTCACAGTTTCAATGTTCTGATTCCAAATTTATCTCAAAACCATGTACTTTGCAGAAAATGCAGCACATTAGAAATATGTCCGGTACATTTTGCAGTTATGTTAGTTTAAAACTTCGGTTCAGTGAGGCCTGCAAGTCTACTCCTAGGCCTTACTCCCTGCAACTTTCCAGTGGATATAATAATAATAATAATAATAATAATAATAATAATAATAATAATAATAATAATATTTATTGTCATTGTACATGTATACACAGTATACCCATACAACGAAATTCACTTAACACCCAAAGACCAGGTCCAACACACATAATCCCCAAACACACTCCCACCCACCACAATTATCCACCCCTAAACCACCCAAACATCCACACAACAGACCAAGTAATACCATCCAACAGCTCACTGATGGTGGCCCTTTAGTTATTGTTGAGTGCAATTATAGCTCTGGGATAAAAACTATTCAGAAAACGTGTGGTCTGAGTTTTAATTGTTCTGTATCTTCTGCCAGAAAGCAGCAGTCCAAAAAGATTGTAAGCAGGATGGGAAGAGTCTCGGAGAATGTTATGCAACTTCCTCAAACAGCGAGATTCGAAGATGTCGTCCAGGGCTGGTAGCTGGAGTCTGATGATATTCTGGGCAGTTTTAATGATTCTCTGTAGAGCTTTTTTGTCCACTGCAGAGCTGCTCCCATACCATGCAAGAATGCCGTATGTCAGGACACTCTCAATGGTGCTGCGATAGGAGGACAGAAGTAGAGGCTGAGATAGATTTATCCTCCCACAATGAGGATGATATTATCCATTCAGTCGTGTCCGACTCTTGGCGATTCTGTGGGCCATATGGGTCTCTCCATATCTACCAATCTTACGTTACTCTTTTGAGTTGTTCTGTGCTCTGGCTAGTGTGTCAGCTATCTCCAGCCCACCATGTTCTTCGCTGCCCTGGTTTCCTTTTACCAGTTTACTCTTCCAAAAAGAATTGCTTTCTCCTGTGAACTCCCCAAACGTGACGTGGGCAAAGTAAGACACAATTCCGTGATTTTGCCTTCCCGTGACGTGTCTGGGGGTTATGCATTACAGGACTCACTTGTCATCTTTGCTGTCCAAGGAAGATGCAGGAGGAGCCTCCTCCAGCATCGCGGCTCAAATGAGTGTCTTCATTTCTCACTTTTTTAAGGTCCCAACTTTCACAACCATCGGTAGATACAGGGAAACACGATAGAGCAGACTAACCTAGATTTGGTTGCCAGGCTGATATCCTGGTTTTTCCATATCCGGCTCATGTTCACCACTGCTGTGCAACTCAGCGCAATCCGACATCCAATAAGAGTCGTGGTGGCACAGGGATTAGAAGAATGCGGTATTTCAGGCTGACTCTGCCGACTGCCAGGAGTTCGATCTTGATTGGCTCAAGGTTGACTCAGCCTTCCGTCCTTCCGAGGCGGGTAAAATGAGGACCCAGATTGTTGGGGGCAAGAGGATGACTCTGTAAACCGCTTAGAGAGGGCTGGAAAAGCCCTGTGAAGCGGTATATAGGTCTAATTGCTAAGTGCTAAAGAAGGAAGGGGGAGGGAGGGAGGGAGGGAGGGAGGAAGGAAGGGCCGTGGTGGCGCAGCTGTTAGAGTGCAGCATTGCAGGCTGCCTCTGCTGATTGCCAACAGTTCGATCCTGACCAGCTCCAGGTCAGTCAAATGAGGACCCAGATTGTTGCGGACAAGAGGCTGACTCCGAGAGCCGCTGAGAGAAGGCGGTAAATACTGTGAAGCGGTATATAAGTCTAAGGGTTATTGCTAAATGCTAAGGGAGAAAGAGGAAGGGAGGGAGGGAGGAGATAAGGAAGGAAGGAAGGAAGGAAGGAAGGAAGGAAGGAAGGAAGGAAGGAAGGAAGGAAGGAAGGAGCTGTGGTGGTGCAATGGTTAGAATGCATTACTGCAAACTAATTCTTCAGCAGTTCGATCCTGATTGGCTCAAAGTCAACTCAGCCTTCCATCCTTCCAAGATTGGTAAAACGCGGAGCCAGATTGTCGGGGAGCAATTATGCTGACTCTGTAAACCGCTTAGAGAGGGCTGTGAAGCACCGTGAAGCGGTATATTACTCTCAGCGCTATTTCTATTTTATCTCTGGATTCTTCGTTCCCCGCTTGGCGCGATCTGCGATCCCGTTAGGAAAGACCCTCCCACAAAGAGAGAGAGAGAGATCTCACCCGATCTTCCCCAGCCGCTCTCTTTTCCCCGCCACCGCCTCTTGTTTCCAGAATGAGATCGAAGATCTTGTTTGATTCCGCCCGGCCTTTGGAACCCAAGCTCAGAACGCTTATTTATGACGCTTCTCCAGTCTCCGATTGTGACTGAGCTCGGCTGGATGCGGAGCCATCCGAGGACAGAGAGCGTCTCCCGGGGGCGGGGTCCCGCTTGCGCGGAAAGGAAGAGTCGCCCCTCGATCGGATGGACGCCCCGAGAATCTTCTCCCCTGAAAGTGTACACGACGAGATCCCTGGCATAGCTCAGTTCTCCTTTCGGTCCCAAGATAGGAAGCCCAGCCGGATTCTGTGTAAACGGGTAGAAAGCGGTAAGGATGGCTTGTAGGGATTCGCTCCCCAAAGATTCCCGCCAGGTTGTTTTTAAGCCGTCTGAATCTTGTTGAAATGAGTGGATTCTTTGCGTTAGAACCGTTAGCCTTTTTACACACACACCCCCAACAAATCCCCTGGGTGATCGGTCAAAGATGATATCCTCCCTAGCTATAAGAATTGGTTTCTTAAATTGAGATCCTAGAGCAGTGTTTCTCAACCTTGGTAGCTTGAAAATGGGTGGACTTCAACTCCCAGAATCCCCCAGCCAGCAGTGCTGGCTGGGGGATTCTGGGAGTTGAAATCCACCCATCTTCAAGCTTCCAAGATTGAGAAACACTGTCCTAGAGGCAAAAGATCCACTGGGTTGCTTTGCAGATCCGATTTCTGGCTCGTGAGGAGCTTGGGTTTGTACATTAGCCTGCAAAATATAGATACAGATTAACAGAGTCGGAAGGGACCTTGGAGGTCATCTAGTCCAACCCCCCATCCAAGCAGGAGACCCTTCGCCATTTCTGACAGAGGACAGTCCAGTCTCTTCTTGAAAGCTTCCTGTGATGAAGCTCCCCCAACTTCTGAATAACAGAATAATAACAGAATAACAGAGTCGGAAGGGACCTCGTAGGGTCATCTAGTCCAACCCCCACCCACGCAGGAGACCCTACACCGTTTCTGACGGAGGGCAGCCCAGTCTCTTCTTGAAAGCTTCCAGGGATGAAGCTCCCACAACTTCCGAAGGCAACTTCTGTTCCATGGGTTGATGGTTCTCCCTGTCAGAAAATTTCTCCTTATTTCCAGTTTGAATCTCTCCTTAGTCAGTTTCCATCCATGATTCCTTGTCTGGCCTTCGGGGGCTTTGGAAAATAGCTTGACCCCCTTCCTCTCTGTAGCAGCCCCTCAAATATTGGAAGATGCTCTCCTGTCTCCCCTGGTCCTTCTCTTCACTGGACTAGCCATGCCCAGTTCCTGCAACCGTTCATTGTATGTTTGAGCCTCCAGCCCCCTCATCATCCTGGTTGCTCTTCTCTGCACTTTTTCTAGAGTCCCCACATCTTTTTTATAGTGGGTTGACAGTTACCTCTTTTCTTTTTGTGGCACTTGGATTATATGTGGGGATGATCTTGGGCAACAAGGCAAAGAGATGTAGAACGACAGAGCTGGGAGGGACCTTGGAGGTCTTCTAGTCCAACCCGCTGCTCAAGCAGGAGACCCAATACCATTTCAGACAAACGGCTGTCCAGTCTCTTCTTAAAACCTTCCAGTGATGGAGCACCCACAACTTCTAGTGGCAGGCTGTTCCACTGATTAATTGTTCTCATTGTCAGGAAAAATTCTCCTTAATTCTAGGTTGCTTCTCTCCTTGATTGCTTACCATCCATTGCTTCTTGTCCTGCCTTCAGGTGCTCTGGAGAATAATTTGACCCCCCCTCTTCTTTGGGGGAAACCCCTCAAATATTGGAAAAGCCGCTTATCAGTGTGATAGACTAACAGGGTTGGAAGGAACCTTAAAGGTCTTCTAGTCCCACCTCCTGCTCAAGGTAGGAGACCTTACCCCATTCTGGACAAATAGTTCTCCAATCTCGGTGCCATCTGTACGCTGATGATACTCAGCTGTACATCTCCACCCCAGACCACCCCAACGATGCCCTTGAAGTGATGTCCTGGTGCCTGGAGGCCGTGCGGGTGTGGATGGGAGGAACAGGCTCCGACTCAACCCCTCCAAGACTGAGTGGCTGTGGTTGCCGGTGTCCCGATATAGCCAGCTGGCGCCATTGCTGGCTATTGGGGGCGAGTCATTGGCCCCCACGGAGAGGGCTCGTAACTTGGGTGTCCTCCTGGATGCACGGCTGTCTTTAGAAGAGCATATGACGGCCGTGGCCAGGGGGTCTTTTTATCAGGTCCGCCTGATACGCCAGTTGTGTCCCTTTCTGGATCGGGACTCCTTATGCACGGTCACTCATGCCCTCGTCACTTCCCGCCTGGACTACTGCAATGCTCTCTACATGGTGCTCCCCTTGAGGAGCACCCGGAGGCTCCAGCTGGTCCAGAATGCAGCCGCACGGGTTATTATGGGGGCGACATGGCGCTCCCATGTAACACCTCCTGTGCGAGCTGCACTGGCTCCCGGTGGTCTTCCGGGTGCGCTTCAAGGTATTGGTTCTCACCTTTAAAGCGCTCCATGGCTTAGGGCTCGGTTATTTGCGAGACCACCTTCTGCCACCGATAACCTCCCACTGGCCAATCCGCTCCCACAGAGGGGGTCTCCTCAGGGTGCCGTCGGCCAAGCAATATCGACTGATGACCCCCAGGGGGAGAGCCTTCTCTGTGGGGGCACCCGCCCTCTGGAGCGAGCTCCCCCCAGGAATACGACTAATCCTGGACCTCCGTGCTTTCCATCGAGCTTTGAAGACCTTCCTATTTAAGGGCTGGCTTAAAATTTTAATGGGTTATTTTATGGGCAAAGGGTTTTAAATTTTTGGGACGCCAATTTGATTTAATTCTGTTTTAATTTATTTTAATTTTTATATTGCGTGTATTTTAATCTTGGCTGTTCACCGCCCTGAGTCCTTTGGTAGAAGGGCGGTATACAAATTTAATAAACCTAACCTAACCTAACCTAACCTCTTCTTGAAAACATCCGGTGTTGGAGGAGCCACAACTTCTGGTGGCAAGCTGTTCCATTGATTAATTCTTCTCACTGTATGGAAGTTCTAGGGTGCTTCTCTCCTTGATGCGTTTCCATCCGTTGCTTCTTGTCCTTCAGGGGCTTTGAATAACAGAGTTGGAAGGGACCTTGGAGGTCTTCTAGTCCAGCCCCCTGCTCAGGCAGGAAACCCGGCCTATTCCATTATGGACAAATGGTTGTCCAGACTCTTCTTTATTTTTCCAAGTTTTTTTTTTTTTAAAACCTTTTTATTTTTTACAAACATATCAAATCAATGCATGAACGGTGTGGCCACCTGAGTTTCATACGTTCTAATACAAATAAAACTTGTAGAATTAATCGTAGTTATCACATTCAATCAACTTATATATTTCTACTAATGATACATCTTTATATTAAGTTGCAATCTGTCGTCGTCCAGTTATTCCATGTTTTCTCTTGTGATTACTTTTATTTTATTCTATAAAAGTGTACATACATCAATATTCCCCTTATATTCTCTTATGTCTATCGCTTAGTCTAACTTTTAAACATGTCACCCTTTATTTAAAAGACTTTTTTTTTCTATCCTACCTAATTTTTTTCTATCATACCAGATTCTTCTTAAATACCTTATTTTTCGGAGTATAAAATGCACTGGACTATAAGACGCACCTGCTTTTTTTGGTGAGGAAAAGAAGAAAAAGAAAAAGAAATCTGCCTCTGCCTTTGAGCAATTTTGCCTCCTTGCAGCAAACAGCCTGCTTTACTTTCATTTTCGTTTTCAGCATAGCTTGATTAGCACAAGAAAAACAAAATCTGCTCCCAGCAATTTACCTCCTTGCAGCAAGCAGCAGAGGCCCGCGTAGCAATAGGCAATGGCAATCCCTGCAGCCTGAAACAGCTGAGAGTCGGGAGGCCGGGACAATCAATTTGTGCTAATTAGGCTGTGCTGAAGCTGAAAGGAGCTGTTTCTTCTTGCTGCTTGCTTGAAAGGAGGTAAACTGCTGGGAGGCAGAGGCCAAAGGGCGGGGGCCAGTGGGTGGGCGGGGCTACATTTGGTGTATAAGACGGACCTAAATTTTCACCCCCTTTTAGGGAGGGGAAAAAGGTGCATCTTATACTCCGAAAAATCAGTACCTCCAGTGTTGGAGTACCTACCACTTCTGGTGGCAAGCTGTTCCGCTGGTTTATTGTTCTCCCTGTTAGGAAATTCCTCCTTACTTTTAAGTTGGTTCTCTCCTTGATGAATTTCCATCATTTTCTTCTCGTCCTGCCCTTTTGGTGCTTTGGGGAACAAAATAACGGGAGGGACCTTGGTGCGAGGCTCTGAGCAATTGCTTAGTGATGAGGAGTTGAGACACCTCTCTGGTCAAGGAACACAGGCAGGCCCTCGACTTACAACGGTTCAGTTAGTGACCATTCGAAGTTGCCACGGCACTAAACAAAGCGGCTCACGATCATTTTTCACACTTACAACCTTCGCAGCGCTCCCGTGGTCCTACAAATAAAATTCGGATGCTTGGCAACAGGCTCCTATTTGTGACGGTCGCGCCCTGATCCCCTTTTTGCGACCTTCTGACCAGCAGAGTCAACGGGGAAGGCCAGATTCACTTCACAGCCCGTGGCAAGAAAAGTCGTAAAACCAGGCAAAGCTCCCTTTAACAACTGTCTTGCTTAGCAACAGATGTTTTTGGGTCGTATCTCGAGGACTTCCTATAGCCACCCCCAAAGTGGGATGCCCCCATCAGGGCTCCAGGCCAGTTGGCAAGAGCCACGTTTTGGGGCCCTTTCAGGAGGCCAAAAGGATGGGGGCAGATCTTACCTCAAGTGGCAAGATGTTCCAAAGGCTAGAGATCCTGGTTTTTTGTTTGTTTGTTTTTGCCCGTCAGTTTTGCTCCTCCGTGTTTACGGTGGGTGTTTCCGTCCCAGCCTCCTCCTCAACCCCTTTCCTTTCTGTCTCCGCTCTCCGCAGCCGCCTCCTACACCGACAGCTCCGATGACGAGACCTCCCCGAGGGACAAGCAGCAGAGGAACAGCAAAGGCAGCAGCGACTTCTGCGTGAAAAACATCAAACAGGCTGAATTCGGGCGCAGGGAGATCGAAATCGCGGAACAAGGTGAGGGAGGCCATCGCGGCTGCTCTGGGCTTCCTGGGTCAAGGTGCAGATTTTACTTTGGCGGGACTTGATTCATCGGCTCTGGCGCGGAGAGGGAGCCATCTCTTTGTCCTTGCGGATGTGGGTTGCCTATGTCACCCCAGTCTGGGGGACCATAGAGCTAATTGGGTCTAGGGGTGAAGCCACCAGGCTAGAAGAAGTAATGAGTTCTAGTCCCGCCTTAAGCATGAAAACCTGCTGGATAACTTTGGGCCAATCACCAGGAGACTGGGAGTTCTAGTCCTGCCTTAGGCATGAAAGACGGTTGAGTGACTTTGGGCCAATCACCAGGAGACCGTGAGTTCTAGTCCCACCTTAGGCATGAAAGCCGGCTGGGTGACTTTGGGCCAATCACCAGGAGACGGGGAGTTGTAGTCTCACCTTGAGAGAGACAGAGAAGGGTGGATGGGTGGATGGATAGAGAGATAGAGAGATAGACAGGCAGACATTAGAGGAAGAGATGATGGAGGGATGGATAGATAGAGAGGTAGAGAGACAGATATGGATGGATAAAGGGAGAGAGACAGACAGACATTAGAGATGATGGATGGATAGATGATAGATGGACAGATAGATTGGGTAGATGGGTGAGTGGGTGGGTGGATAGACAGACAGACTGTATGTCTGTCTTCCAGAAGGTTTTCCCCCCTGACCCCTTTCTCAACCAGGATGTGATTTTACGGTGGCTGAATTCCCAGATCACCCCAGACAAGATTAAAATGAAGAAAGGCGTTTTGTGGGTTTGGCATTTGTAGTTCTACCCACCATCATCTCTTCAGGTCCTGGGAACCCGACCCTACGCGCTGTTTACTCTTGCACCTCGTGCAGTTCAGCGTGTTTGTTCAAACCCCCCCCCCCATCCCCGTCTCTAAGCATTCCATTATTCAGGGATTGAGGGGAACACCTTCTGCGGCTCCCAGCCTCATTTACCCCCCCCCCCCAGTTCTCTCTTTGCTTTAATCTCTTGACGCTGATCAAATTACTGAACTATTTGCTGCCGGAGCTACAAAAGAGAACGGAATCAAATGAACTCCCAGCGTTCTCTTTTGCTTCCCCCCACACCCCCACAAAAAAAGCCACAAAACTGTAATCCTGTTGGCATTCGTGGGCTCCTTCTGCTGATCTCTTTCTCTCTCTCTCTCTCTCCTGACCCCATTGCCGTATCTTAGGGGAATGTGATGGAGACTCCGGAGGTTGTAGGGCCTTTGGTGCTCTCAGAGCTTGGTGCTTTTCGTACAGACGTTTCATGACCCAGCTAGGGAACATCATCAGTGCTAGAAAGGAGGGATGGAGGAGGAGGGCTACTTCTTCTTTGAGGTCCATGATGCTCTGTGAGCTTGATTATTTTCTTATAGAAGGAAGGAGGGAGGGAGGAAGGACGGAAAGAAGGACGGATGGACTGTGGGGTTCTTGGTGGTTTTCTTGCAGACGTTCTATTTCCTTTTTTAGCCTTTTCATTTTCTTTTTTTGAAAGGCGTGTAGATGTTGTTTATCTCCATGTGCCTGTTGATGCCTGATATATACAAGGATATATACAAGGATAAGCCACTCATATATAAAGAGAACAAAGTCCATTCCCTTCCAGCACTGAGGATGGAGCTTGGTGGTTTTCTTGCAGACGTTTCATGACCCAGCTAGGGAACATCATCAGTGCTAGAAAGTTCCGACAGTGAGAAGAATTAACCTGTGGAACGACTTGCCACCAGAACTTGTGAATGTTCCACCACTGGAGGTTTTTAAGACAAGATTGGACAACCCCTTGTCTGGAATGGTATAGTTTTTCCCTGCCTGAGCAGGAGGCTGGACTAGAAGACCTCCAAGGCCCCTTCCAGTTCCGTTACTCCGTCCTGTAAATAGATTTGGTGACGGATGCAACTTTGCCTAGAAGGGGAGAGGAGAAAGAATTGGACATCTATAGTACATAAAATCATCTGCCACCATGTCCTTCCTGTCAATGACTACTTCAGCCGCAACAATACACGAGCAAACAATAGATATAAACTCAAGGTAAACCGTTCCAAACTTGATTGCAGAAAATACGACTTCAGCAACAGAGTGGTCAATGCCTGGAATGCACTACCTGACTCTGGTTTCTTCCCCAAACCCCCAAAACTTTAACCTTAGACTGTCTACTGTGGCCCTCACCTCATTCCTAAGAGGTCTGTAAGGGGCGTGGATAAGTGCATCAGCGTGCCTACAGTCCCTGTCCTAATATTCCTTTTTACTGACTCTTTTCATGTATTCAAATTATGTTTATACTGTTACCTGTTGTCTTATACATGCTTGACAAAAAAATAAAGAAAAAAAGAAAAGGAAAGGAAAAGGAAAGAAAAGAAAAGAAAAGAAAAGAATTTCAGCTCTGGATAAGGCAAACAAAACTTTTCTATCTTTCTCCACTCCTTCCTGGTCACGTTTTTTTTTTCCCCTTTCAATTTTACACCGTTGTTTTCCTGCCTTCCGCTCAACCTTTGTTTCCTTCTCTCCTTTCCCTAGAAATGCCTGCACTCATGGCCTTGAGGAAACGCGCTCAGGGAGAGAAGCCCCTGGCCGGAGCCAAGATCGTGGGTTGCACCCACATCACGGCTCAAACTGCTGTAAGTCACACCAGGCGCTCCCCATCGGCTGTCCCAGGTTGTTCCTTTATCCCCCCCCCCAAAAAGGGGGGGGGGAGAGAGATCACCCAGAGGTGGGATCGACTGGTCCAGAAATCCTATCTAGAGAAATCATCTCCAGCGTAGGGATTCTCTTGTTGGGCTTTACAGGTTGCCCTCGACTTACAACAGTTCGTTTAGTGACCATTCCAAGTTACAACAGCACTGGGAAAAAAAGTGACTTGGGATCATTTTTCACACTTACAACCATTGCAGCATCCCCAGGGTCATGTGATCGAAATTCAGGCACTTGGCAACTGGTTCAGAGTTATGACGGTCGCAGCGTCCCCGGGGGGGGAGGTCAGGCGATCCCCTTTTGCGACCTTCTGACTAGCAAAGTCAATGGGGAAAGCCAGATTTGCTTAACGACCAGGTTACTAACTTATCAGTGGCAGTGACGCACTTAACAGCTGTGGCAAGAAGGGTCGTAAAAGCGGGGCAAAATTCACTTAACAAATGTCTCGCTGAACAACAGAAATTTTGGCCCTCGGTTGTGGTCCCTAAATTGAGGGCTACCAGTAACTTCAAACGGTCGTAAGTTGGAGGACTTTCTGTACTTCTGCAATCAAGCTACCAGGTTGTCTGTAGGCAACCAGACTCACATCCACCCCTCACACCGGCATGGACACCCCATCTTAACTTTTCATACTCCTAGACACTGACAATGCAGGGTACAGATAGTCCTTGATTTACGACCACAGTGGAGGCCCAAATTTCCATTGCTAAGCAGAACAGTTGTTAAGTGAATTTTGTCCCGTTTTATCACTATTCCCCCACAGTCATTAAGTGAATCACATAGACATTAAGCTTCCCTTGTCGGAAGGTCGCAAAAGAGGATCCCATGACTCCGGGATGACACTGCAACCGTCATAAATCCAAGCCAGCGGCCAAGCGTCTGAATTTTGATCAGCTGACCGTTGGGGAGGCTGCCACCGTCTTAAGTGTAAAAACCGGACATAGATCACATTTTTTACACTGTTTTGCACCTTCGAACTGTCACTAAGCCAATGGTTGTAAGTCGAGGACTACGTGTGAGCCCTGCTCAACTGGAAAATAAAAACAAAGATTTATTAAGGTTATTGTCATAAACTTAGCAAAGAGTAGGCAATGAATTCCAACAGGTGGGTTGGTTGAATTGGAGTAGGTTGGGGGAGGGGGGTTTGAATAGCCCTGGCAATTCTGGAGCCCCCTCCTCATCTTTCCCCTTGCATGCAGGTTCTGATGGAGACCCTCAGCGCCCTGGGGGCTCAGTGCCGGTGGGCTGCTTGCAACATCTACTCCACCCTCAACGAAGTGGCGGCTGCCCTGGCTGAGAATGGTAAGGAAGGATTTGTCTTTCTCGAGGGGAGTCGGGGGGAGTGACCCCCCCCCAAAACAAGCTTTGAGGCTGCTGGGATGGAAGCGGTTCAGCCGTGAGCAAAACTGGGGGTGGTGGACATCAAGGTCTTTTGGGTTGATAGCTTTTCTTCTGCCTGTTAAAAGGAGCCCCCCCCTTCCCCCCAATTTCTCTTCCAGGATTTCCTGTCTTTGCCTGGAAAGGAGAATCCGAGGACGATTTCTGGTGGTGCATCGACCGATGTGTCAATGTCGAAGGCTGGCAGCCCAACATGGTGAGCGCCAGGACCCAAAGCCTGCCGGGGCGACTGACATCACATGGAAAGGGGCAAGGCCGGTTCGGTGGGACATGAAAGAAAGAGGTCATTTTGCCTCTTAAAAAACTTCCCCAGGCGCAAAAAAAGATCCACCAGATTTTGGGTGGCGGGGCGGCATTTGGGAGCCTCTTATTTCATCATCCCCAAAAACGGGTCCGCATCGGAGAGTCAGTTTGGTGTAGAAGTTAAGGTATCAGACTTAGAATGTGGGAGATGGTGAGATCTACCGTGTTTCCCCGAAAATAAGACCCTGTCATATATTTTTTTGAACCCTGAAATAAGTGCTTGGCCTTATTTTCGGGGAGATCTTATTATTTTGGAGAGAGATGGGGCTCCTCTTGCCGTTTTACCTGATTTCCAGCTCTGCATTTAAATATTTTCGGGCAGGGCTTATTTTCGGGTGGAGGCTTATTTTAGCACATACGCTCAAAAGCCCAATTGGGCTTATTATCAGGGGATGCCTTATTTTCATGGAAACGGTAGTTCCACCTTGGGCCTGAAAACCGGCTGGGTGTCTTTGGGCCAATTTCTGGGAGACTGGGAGTTCTAGTCCTGCCTTGGGTATGAAAGCTGGCTGGGTGTCTTTGGGCCAATCATCAGGAGATAGTGAATTCTAGTCCTGCCTCGACTGAAAACTGGCTTGGTGACTTTGGACCAATCACCAGGAGATTGGGAGTTCTAGTCCCACCTTATGCCTGAAAACGGATAGGTGTCTTCGGGCCAATCACCAGGAGCCTGGGAATTCTAGTCCCGCCTTGGGTATGAAAGCTGGCTGGGTGTCTTTGGGCCAATCATCAGGAGATAGTGAGTTCTAGTCCTGCCTCAGGACTGAAAACCAGCTTGGTGACTTTGGACCAATCACCAGGAGACTGGGAATTCTAGTCCCACCTTAGGCCTGAAAGCTGCCTGGGTGTCTTTGGGCCAATCACCAGGAGATTGGGAGTTCTAGTCCCACCTTATACCTGAAAACGGGTAGGTGTCTTTGGGCCAATCACCAGGAGACTGGGAGTTCTAGTTCTGCCTTGGGTATGAAAGCTGGCTGGGTGTCTTTAGGCCAATCATCAGGAGATAGTAAGTTCTAGTCCTGCCTCAGGACTGAAAACCGGCTTGGTGACTTTGGACCAATCACCAGGAGACTGGGAATTCTAGTCCCGCCTTAGGCCTGAAAGCTGCCTGGGTATCTTTGGGCCAATCCCCAGGAGACTGGGAGTTCTAGTCCCACCTTATACCTGAAAACGGGTAGGTGTCTTTGGGCCAATCACCAGGAGACTGGGAGTTCTAGTTCTGCCTTGGGTATGAAAGCTGGCTGGGTGTCTTTAGGCCAATCATCAGGAGATAGTGAGTTCTAGTCCTGCCTCAGGACTGAAAACCGGCTTGGTGACTTTGGACCAATCACCAGGAGACTGGGAATTCTAGTCCCGCCTTAGGCCTGAAAACTGGCTTGGTGATTTTGGACCAATCACTAGGAGACTGGGAATTCTAGTCCCACCTTAGGCCTGAAAGCTGCCTGGGTGTCTTTGGGCCAATCACCAGGAGACTGGGAGTTCTAGTTCTGCCTTGGGTATGAAAGCTGGCTGGGTGTCTTTAGGCCAATCATCAGGAGATAGTAAGTTCTAGTCCTGCCTCAGGACTGAAAACCGGCTTGGTGACTTTGGACCAATCACCAGGAGACTGGGAATTCTAGTCCCGCCTTAGGCCTGAAAGCTGCCTGGGTATCTTTGGGCCAATCCCCAGGAGACTGGGAGTTCTAGTCCCACCTTATACCTGAAAACGGGTAGGTGTCTTTGGGCCAATCACCAGGAGACTGGGAGTTCTAGTTCTGCCTTGGGTATGAAAGCTGGCTGGGTGTCTTTAGGCCAATCATCAGGAGATAGTGAGTTCTAGTCCTGCCTCAGGACTGAAAACCGGCTTGGTGACTTTGGACCAATCACCAGGAGACTGGGAATTCTAGTCCCGCCTTAGGCCTGAAAACTGGCTTGGTGATTTTGGACCAATCACTAGGAGACTGGGAATTCTAGTCCCACCTTAGGCCTGAAAGCTGCCTGGGTGTCTTTGGGCCAATCACCAGGAGACTGGGAGTTCTAGTTCTGCCTTGGGTATGAAAGCTGGCTGGGTGTCTTTAGGCCAATCATCAGGAGATAGTGAGTTCTAGTCCTGCCTCAGGACTGAAAACCGGCTTGGTGACTTTGGACCAATCACCAGGAGACTGGGAATTCTAGTTCTGCCTTGGGTATGAAAGCTGGCTGGGTGTCTTTAGGCCAATCATCAGGAGATAGTGAGTTCTAGTCCTGCCTCAGGACTGAAAACCGGCTTGGTGACTTTGGACCAATCACCAGGAGACTGGGAGTTCTAGTTCTGCCTTGGGTATGAAAGCTGGCTGGGTGTCTTTAGGCCAATCATCAGGAGATAGTGAGTTCTAGTCCTGCCTCAGGACTGAAAACCGGCTTGGTGACTTTGGACCAATCACCAGGAGACTGGGAATTCTAGTCCCGCCTTAGGCCTGAAAGCTGCCTGGGTATCTTTGGGCCAATCCCCAGGAGACTGGGAGTTCTAGTCCCGCCTTAGGCCTGAAAATCGGGTGGGTGTCTTTGGGCCAGTCACCAGGTTTGCAAAACGCTGCTTTAGTGGAAAACAAAGAGCACTCTAACATAACACCCTGGCCACCTCGCAGGGTTGTTGTTTTGGGGAGAAAGGAGGAGGAGCAAAGAGCACAGGCAGCCCTCAACGTACGACCACAACGGAGCCCAGAATTTCTGTTGCTATGCGAGAAAGTCGTTAAGTGAGTTTTGCCCCCCACTGTACTACCTTCCTCACCACGGTCGTTAAAAGAGAATCACTGCGATTGTTAAATTAGTCAGACGGTCGTTAAGTGAATTTCGGTTTCCCCGCTGACTTTGCTCGTCAGAAGGTCACCATCCCTGGAGCCAATTGGCCAGAGACGCTTAAATGAATTCTGTTCTCAGCACAGGGTTGGACTAGATCAGGGGTCTCCAACCTTGGCAACTTTAAGCCTGGAGGACTTCGACTCCCAGAATTCCCCAGCCAGCTTTGCTTAACCTGGACTAAATGACCTCACTAACTTTTCCAACTCATATATTTCCCAATTCTCAGGTCAGAGTAAATGCTTGTTAAGAGTAATGATGTTGTTAATGTGCTTATTACTTATTTTGCATATATTATTTGGAGAAAACAACCTATAATTACAGCACAAGGCTAGAAGTGACCTCTGGGTGCCCCCCCCTTGAGGGCCTTGGAGGTTCAGATTATTAAGTAGGTGGGACCAATTTGGGAAGCGGGAGGGGGCTGGGAAGGGTTAGTGAGAGTTTTTGGACAGGGCAGCGGACCGGAACGCAATGTTCCTGTGGTCCCGAGCCAAAATCTTAACTTCTGCTGGGTGCAAATCCAATGAGACGTTAACGCTACTTCCGGTAGAAATGGCAGATTCAGAGTTAGAGGAGTGGGTTCCCTCATCGTTGATGGGGAAGAGGATGGAGAGAACACAACGGGGCAACACAACTCCAGTTTCCACAGAAGAAAATATGTGTAGCAAAAGCTTCAGCCGTGGGGTCCCTGGTGCTCTCTGAGCTCGGTGGTTTTCTTGCAGACGTTTCATGACCCAGCTAGGTAACATCATCAGTGCTGGGATGGAGGAGGAGGAGGACTACTTCTTCTTTGAGCTCCTTGGTGCTCTCTGAGCTTGATTATTTTCTTGCAGACGTTTCATGACCCAACTAGGTAAGATCATCAGTGCTAGAAGGGAATGAGGTTTGCAGAGTGGAGAAGGAGGGGGAAGGAGGAGGAGGACGACTGTGAGGTCCTTGGTGCTCTCTGAGCTCGATTGTTTCCTTGCAGACCTTTCAGGACCCAACAAAGTCCCATTCTCAAACTCCACACTCCTTCGCCCTGATAATATTACCTAGTTGGGTCATGAAACGTCAATAGGAAAACCCAACAGCCGCAAGGATGCCACCAAGCCATGTTTACCGCCCTGTTGACATCAGATCCTGCCATCTGCAGACAAACTTCAAGATGGAGGCTCCAAAATCACGTCGGGCTCTTGTGCTGGCCAATGGACCCCCCCCCCTTTCTTCCTCCCCCAGGAACGAGCCAATTTAGGCTGCGTGCCATGTTCTCCTTTTTCCCAGAAAGAAGCCTGCCAGAAAATGCCCCTCTTAACTTATTAGGGCACTTCAAGAAGGACAAGTGGATTATACAACGTTCTTAATTAACTGGAGATTAATGAGCTGGAGCCATGAGTGCGAGGGAGGGGGGTTGGAAACTGGGTGGGGGAGGGTTGCTGGGCACTGTTGATACCAGGCTGGTAATCCGTTGAGTTAAAAGCCAGCGTGATCTGAGTGTAGAAACTGAGGGGGGGGGGCTGTTTCCCTAAATTGAGCTTTGCAGATTGTCCCATCCCAACCCAAATGCCTCTGAAGCAGTGTGACTCTTAACCTTGGGAACTTTACGAGGGATGGACTTCAACTCCCAGAGTTCCCCAGGCAGCGTGGATGGCTGAGGAATTCTGGGACTTGAAGTCCACAAGTCTTAAAGTTGCCACGTTTGACGAGACCTGATACAGAGCGTTGTCTCTCAATCTTGGGAACTTTTAAGATGGGTGGACTTCAACTCCTAGAATCCCCCAGCCAGCATTGCTTAAAGTTTAAAGTTGCCACGGTTGAAATGCACTACTTTAAATCAGTCCTTTGGGAAGGACTCAACAGGTGGAGCGAAATGAGAATTATTTCAAGAAAGGAGATTCGATAGACACTCCTGAGAAATAGACTCTGTTCTATGAAGGTAAAGCTGGAGGGAGTGACTTAAATATAATGTTTTAATTAATTAGGATGTTTTTTTTTTAAAAAAAATGATATCCTGTTTCTCCCAAAAGAAGACAACCCCTGATAATAAGCCCAATTGGGCTTCTGAGCGCATGGCAATAAGGCCAAGCGCTTATTTCAGGGTTCAAAAAAATATAAGACAGGGTCTTATTTTCGGGAAAACACGGTATATGTACTGATAGAAAGCTTTAACTTAGTTTTGTATGTATAAAATGAATATGTGTGTATATGCACGTCTGCCAGTTCTTTAAGTAATACTGAATAACATTTCAAAGTTTGTAGAATATTATGGACTAGATTTGAAAATAAGAGAATGAATGATATATTAATCCCCCCCACAGAAAAGAGAGCCAGAGATGGTTAAACTGATTCTTTTTATCCAAATAAGAGATTATTTTTAATTTTGCCTCTATTTTGAAATGGCTTCTGGATTTGGTGTTTGCAATGAGAAAAATAATATATATATTTTTAAATTTGATTTATATGCCGCCCTTCTCCGGAGACTCAGGGCGGCTTACAATGTGCTCAGCAATAGCCTTCATCCTTTTGTATATTTATACAAAGTCAGCTTATTGCCCCCACAATCCAGGTCCTCAATTTACTTACCTTAGAAAGGATGGAAGGCTGAGTCAACCTTGAGCCCTATTATTATAGAAATGGCTTGTGCGTGCTGTTGTGTAAAAGCAAAAAAGTTGTGACTGTAATGTTACCTTCTACTATGCTAAAGAGAGTCGGAAGTCAGTGCCTTTTTCTTATTTTTCTCCCTACACTATATCCCTTCTTTTTCCCTCCCGCTCTTCTTAACTTTTCCATGGTTTTTTTCCTTTGTATTTGATAAACTAATAAAAAAAAAAGTTAAATCACAAAAAAGAGGTGGGCAGAAATGCCAAATCCAGTCTAAACGTCTGGCCGATTGTGCAGCCATCCATAATAATAATAATAATAATTATTATTATTTCAAAGTCGTTGTCCTAGCCACGCAGTCACATTTACCTGTGGTCCATTTTGTCTTGCAGATCCTGGACGATGGTGGAGACCTCACACACTGGATCTACAAGAAGTACCCAAACATGTTCAAGAAAATCAAAGGCATCGTCGAAGAGAGCGTCACCGGAGTCCACAGGTAAATATATTTGAGATCGGGCGCCCATTGTATCCTTGAGATGGTGGGGGTTTTTTTGGTACAATCACGAGTCAAATGGAGCCCAAAATGTATGTTGTTAAGTGATAAGTACGAGTTTTGCCCCCATTTTAGGACTTTTCTCGTTGCATGTGTTAACCAAATCACTGCGGTTAAATTAGTCACACGTTTGTTGAGTGAATCTGACGTTGCTTGTCGGCAGGTCGCAAAAGGGGAATTGTAAATCATTTACTGTCATAAATGTGAGTCAGTTGTCAGGGATCTGGATGTAAATCTCGTGACCACGGGGATGCTGCCACAGTCATAAGTGTGAAAAATGGTCTTGTCGCTTTTTTCAGTCCCGTTGTAACTTCGAACGGTCGCTAAATGAACTTTCATAAGTCGAGGGTTATCTGTAGGCCACACCTATTGTGCTCCTTTGTGGTAAAACAAATAAGTAATTAAATCCATTCACTTAAAGCAGTGTTTCTCAACCTTGGTAGCTTGAAGATGGGTGGACTTCAACTCCCAGAATCCCCCAGCCAGCGCTGCTGGCTGGGGGATTCTGGGAGTTGAAGTCCACCCATCTTCAAGCTACCAAGGTTGAGAAACACTGACTTAAAGGATAATAAAAGGATGAAATCCATTCCATTCTCCATTATTGATCCCATTCGCTTCGTTGAGAATCGAGTTACAGGTTGATCCTTCGGAGCCTCGATGGGAGAATCACCTGGGCCAATCGAGAGCCATCCGAGAAGCCTCAAGAGCAGCAAAGGGAATTGTGGGAAACTCCTGATTGTGTGTTTGTTTGTTTGTTTTCCCAACTTCTTGCCAGGTTGTACCAACTCTCCAAGGCCGGCAAGTTGTGCGTTCCCGCCATGAACGTCAACGATTCCGTCACCAAACAGAAGTTCGACAACTTGTACTGCTGCCGGGAATCTATTCTGGATGGGTAAGTCCCCCTACTGCTGTTGACGTCTTCACTGAATGTTCTTCTGCAGGTGGTCCTCGCCTTGCGGCCACAAGGGAACCTGAAATTTGCGTTGCCGAGCAAGGCAGTTGTTAAGTGAGCTTTGTCCCATTTCGCGAACTCTCTTGCCACCTTCATTAAGGGAATTGGCTGCAGTTAAATTAGTATTATTATCCATATTTCATATTTCTATGCCGCCCATTCTCTGAGGACTCTGGGCGGCTTACCCCAAAGACAGTATACTAAATAGCATATTGCTCCCAACAATCCGGGTCCTCATTTTACCCACCTCGGAAGGATGGAAGGCTGAGTCAACCTTGAGCCTGTGAGATTTGATCCGCTGATCTGCTGAACTAGCAGTCAGCTGAAGTAGCTGCAGTACTGCACTCTAACCACTGCACCACCTCGGCTCTTTTTAAGTAAGTAAGGATTGATTGATTGATTGATTGATTGATTGATTGATTGATTGTATTTCTATGCCGCCCATTCTCCGAGGACTCTGGGCGGCTTACACCAAAGACAGTATACTAAATAGCATATTGCCCCCCAACAATCCGGGTCCTCATTTTACCCACCTCGGAAGGATGGACGGCTGAGTCAACCTTGAGCCGGTGAGATTTGATCCGCTGATCTGCTGAACTAGCAGTCAGCTGAAGTAGCTGCAGGACTGCACCCTAACCACTGCGCCACCTCGGCTCTAGTAACGCTTATTTCCTGACAGCGAGAACAATTAGCCAGTGGAACGACTTGCCTCTAGAGGCGGTGGGCACTCCATCGCTGGGAGGTTTTTAAGAAGAGATTGGAGAGCCATTGGTCTGAAGTGGTATAGGGCAGTGATGGCTAACCTTTTTGCCATCATGTGCCAGGAAGGAGGGGGGGCGGGGAAGCTTTGGGCACGCGCGTGCCAACACCCATAATTCTATGCGCCCCACCCTGTGCATGCGCACCCAACCTCCCCTCCCTCCTTGCTCCTGGCCCGTTTTTCTTTGTCACCTGCCTCCAGAGCCTCTCTATGCATCTGGGGAGGGCGAAAACAGCCTTCCCCACCTACCCCCAGGCCCTCCGGAGGCAGAAAACAGCCTGTTTCCCTACTTCTGGTGGGCCCAAAAGGCCTGAAAATCAGATGGCCGGCACGCATATGCGCGCCGGAGCTGAGCTGGCGTGCCCACTGATAAGGCTACGCGTGCTACCTGTGGCACATGTGCCATAGGTTCGCCATCATGGGTATAGGGCCTCCTGCTTGAGCAGGGGGTTGGACTAGATGACCTCCAAGGTCCCTTCCAATTTAATCGAGAGAAGCAACCTGGAACGAAGGAGAAATTTCCTGACAGCGAGAACAATTAACCAGTGGAACAGCTTGCTGGGGGTTTTTAAGAAGAGTTTGGACAACCTGGAATAGTGTAGGGCAGTGATGGCTAGCCTTTTTGCCATCGCGTGCCAAAAGCAGGGGGATCACACGTGCACATGCCCACGCCCATAATTATATGCGCCCCACGCATGCGTGCGCGACCCCCCCGTGCTCCCCCTGCTTTTGGCACGCAATGGCACTGTGGGCCCAGTTGGCCTGTTTTTTGCTCTCCCCAGGCTCCAGAGCCTTTCTAGGAGCCTGGGGAGGCTCTGGAGCCTGGGGAGAGCAAAAAACGGGCCTTCCGGTCCCATCGGAAGTTGGGAAACGAACCATTTCCAGCCTCCGGGGGAGGCACACTCCGGGGGAGTGTGGAAGGCTGTTTTCACCCTCCCCAGGCTCCTAGAAAGGCTCTAGAGCCTGGGGAGAGCAAAAAAATGGGTCTTCCCCACCTCCCCACCCCCAGGCCCTCCGGAGGCAGGGAACAGCCTGCTTCCCTACTTCTGGTGAGCCCAGAAGGCCCGAAAATCAGCTGGCTCGTGTGCCCACCAATATGGCTTCGCATGCCACAGGTGGCACATGTGCCATAGGTTCGCCATCATGGGTATAGGGCCTCCTGCTTGAGCAGGGGGTTGGACTAGATGACCTCCAAGGTCCCTTCCAATTTAATCGAGAGAAGCAACCTGGAACGAAGGAGAAATTTCCTGACAGCGAGAACAATTAACCAGTGGAACAGCTTGCTGGGGGTTTTTAAGAAGAGTTTGGACAACCTGGAATAGTGTAGGGCAGTGATGGCTAGCCTTTTTGCCATCGCATGCCAAAAGCAGGGGGATCACACGTGCACATGCCCACGCCCATAATTATATGCGCCCCACGCATGCGTGCGCGACCCCCCCGTGCTCCCCCTGCTTTTGGCACGCAATGGCACTGTGGGCCCAGTTGGCCTGTTTTTTGCTCTCCCCAGGCTCCAGAGCCTTTCTAGGAGCCTGGGGAGGCTCTGGAGCCTGGGGAGAGCAAAAAACGGGCCTTCCGGTCCCATCGGAAGTTGGGAAACGAACCATTTCCAGCCTCCGGGGGAGGCACACTCCGGGGGAGTGTGGAAGGCTGTTTTCACCCTCCCCAGGCTCCTAGAAAGGCTCTAGAGCCTGGGGAGAGCAAAAAAATGGGTCTTCCCCACCTCCCCACCCCCAGGCCCTCCGGAGGCAGGGAACAGCCTGCTTCCCTACTTCTGGTGAGCCCAGAAGGCCCGAAAATCAGCTGGCTCGTGTGCCCACCAATATGGCTTCGCATGCCACAGGTGGCACATGTGCCATAGGTTCGCCATCATGGGTATAGGGCCTCCTGCTTGAGCAGGGGGTTGGACTAGATGACCTCCAAGGTCCCTTCCAATTTAATCGAGAGAAGCAACCTGGAACGAAGGAGAAATTTCCTGACAGCGAGAACAATTAACCAGTGGAACAGCTTGCTGGGGGTTTTTAAGAAGAGTTTGGACAACCTGGAATAGTGTAGGGCAGTGATGGCTAGCCTTTTTGCCATCGCGTGCCAAAAGCAGGGGGATCACACGTGCACATGCCCACGCCCATAATTATATGCGCCCCACGCATGCGTGCGCGACCCCCCCGTGCTCCCCCTGCTTTTGGCACGCAATGGCACTGTGGGCCCAGTTGGCCTGTTTTTTGCTCTCCCCAGGCTCCAGAGCCTTTCTAGGAGCCTGGGGAGGCTCTGGAGCCTGGGGAGAGCAAAAAACGGGCCTTCCGGTCCCATCGGAAGTTGGTAAACGAACCATTTCCAGCCTCCGGGGGAGGCACACTCCGGGGGAGTGTGGAAGGCTGTTTTCACCCTCCCCAGGCTCCTAGAAAGGCTCTAGAGCCTGGGGAGAGCAAAAAAATGGGTCTTCCCCACCTCCCCACCCCCAGGCCCTCCGGAGGCAGGGAACAGCCTGCTTCCCTACTTCTGGTGAGCCCAGAAGGCCCGAAAATCAGCTGGCTCGTGTGCCCACCAATATGGCTTCGCATGCCACAGATGGCACATGTACCATAGGTTCGCCATCACAGGTATAGGGCCTCCTGCCTGAGCTGGGGGTTGGACTAGAAGACCTCCAAGGTCCCTTCCAACTTTGTTACTCTGTTCTGTTCTTTTTTTTCCCCTAAATTGACGTTTGTGCATGTGTGCATATCTACCCACCTTCATTGCCCTGTCGCTTTGGCCCTCCACTCATACGGCCAGTTGGAGTTAAGGAGAAACTTCCTGACAGTGGGAACAATTAACCAGTGGAACAGCTCGCCACCAGAAGGCCTAGGGTTAGAAGGATCCATGGAGATCTTTTAGTCCAACCCCTTCCTCAAGCTCCAGATGTTGTGGGTGCTTCATCACTGGAGGTTTTCAAGAAGAGACCCGACATTCACTTGTCTGAAATGGTATAGGGCCGTGATGGCGAACCTATGGCAGGTGTGCCACAGGTGGCACGCGTAGCCATATCAGTGGGCACGCCAGCTCAGCTCCGGCACGCATGTGCGTGCTGGCCACCTGATTTCCAGGCCTTTTGGGCCCACCAGAAGTAGGGAAACAGGCTGTTTTCTGCCTCCGGAGGGCCTGGGGGTAGGTGGGGAAGGCTGTTTTCACCCTCCCCAGATGCATAGAGAGAATCTGGAGCCAGGTGACAAAGAAAAATGGGCCAGGAGCAAGGGTGGGGGGGTTGGGCGCACATGCGCAGGGCAAGGCACATAGAATTATGGGTGTGGGCACGCACATGCGTGAACCTCCCGTGCCGCCCCCCTTCCTGGCATGCGATGGCAAAAAGGTTAGCCATCCCTGGTATAAAGGGTTGGACTAGAAGACCTCCGAAGTCTCTTCCCGCTCTATTCTGATTGAGTGACCTTAGAAACCGAGGTCATAAATAAAGGAAAGAACTGGGCTCGGCCCTCAGAAAACCAAGGACCAAAAACCCGGAGCGAGATCCCCGCTCCATCCCGTCGGGACCGTGATTGAAAATGGGAAATCGCTCTCCATCCCCGCGTTGTTAACCTGTTTTCCGCATCTGCTAAAAATAGATGGAAATATAGGGCACGGTTGCAGGAGGGCCAAGCCGAAGCGACTTCACTCCGAAAGGAAGCGCATTCTTCTGCAAAGCCATTTGGGGAGTGGGGTGTGTGTGTGTGTGGCCGTCTCGCAGATCACCTGTCAGAAATTAGGACACATCGCAGAAAACCCAGAATCCAAGATTATCAGAAGCCGCGAAGAGGAGATTCAGAGGCAGAGACACGAGGGTAGAACGAACCAAAATAAAAGACAAGAGGTTGAACGATTATTAAAAGAATGGGAAGGCAGAGGATATTTCTGAAGTTTGGTTCATTTGCTATATACATATTTATTCCCTTTGTGTGTAATGGAACAAAACCAAAAAGGGGAGGAAAAAAAGCAAATTGGACATAATGTCACACAAAACTCCAAAAATGGGCTGGACAAAATCATTGGCACCCTTTCAAAATTGTGGATAAATAAGATTGTTTGAAGCATGTGATGCTCCTTTAAACTCACCTGGGGCAAGTAAGAGGTGTGGGCAATATAAAACTCACACCTGAAAGCAGATAAAAAGGAGAGAAGTTCACTTAGTCTTTGCATTGTGTGTCTGTGTGTGCCACACTAAGCATGGACAACAGAAAGAGGAGAAGAGAACTGTCTGAGGACTTGAGAACCAAAATTGTGGAAAAATATCATCAATCTCAAGGTTACAAGTTCATCTCCAGAGATCTAGATTTGCCTTTGTCCACAGTGCGCAACATTATCAAGAAGTTTGCAACCCATGGCACTGTAGCTAATCTCCCTGGGTGTGGACGGAAGAGAAAAATTGATGAAAGGTGCCAACGCAGGATAGTCCGGATGGTGGATAAGCAGCCCCAAACAGGTTCCAAAGCAATTCAAGCTGTCCTGCAGGCTCAGGGAGCATCAGTGTCAGTGCGAACTATCCGTCGACATTTAAATGAAATGAAACGCTATGGCAGGAGACCCAGGAGGACCCCACTGCTGACACAGAGACATAACAAAGCAAGCCTACAGTTTGCCAACATGTACTTGAGTAAGCCAAAATCCTTCTGGGCAAACGTCTTGTGGACAGATGAGACCAAGATAGAGCTGTTTAGTAAAGCACATCATTCTACTGTTTACCGCAAATGGAATGAGGCCTACAAAGAAAAGAACACAGTACCTACAGTGAAATATGGTGGAGGTTCACTGATGTTTTGGGGTTGTTTTGCTGCCTCTGGCACTGGGTGCCTTGAATGTGTGCAAGGCATCATGAAATCTGAGGATTACCAACGGATGTTGGGTCGCACTGTAGAGCCCAGTGTCAGAAAGCTGGGTTTGCGTCGGAGATCTTGGGTCTTCCAGCAGGACAATGACCCCAAACATACGTCAAAAAGCACCCAGAAATGGATGGCAACAAAGTGCTGAAGAGTTCTGAAGTGGCCAGCAATGAGTCCAGATCTCAATCCCATTGAACACCTGTGGAGAGATCTTAAAATTGCTGTTGGGAAGAGGCGCCCTTCCAGTAAGAGAGACCTGGAGCAGTTTGCAAAGGAAGAGTGGTGCAAAATTCCGGGTGAGAGGTGTAAGAAGCTTATTGATGGTTATCGGAAGTGACTGATTTCAGTTATTTATTCCAAAGGGTGTGTAACCAAATATTAAGTAAAGGGTGCCAATGATTTTGTCCAGCCCATTTTTGGAGTTTTGTGTGACATTATGTCCAATTTGCTTTTTTTCCTCCCCTTTTTGGTTTTGTTCCATTACACACAAAGGGAATAAACATGTGTATAGCAAAACATGTGTTACTGCAATATTTTTCTGTGAGAAATACTTCATTTTCTGGAAAAATTTCAGGGGTGCCAACATTTACGGCCATGACTGTATATATATATATATATATATATATATGTATGTATGTATGTATGTATGTATGTATGTATGTATGTTTATGTAAGTTTTCACGGGTATGTATGTGTGTATATTATGTATGTAGTTAATATTTCGGGTTTCTTCCCATGAATATATATATGTTATATATGTTAATATAATATAATATAGTGTAATGTATATATATATTACACTTTTAGATCCAGTGGCTTTGTAAGAGGCAACGGGCGCTGGCTGTTGGAAGTTTAAATTTAAGCTTTAAGTTTAAATTTAAGTTAAACTTAAGCTTCCGGTTACTTTTACTGTAACTGTAAAAGTCAATACTCCTTCCCTCTCCTGGCCCCAATCCCTCATTGTACAGCTCCAGTTGTTTCTAGAAGTGACTTTTGCATTATTTCTAGGTTCTGGGCTCCTTGGTGCTCTCTGAGCTTGGTGGTTTTCTTGCAGACGTCTCATGACCCAACTAAGTAACACTCTCAGTGCTTGAAGGGAGTGGGATTTGCAGAGAAGAGGAGGAGGAGGAGGAGACTGTGGGGTCCTGGGTGCTCTCTGAGCTTGGTCGTTTTTCTTGCAGATGTTTCATGACCCAACTAAGGAACATCATCAGTGTTAGAAGGGAGGAGGATTGCAAGGAGGAGGAGCACTGTGGAGTCCTTATTGTTCCCTGAGCTTGGTTGTTGTTGTTTTTTGGCAGACGTTTAACGACCCAACTAAGGGATATCATCAGTGCTTGAAGGAGAGGGGGAGGACTGTGAGGTCCTTGGTGCTTTCTGAGCTTGGCAGTTTTCTTGAAGACCTTTAATGACCCAACTAAGGAACATCATCAGTGCTAGAAAGGAAGGGGAGGTTATGGAGTGGAGGAATAGGAGAAGGAGATGGAGAAGGAAGAAGAAAAGAAGGCGAGGAAGAGGAAAATAGAAGGAAGGAAAAGGAATGAAGGGGACAAAGAAAGAAGGGCCGTGAGTTCCTTTGAGCTTAGTTGTTGCAGGCGTTTCATGACCCAACTAGGGACCCTCATCAGTGCTAGGAAGGAATGAGATTTGCTCACAACTAGAAAGCCGATTCTTCTTATATTATCAAATATCCCACTGCAGCGATCCGACTGACTGTTTCGCTTTATCCCGCAGTCCGTAAAGAGACGGGAGGGGAAGAAGGCAGGACATTTTGTGTGTGTGTATCCAAGGCAGCCTTCACACCCGACCCACAAACCGCGGCTCTTTTGAAAGCTTTCCGCCACGGGAATTTGGTCCCCTTAAGACCGTGCCATCTCTGCTTTGGCATGCCTCCAACCCTCCGCAGGAGCCTTCTTGGCAGCAACCGTAATTCACATATTTAGACACGTGTGAGCGGCGCTGCGCCTTCCTTGAAAATCCATAGCCATCCATCTGGAATAATTTCCGGGCTTCTCTTTTCCTCCCCAGCCTTAAAAGGACGACCGATATGATGTTTGGAGGGAAACAGGTGGTCGTCTGCGGCTACGGAGAGGTGAGTCCCGACCCGTTTTGCCTTTCAAAGGACGCTCGGTGGGACGGCGGGAGAGGTTTTCCTCGCCAGGTGACGAGGGACGACCGTCTCTACTCCCAGGATTTAGGCTCAGGGAAGGAGATCTCCTGGCCCCCTGGACGTCCGAATTGGACCTTGAGTGTCCAGGAGTGTTTCCACTCTGGGGGGTGGGGGGGAAGGGGGGGTGCAAGGGTAGCCTTTCGAACTGCGAGGTCAGGGGTGAGGAAGTACAAGATGACAAGTGGTCAAGACCACGATTGGCCCACAATGGGGCAGAAGGGTCTCTTCTCCTGGATGGGATCTCTGCCCCTCCCCTTCGCTCGTAAGTCAGCCTTCGTGACCTGGCAACGTTAAGGTAGGTGGGCTTCAACTCCCAGAATTCTCCTTCCTCCCTCCCCTCTTTCTTTCTTTCTTTCTTTCTTTCTTTCTTCCTTCCTTCCTTCCTTCCTTCCTTCCTCCCTCCCCCCTTCCTTCCTTCCTTCCTTTCTTTCTTTCTTTTTCTTTCTATCTTTCTATCCATCTACCATCCATCTCTATCTGCCTGCCTGCTTGCTTTTCTTTTTCTTTCTTTCTTTCTTTCTTTCTTTCTTTCTTTCTTTCTTTCTTTTTTCTTTCTTCCTTTCTCTTTCTTTCTCTCTCTCTCTTTCTTTCTTTCTCTTTTCTTTCTTTCTTTTTCTTTCTTTCTTTCTTTCTATCTATCTTTCTATCCATCTACCATCCATCTCTATCTGCCTGCTTGCTTGCTTGCTTTTTCTTTCTTTCTTTCTTTTTCTTTCTATCTTTCTATTCATCCACCCATCCATCTCTATCATCTGCCTTCTTTCTTTCTTTCTTTCTTTCTTTTCTCTTTCTTCTTCCCTTCCTCCCTCTCCTTCCTTCCTCCATCCCTCCTTTTCTTCCTTTCTTCTTCCCTTCCTTCCTCCTTCCCTCTTTCTCCTTCCTTCCTTCCTTCCTTTCTTTCTCTTTCTCTTTTCTTTCTTTTTCTTTCTTTCTATCTATCTTTTTATCCATCCACCCATCCATCTCTATCATCTGCCTTCTTTCTTTCTTTCTTTTCTTTCTTTCCTCTTTCTTCTTCCCTCCCTCCCTCTCCTTCCTTCCTCCATCCCTCCTTTTCTTCCTTTCTTCTTCCCTTCCTTCCTCCTTCCCTCTTTCTCCTTCTTCCCTCCTTCCCTCTTTCTCCTTCCTTCCTTCCTTCCTTCCTTCCTTCCTCCCTCCCTCCCTCCCTCCCTCCCTCCCTCCCTCCCCTCCTGTCCCCTCCCCTCCCCTCCCCTTCCCTCCCCTCCCCTTCCCTCACCATTCTGCCTGGGGAATTATGGGAGTTGAAGTCCAGATATCTGAATTGTTGCCCAGGATGGGGAAACTCTAAGTGATTTCTCCAGAACTCTGTTCTAACTCATCTGGCTTTCTAAATGAGATCCGCCTTCCCTCTGTGCCTCCCCTTTTGAATAAACGTTGGGCTCCCATGTGGCTGCCAAGGGCTGGGGATGGATTCGCTCTCCCCTCTCTTTCCAGCCTCCTTCTGACCTTCTCCTCTCCTGCTCCAGGTGGGGAAAGGATGCTGCGCGGCCCTGAAGGCCATGGGCTCCATTGTGTACGTGACCGAGATCGATCCCATCTGTGCTCTACAAGCCTGGTAAGGACCAAAAAGGGGTGGGGGACAGGACGGGGTGGGGGGACTGCCTCGCAGGGTGTGTGTGTGTGGATTAGATTAACAGGGGTTTCCAACCTTGACTTCTTTGAGACTTGTGGACTTCAACTCCCAATGAAGTTCAATGGAGTTGAAGCCCACAAGTCTCAAAGACGTCAAGGTTGGAGACCCCCCCCTGGACTAGAAGACCTCCAAGGTCCCTTCCAGCTCGATGAATCGATCATTTCTTTCTTGCTGCCTCTGCCCCCTTTGCCCCCCCTGGGCCAGCCAAGGCTACGAGGAACGGCCAGCCCAGGTGGGGAGAATGAGAGGACTGGCTGGGGGTCTCGGTTAGGGGGCCCATTTCAGCCACAGTTTTGGGGTGGGTCCCAAAAGGGTCTCGCCAGCAGAGCCCACAGCCTGAGAAGCCCACTCCCAAGTGATAAAGAAACACAAGAGTCTTGAGATACAGTAATCCTTGATTTACGACCACAGTTGACCCCAACATTTCTGTGGTGAAGTGAGTTTTGTCCCGTTTTACGACCTTTCTTGCCACCGTCATTAAGCGAATCGCCGCCATGGATAAGTTATGAACCCAGCCGTTAGGTGAATCTGCAAAAAAAATGATCACGTGACCTTTGGATGTGACGGTCATAAGTGTGAACCAGTCACCGGGCATCTAAATTTTGATCACATGATCACGGGGAGGCTGCAAAAGTCGTAACTGCGAACAACAGCTCCTTCTTTTCAGCACTGTTGTAACTTCGAACGGCCGCTAAGCGAACCGTTGTACGTCGAGGACTAACCGTAACGGAGCTTGACCGGTATGGTCGCAAGTGCTGACGGCCGTTAAGTGAGACTGCCTTGCTTAAGGACCCCACTCTCCCTGCTCTCCCTGATGCAGCCATTAAAAGAAAAAATGGGTCGTTGTGGGATCCCAGCAATTTTAGCCTTACACACAACCACAACTTGTTGGTTTCTGGCCCTAGGTGGCAAAGGGCTGCCCAGAATGTGGGGGGGGGGATTCTTAGATTTGGGGTGACTTTTCTGGGGACCCGTCCATGAATCTCAGGGTTCGTTTTTTTTCTCCCTTCTCCCAGCATGGATGGCTTCCGTCTCGTGAAACTCAGCGAAGTGATTCGGCAAATCGACATCGTTATCACCTGCACAGGTAACTCCCGGGGGAAGAGGTGGGGGGGTGGAATTGGGGATGTCTCACAGGGAGTGGGAGGGGGCTTGATCTAAGTGCCCTCACTCCCGGGGACCTGCAAGAAAAGAGCCCAGCGGCCCCTGCAGGTCCTTTCCTGAGTTGGCCAAGGAGCAGCCTGATTGACAGCTCTGTCAATGATCCCCCCCCCCGTTTTCTTTTACAGGCAACAAAAATGTAGTGACCAGAGAACATCTGGATAGGATGAAGAACGGTTGTATTGTTTGTAACATGGGACATTCCAACACAGAAATCGACGTGGTAAGATGTAGCTTCCCTTCCTTCCTTCCTTCCTTCCTTCCTTCCTTCCTTCCTTCCTTCCTTCCTGTTTCTGTCTACTTCCTATTCCTTCCTTCCTTCCCTCTTTGTCAGCTTTCTTCCTCTCTCCCTTTCTCCCTTCTTCCTTCCAGTTTCCTTCTACCCCCTATTGCTTCCTTCCCTCCTTCCCTCTTTGTCTCCTTCCTTCCTTCCTTCCTCCCTCCCTCCCTTCCTTCTCATCTCTTTCCTTCTTTCCTTCCTTCTCATCTTCCCTTCCTTCCTTTTCACTTCCTTCCTTCCTGTTTCCTTCTACTTCCTATTCCTTCCTTCCTTCCCTCTTTGTCAGCTTTCTTCCTCTCTCCCTTTCTCCCTTCTTCCTTCCAGTTTCCTTCTACCTCCCTCCCTCTTTGTCTTCCTTCCTTCCTTTTCTCCCTCTCTCTCCGTTTCTGTCCTCCTTCCCTTCCATCCTCTCTCCTTCCCTCCCACTCTTCTTCCTTCAAGTTTCCTTCTACCTCCTATTCCTCCCTCCCTCCCTCCTTCCTTCCTTCCTTCCTTGACTTGTTCAATGCCCACAGTGGTTAGAACATCATATTGCAGGCAAACTCTGCCCACAGCGGGCTCAAGGTTGACTCAGCCTTCCGTCCTTCCGAGGTGGGTAAAACGAGGACCCAGATTGTTGGGGGCAATTATGCTGAAAACTCTAAACCGCTTAGAGAGGGCTGTAAAAGCACCGTGAAGCAGTATATATATTCCTCCCTCCCTCCCCCCAAGTGGCCCATTGCAGTGTGCCAGGGTGTTATCTCAGACAGGAAGCTGCTCAAAGCCACTGTCTCTCAATTCCTGCAATTTCCCGGCTGGGGAATTCTGGGAGCTGAAGTCCACACAGCTTAAAAATGGCTAAAATTGAGAAGAATTGCTCTGCTCTGAAGAGTTTGCACAACCTCGAAGAGGGATCAGGCCGGGCTAATCAACGTTTGGCCGCCGCTGTCGTGAGTCCCTGCGTGGCCTGCTCTGCTTTGAACCCTTCTTCCCCTGCTTCTCTTCCAGGCCAGCTTGCGTACCCCAGAGCTGACATGGGAGCGGGTGAGGTCTCAGGTTGACCACGTCATCTGGCCAGATGGGAAGAGAATCGTCTTGCTGGCTGAAGTAAGTCAGCCTCTCCGCAGCGCAGATGAGTTGAGAGCTTGGCTTGAGGGGTGGGGGGTGGGGGGGTGTGCAGGCTCCTGGCTGCCTCTGGGATGCCAAAGAGGAGCCCTTTCTGATGCCCACTTGGGGAGGCTCAAAACACGACGTGGGGTGGGACATTAGGAGTCAATCCGGGTGCTGAAATTGCTCCTTTTTTTTTAAGGGACGCCTCTTAAACCTCAGCTGCTCCACAGTGCCAACCTTTGTTCTGTCCATCACGGCCACCACTCAGGTGAGTCAGCTACAGAGGCTAGTTTTGCCAATGAGTGTGTGGATGGGGTGTCCTTCACCTAGGACTCATCACAACAGTGGTTTGTTTAGTTATTTTATAGAAGAGAATATTTATAGCTCGGGATTGAATTGTGGGGTCTCTTGATGCTCTCCATGCTTGGAGGTTTTCTTCCAGACGTTTCACCACCCAACTAGGCAACATCATCGGTGTTAGAAGGGTTTTACGGAGTAGAGGAGAACAGGGAGGAAGAGGAGGAGGAGGAGGATTGTGGTGCCCTTCCTGCTCTCTCTGAACTGGATTGTTTTACTGCAGATATTTCATGACCAATAGGTAACCTCATCAGTGCTTAGAGGTCTTTCAACATTGATGATGTTCCCTAGTTGGGTCATGAGACGTCTGCAAAAAAAAAAATCACCAATCCCAGAGAGCACCAAGAACCCCACGTTCCTCTTCCTCCTCCTCTCCTCCTCCTCCTCCACTCCACAAACCCCTCTCCCTAAACCTTACTCCCTTCAGCACTGATGATGTTCCCTAGTTGGGTCATGAGACGTCTGCAAGAAAATCACCAAGAGAATCGTGGAGTCCTTGGTGCTCCCTGAGCTGGGTTGTGTTGTTGCAGACATTTCATTGTCTATCTAGGTGACATCATCAGTGCTAGAAAGGAGTGAGTTTTGGGGAGAGGAGGAACTGTGGGGTCCTTGATGCTCTCCGAGCTTGGAGGTTTTCTTGCAGACATTTCATGACCCAACTAGGGAATATCATCAGTGCTAGAAGGAATTGGAGTTTGCAGAGAAGAGGAGGACGAGGATTGAGGGGTCCTTGGTGTTCTCTGAGCTGGGTTGTTTTTATTGCAGGCGTTTCATGACCCAACTAGGTAACCTCATCAGTGCTACAAGGGAGGGAGGCCAAAAACAAGCCAAAAAGAAAACAAAAAGATTTAAACACCTCCTCACTATTAATGAACATCCAGATAAGCAGGGATTAACACCGAGAATTAACCCTACACCAACAATCAAGAAGTAAACAGTATCCCAATCTAGGAACCACCAACTGACACAAATAAACAGTAAACAGCAGCCTAATCAAAGAGCCAAGAACCTCTCTGTTTATCTGAGTAGTGGCTGCCGGAGAAGACGTTGTTTTGATCTTTTTGTTTGCTTTTTACCTCTTTTGAACGGTGTGTAGACGTTGTTGATCTCTATGGGCCTGTTGATAGCCAATTTGTCTTAAGTGCCAGACGACCGGGAATTGTCTTATCCTTTTTCGATCCTGGCTCTGTCTAGGATGCTCAGAGTTTCCCAGTTGTAACTATGGTGCAGTCTGTCCCTACGTTGTGCAATTCAGGGGTTTTCACCCTCCCCAATCGAGAAACTTACCAACTCAGACAAACTATCACACGCTAAACAACAGCCTAATCAAGGAACCAAGAACATCTCTGTTTATCTGAGTAGTGGCTACTGGAGAAGATGCCGTTTTGGTCTTTTTGTTTCCTTTTTGGCTTTTTGATTGTCTCTTTTGAACGGCATGTAGGCGTTGTTGATCTCTATGTGCCTGTTGATGGCCGATTTGTCTTAAGTGCTAGACGACCGGGAATTGTCTTTTATCATTTTTTAAACCTGGCTTAGGTTTAGGATGCTCCAAATTTCCCAATTGAAACTACGGTGGCAGTCTGTCCACTTGTTGTGAAATTCAAGCGTTTTCTTTCTTGGCTGGCAGTTGGTGTGTCCGTGGATCAAAGGGGAGCCTCTTTGCTCGACGCTAAAAGCAGAGCAGATGGGGTGGAGGAGGAGGAGAAGGAGAAGGAACAGCCGGTCCTGGACTTGTTCTCAGCGGAGGAGCCGACATCCGGGACATTGGCTGCCTTCTGGCTTTTACAGTCCAGTTTTATTTCAGACCTGGACGTGGGCGAGTCCCGGCCTCAGCTTCTTTCCCGTTCTGCTTTTCTTGCTGGGGGGGTCCCGGCGGGTTTGTGGGCATCACTCAATGCTCTTCTTTCCGGTTTGTAGGCGCTGGCCTTGATAGAGCTGTACAACGCCCCCGAAGGCCGTTACAAGCAGGACGTGTACCTCCTGCCGAAGAAAATGGGTAAGTGGGGAGATGGGCACCTCCCGGAAGGCACCCCGGCTCTGTGCTCTGCTGGCCCAAGGAAACGTAGAACATAGAATAGTCATAGTCGGGAGGGACCCTTGGAGGCCTTCTAGTCTGACCCCTCCTGCTCAAATAGACCCTACACCATTTTAGTCCAGTCTCTTTTTGAAATGGTATAGGCCGGGCCTCCTGCTCGAGCAGAGGGTCGGACTAGAGGACCTCCAAGGTCCCTTCCAATTCTATTATTACAGGTAATCCTCGGCCTACGACCGCAATCGAGCCCAGAATTCATGCCGTTAAAGAGAAACATTTGTTAAGTGAGTTTTGCCTCCTTTTACGACTTTGCTGCCGTTGTTAAGAGAGTAACACGGTTGGACAGTGAATCTGGCTTCCCCATTGACTTTCCTGGTCTGAAGGTCACCAGAGGGGATGCTGTGGCCGTCATAAATATGAAGCAATTATCAAGAATGTAAATCACATGACCGGGACGGGCGCTGCAATGGTCATGAGTGAGAAAAATGGTCCTAAATAACTTCAAACAGTCACTAAATGAACTGTTGTAAGTCGAGGACTACCTGTATTCAATATTCTGTGTTCTTCAGGCCTCCCGAAGACAGAGCCCCAAATTTCCCTCCGAGGGGAGGTGGGAGGGAGATGGGAATTGTCTTAGGAGGTAGGCAAGGGTGTCCAGTCTTGGCCGCTTTAAGACTTGGGGACTTCAACTCCCAGAATTCCTCAGACCGCTTTAAGAGTTGCAGACTTCAATTCCCAGCTACGCTGGCTGGGGAATTCTGGGAGTTGAAGTCCACAAGTCCTAAAGTTGGCTGGGGAATTCTGGGGGTTGAAGTCCATCCTTCTTAAAGCATGCCAGCTGGGGAATTCTGGGAGTTGGAGTCCACCCATCTTAAAGCCTGCTGGCTGGGGAATTCTGGGAGTTGGTGTCCACCCGTCTCAAAGCAAACTGGCTGGGGAATTCTGGGAGTTGGTGTCCACCCGTCTCAAAGCAAACTGGCTGGGGAATTCTGGGAGTTGGTGTCCACCTGTCTCAAAGCAAACTGGCTGGGGAATTCTGGGAGTTGGAGTCCACCCATCTTAAAGCAAGCTGGCTGGGGAATTCTGGGAGTTGAAGTCCACCCGTCTCAAAGCAAACTGGCTGGGGAATTCTGGGAGTTGGTGTCCACCCGTCTCAAAGCAAACTGGCTGGGGAATTCTGGGAGTTAGTGTCCACCCGTCTCAAAGCAAACTGGCTGGGGAATTCTGGGAGTTGGTGTCCACCTGTCTCAAAGCAAACTGGCTGGGGAATTCTGGGAGTTGGAGTCCACCCATCTTAAAGCAAGCTGGCTGGGGAATTCTGGGAGTTGAAGTCCACCCGTCTCAAAGCAAACTGGCTGGGGAATTCTGGGAGTTGGTGTCCACCCGTCTCAAAGCAAACTGGCTGGGGAATTCTGGGAGTTGGTGCCCACCTGTCTCAAAGCAAACTGGCTGGGGAATTCTGGGAGTTGGAGTCCACCCATCTTAAAGCAAGCTGGCTGGGGAATTCTAGGAGTTGAAGTCCACCCGTCTCAAAGCAAACTGGCTGAGGAATTCTGGGAGTTGAAGTCCACAGGTCTTAAAGGGGCCAAGCTTGGAGACCTCCATACAAATACATCACCATGGCTGCTTTGAATGTGCACTTGGACGGAGGGGGCTCTGTGTGTTTGTGTGTGTATGTATTTGTGTGTGTGTGTGTATGACAAGGAGCTTGGTTGGGGCTTCGGCTGCTTCCCCCCCCCCCCCCAGGGCCCACTTCAGGTCTCAGCGGCCCCCTTCCTCTCTTGCAGACGAGTACGTCGCGAGCCTTCACCTGCCCACCTTCGACGCCCACCTGACGGAACTGTCGGACGAGCAGGCAAAATACTTGGGGCTGAACAAAAACGGGCCTTTTAAGCCAAACTATTACAGGTACGTCCTTTTGATGGGCCGAGTCCTTTTCTTCGATTTTACAAAGCATACATAAAAAAAAAAAAAAGACGATGTCCTCGACTTACAACAGTGCGTTTAGCGACCATTCAAAGTTACAACGGTACTGTGACTTAGGACAGTTCTTCACACTTACGACCGTTGCTCACATGATCAATGGTCAGACTCTTGGCAACTGACTCACGTTTATTTATTTTTATTTTTATTTTATTTTATTTCTAATTTATATACCGCCCTTCTCCCTGAGGACTCAGGGCGGTGCACAGCCAGAATTAAGAACATGAAATACAAATATTAAAAACAATTAAAATATATATAAATTTGGCCCAAAAATTAAAAATCACAAACCAATTAAAACATTTAAATTTCTTCTTATGACGGTCGCTGTGTCCCCCTCGGGGGTCACGTTATCCCATTTTGCGACCTTCTGACCAGCAAAGTCAAGGATTCCCCAAGCCAGATCCGCTTAACAACCGTGGGACAACTGCAGTGATTCCCTTAACAAATGTGGCCAGGAAGGTCGTAAAACGGGGCAAAACTCACTGAACAAATTTGTCCCTTAAAGCAACATAAACCTTGGCCTCACCTGTGGATCTTAAGTCGAGGACTACCTGTATTTACAACCGTTGCACTGTCTGGAATCATGTGATTCCCCCATTTGTGACCTTCCGCCGGCTTCCAACAAGCAAACAGGGGAATGGAGCAAGTCCAGATTTATTGAACGACCACACAATTCGCTTAACAACGGCTGCGATTTGCTTAACGACGTCAGCCAAAAAAAAAAAAGATCGCAAAATCAGATGGGGTCCATTTAACAATCGCCTGGCTTATCAGTGAAAATGACGCTCCCAAAAGTGGTCATAAAACAAGGACTTATTTGCATGTCCCCCCCCCCTTTTTTTTTTTTAATTTGATTTATATGCCGCCCTTCTGCGGAGACTCAGGGCAGCTTACAGTGTATTAAGCAATAGCCTTCATACTTTTGTATATTTTATACAAAGTCAGCTTATTGCCCCCACAATCTGGGTCCTCAATTTACCTACCTTAGAAAGGATGGAAGGCTGAGTCAACGTTAAGCCTAGGGAGATTCGAACTTACAGTAATTGCAGACAGCTGTGTTAATAACAGGGTGCATTAAACCACTGTACTACCAAGGCTCTTTAATTTTTTTAATTTTTAATTTTTAAAACCATTTCCAGATGGCATTTTTTCTCGCCATCACCTCCCCCTTCCCAACCAACGCCCCTCAAAAGACCCTCTTCTCAACCTGTCCCCTCCTCCCTTCTCTGATCCAACAGGTATTAAAGTCTCCCACGGCTGCCGCCGGAGGAAGGGGAGGATCCGATCCCGAGACATCTCTGGCTACCTTGCAGGATGACCCAGCACAAGCTTCTGAACTCAGCACCAGGCTGCCCTAGTCCACAGTGTGTTAGGTTATTTATTTATTAAACTAGAATACCGTACTTGCGACCAATGCCCCAGTGGTGTTCTTTAAAACGGCCCTCTTACTCTGAGATGATGGACCAAGTTGCTGTTTTTGGGGTGGGGTGGGGGGGTTGGGGAAGGGGCCTTGTTCTCACAGTTGGGTTTAACCCAACGGACTGCAGTGGGTCGAACGGGTGGAGAGCCAGGGCCCAAGGCTCCCTTAACGTGGGGCTTCCTCCACCTCGCGCATGTTTTCGAGGTTGTACAGCCGCTGCGGACTTCTGTGGAAATTAGGGGCCGCTCCACCGTCTTCCAAGTGGGAATGTTCCAACTTCCTCTTAAGAGTCACTAGGAGGAAGCTGTTTGTAGGGACCTGGGTTCTCTCTGAGCTTGGTTTTTTTTGTAGACGTCTCATGACCCAACTAGGGAACATCATCAGTGCCAGAAGGCGGTAGGGTTTGCAGAGTGGAAGAGGAGGAGGACAACGACGACTGTGGGATCCTGGCCACTCTCCAAGTTTGGTGATTTTCTTGCAGACGTCTCATGACCCAACTAAGTTACATCATCATCAGTGCTAGGAAAGAGGGGGGCTGTGGAATGGAGGAGGAAGATGACTGTGGGGGTCCTTGGTGTTCTCTGAGCTTGGTGGTTTTCTTGAAGACGTCTCGTGACCCAACTAGGGAACATCATCAGTGCTGAAGGGAGTAAGGTTTAGGGAGAGGGGTTTGTGGAGTGGAGGAAGAGGAAGAGGAACGTGGGGTTCTTGGTGATCTCTGAGATTGGTGTTTTTTTTTGCAGACGTCTCATGACCCAATTAGGTAACATCATCAGTGTTGGAAGACCTCTAAGCACTGATGAGGTTACCTATTGGTCTTGAAATACCTGCAGTAAAACAATCCAATTCAGAGAGAACAGGAAGGGCACCAAAATCCTCCTCCTCCTCTTCCTCCCTGTTCTCCTCTACTCCGTAAAACCCACTCCCTTCTAACACTGATGATGTCACCTACTTGGGTGACGAAACGTCTGTAAGAAAACCTCCAAGCTCAGAAAGCACCAAGGACCCCACAATCCTCCTCTTCCTCTCCCCAAAACCCCTCTAGCATTGATGATATTCCCTACTTGGGTCATGAAACATCTGCAAGGAAACCCCCCAACCTCTGAGAGCACCTGAGCTCTAAATATTCTCTTCTATCAGTAAAGCTGTCTTTAATTTAATCGCTCGGGCTAAATTATCCTCGTCTCCCCAAAACATAATCTTGCCCACGTCATTCTGTGGGCATCATTTGGGCCAAATCCTCCCATCATCACTTCTGGGCCAAGTCGGATTGTCCCCCTTCTCTTTTTATCCCCACCACCACTGTGCTGTCCTGACCAGATTCTCTGGGGTTGGAGCCCCATTTCTCTTCTCACGGTCCACAGCAGACACGCCACCAGTTGAAACAAAGAGAACGTTAAAAACCTACGATATTTTACGTGGTTCCTTAGACCAAGGACATCTAAATTTAGGTCAAAAGGAACCAAAATACCTTTACAAATCCCCAAGGCGTATCACGACGTTTGGAAAACGGAAAGTTGAAAAAATTTGACACGTTGCCTGAGAACAACCCCTTGCAACGGGGAAGAAAACGTGTAAAATTCACCCTCGACGTTTCCGCTCGGCGAGTTTCCTCCTCGGCTTTTGGGTGTCCTCGATTTGTAAACTCTCCCAAGTCGGCGAAATTCCGAGTTTTAGGCCGATAGATAACGCTTGGCCCGAAGCGACGATTTCTTGGTTGCGTTTTCCAACTGGGATTTTTTGTGGGTTCTGTTGAGGCCAATCCAAGAGGGAGGCCCTGGCTTCATCCGAGTTTTCCAAAAAATGCCACATGGGTGTGGTCCCTTACCCAACGTGATCCGACGTTTGCTCTCCTCTTTTGAACTGTCGTACCGTACCGTAGATCGGTGTCGCTCAACCATAGTAGCTTGAAGGTGGTTGGAAATCAACTCCCAGCATTCCCCAGCCAGCCACGGCATCTGCTGAACAAGCTGGATTTCAGCTGACACCTCTAGATGTAGGAAACCCCCACCCCCTCAAGAAGGACCCCAGATATTTGCAGGGAATGCACCCCCTTCTGCCCCAGCCAGCTTTGCAAATAATGGGTTCGTGGATGGACATGGGATGGGAGAGCACCCCGTTGGTGAAAATTGGTGTCAGTAAGAGGGAACGCCAGCCAGTGTCTCGGGATGTAATTTGGGCAGAGAAAAACCATCCGTGGTGGCAACGGTGGTTAGAATGCAGTATTGCAGGCTGACTCTGCTGACTGCCAGCAGTTCGATTCTGACGGGCTCAAGATTTATCCATCCTTCCGAGGTCAGTCAAATGAGTTTGTTGGGGGTGAGAAGATGACTCTGTAAACTGCTTAGAGAGGGCTGTGAAGCAGTATATAAGTGCTATTGCTTGGGAGGGAAGGAAGGAAGGGAAGGAAAAGGAAAGGAAGGAAGGGAAGGAAAAGGAAGGAAGGAAAGGAAGGAAGGAAAGGAAGGAAGGAAGGAAAAGGAAGGAAGGAAGGAAAGGAAGGAAGGAAAGGAAGGAAGGAAATAAAGGAAGGAAAGAAAGGAAGGAAAAGGAAGGAAGGAAAGGAAGGAAGGAAAGAAAGGAAGGAAAAGGAAGGAAGGAAAGGAAGGAAAAGGAAGGAAGGAAGGGAAGGAAAAGGAAAGGAAGGAAGGGAAGGAAAAGGAAAGGAAGGAAGGAAGGAAAAGGAAGGAAGGAAAGGAAGGAAGGAAGGACCATCTGTAGTGGTGCAGTGGCTAGAATGCAGTATTGCAGGCTAACTCTGAATCCCCACTGCCAAAATTCAATCCTGACCGGCTCAAGGTTGTCTCAGCTTTTTGTCCTTCCGAGGTCTGTAAAACGAGGACCCAGATTGTTTTTTGGGGGGACGACGACAAGAGGCTGATTCTGTCAACCGGTTAGAGAGGGCTGTCCAGACACCCATGAAGGGGGATATAAGTCTTAAGGATAGCGATTGCTATCCTGAGAAGTCCCACTGGTGGAGCTGCACCTTGGTTGGGAAAGGAGGCCACTAAGAGAGAACAAGAGAATCGAGCTTGTAAAATGGTGTCATTTAAAAGTGGGATCGAAGGTAAAAGAGGGAGAGATTGTACAGCAATGGTTTTTTTTTTTTTCAAACTTGGCCGCTTTAAGATGGGTGGACTTCAACTCCCAGAATTCCCCAGCCAGCAACGCGTTGCTGGCTGGGGAATTCTGGGAATTGAAGTCCACCCATCTTAAAGCGGCCAAGTTTGGAAAAAAAAATTGCTGTAAACGAACAGATCCTCATCAATGGCACACCATGGTGGTTTCCTCATCGGTAACTTGGTTTAATGCTAGCCACTTTTACCTGCGACATAGCCTGGAGGGAAGGATTAGAATCATCCTATATAATAATTGGGCCCTATAATTTCCAAAAAAAAAAAAACCAACCTGTTTGCCTCTTTGAAATCTGTAAATTCCTTTCGCTCGCTCCGATTTTTCTAATCGATCTGGAGTTGTCATGCAGTGATCATCATCTCTTAAATGGTTGTAATCTTTTGTTTTTGAACGCGACGCTATTTGCAGCGAGGAAAGGAAATAAAAATAAACACCCGCCGAACCAGAAAGCAAGAAAAAACTTTCTAAAGAAAATATTAAAATAAAGAAACGATGTTTGAAAACTCAAAACTGAGGAAATATATATATATATTTAAAAAAAAAATTAAATGCCGTCATTCTCTGATAACGAACTTTGTAGAAAGACTGAGACGGATTAACTATTTTCAAAAGTCGCTTTCAATATTTCTGTCTGAGTGATTGTATTAGACAAGCAATAAAGATTCTGTAATCAAAAGAATATCAATAAAATCTTGTCAAATCCAGACTGAACTTTGTGGAAACAAGTTATTAAAATTTCTCGGGTATCCAATAGAATAGAATAGAATAGAATAGAATAGAATAGAATAGAATAGAATAGAATAGAATAGAATAGAATAGAAAAGAAAATAGAGTAGAATTGGAATAGAATAGAATTGGAATACAATAGAATAGAAAATAGAAAATATAGAATAGAATAGAATAGAATAGAATAGAATAGAATAGAATAGAATAGAATAGAATAGAAAATAGAGTAGAATTGGAATAGAATAGAATTGGAATAGAATAGAAAATAGAAAATATAGAATAGAATAGAATTTGAATAGAATTTGAATAGAATAGAATAGAAAATATAGAGTAGAATAGAATAGAATTTAAATAGAATAGAGTAGAATAGAATAGAATAGAATTTAAATAGAATAGAATAGAATAGAATAGAAAATAGAAAATATAGAGTAGAATAGAATAGAATTTAAATAGAATAGAGTAGAATAGAATAGAATAGAATTTAAATAGAATAGAATAGAATAGAAAATAGAAAATATAGAGTAGAATAGAATAGAATTTAAATAGAATAGAGTAGAATAGAATAGAATAGAATTTAAATAGAATAGAATAGAATAGAATAGAAAATAGAAAATATAGAGTAGAATAGAATAGAATTTAAATAGGATATAGGAGAGGATAGAATAGAATAGAACAATAACTTTATTGTCACTTTGAATGTTTACTAATTTGGGGAGGGGGCAATGGGGCTTTCCCTGATTCCAACCCAGCCGTGAAAGCAGAGACCCCAGACTGCTGCTCTCCGGAGTGAAGGGAAGAGAAGGGCCAGTGTGGGATCCGGGGCTGGTCTGGACACCGTGATTGGAAAGGCGCCAGGGAAATCATGCTCCTCTCGGCCAGCCTTGCAGGGTTGTTGTTGGGACTCGGAAGGCTGGGCTTTCACTTGCGGGTCCCAGCCGCACCAAGAGCTGCGGAGAGCTCGGGGAGCCCCCTGTGCATTGCTCAGGGAAGAATCCAACAGAACAGTTACCGGTAGTCCTCGATTTACAACAATTTGTTTAGCGACCATTCCAATCCCAGCGGCCCTGAAAAAAGTGACTTAGGATCGTTTTTTCACAAAAGCTACGCCCTTTGCCGTTGGCCAAAATTCAGATGCTTGGCCACCGGTTCACACTTAACGACGGTTGCTTGTCTCCCAAGGTCACGCGATTCCCCCTTTTGCAACCAGCCGTGTCAAATGGGGAAGCCGGATTCACTGAAGTTACTAACTTATCAACGCCGGCGACTCGCTTAACGCCGGTGTAGCCGGAAAGGTCGTAAAACGGAGGCAAAGCTCCCTTTTAACAACGGTCTCACTTAGCCACGGACATGAAATGGGCTCCCTTGGGGTCGGAAGTCGAGGACTGGCCCATAGCTAACGCGCACAGGCATCCAGCCATCCCTCCACTCTGCACACGCTCAGAGGCGCCCTCGCCCCGCCCCGCCCCTTTTCTCCACCTGCCCTGGTTACAGCTCTCCCACAGGGGGCTCCCTTCCCCGGCTTGGCCAATGGCCGCGAGGGGGTGTGCGCGCCGGGTCCCGCCTACCGGCGCCTGGCGGCCAATGGGGGCCGGTGGGGGCGTGGCGCGCGGGGACCAGGGCTGGGAAGCTCCGCGCTGCCCCCACGTGTCTCTGCCGGGCGGATGGAGGAGGGCGGCGGAGCCCCGGGCAGGGGGCTGCTGGCCAGCAGCGCGCGGAGGGAAGCCGAGGTGGAGGGGCCGGGGCTGGGCGGGGGGTCGCAGTCTTGGGGGTCTGGGGGCGCCGCAGAGGGGCTGGGACCCCCGGGAGGGGAAAAGCTGCCTTCTGGGGGGACAGAAATGATGGGGGTGGGGAGGGGGTCTTGCGGGGAGGGGGCAGCCCGCGATGCATGGGGAGGGGAGCGACCCCTTTGCTGTGCAAAGCCCCCTCCCCATCTCCCAGCTGCAGGGGAGCCCCGGGGGAGGAGGGGGGCACTTCCCCCTGCTTTGCCCCCCACCCCCTCTGGGCCGGGGGTGGGGTGGGGAGTGGGGGGGTCTTCTGGAAATGTATCTATGCGGAGAAGGGGAAAGGGACCCCCCCTCTGCAGCCCGCTCAGGGTGAGTGGTGTGGGGCGGGGGGGGTGCGGCTGGAAGGGTGAGGAGGGGGCTTTGCTGCAGCCCCTCCCTGGCATTGCTGCTCCCCCTTGGGGACCCTTCCCCCTCTCGCCCCCTTTGCAAGAGGCTGAATTGGAAGCATTCTTGGGTCCGGTTCGGATGGTCTCTGGTGCTGCATGCCAGGGGGGTCGCCCCCTTTCTCACCACCACCCTCCAGCTGCCCCCATGGAAGGGCAGAAAAATACCCCCCACCCCCACTCATACATTCCCTTTTTTAGTATTTTCCCAAGGGGGGGGGTGGAGAGTTGCCCATTGGAGCAAAGGCTGGCAAAAATTGGCCCGGCACCCTGGTGAGGTGTGGGGGGGGCACAGACCTAGAGAGGAGCCTGGCAGCAGCTGTGGGTCAGCAGTGGGTCAGCGAGGCAGCTCCATGGGCTGGAGGTCTTGGCTACCTGTGAGGGAAGGGCTGCTGCGCCTTCCAGGGATGCCTCTCGCCTGCCTCCCTCTGACCCTTCCGTGCATTGCAGCTGGGTTCGTTTTGGGAGGGGGGGGGTCTCCTAAAATAGCCTTCCACAAGGGCACGGGGTGGGGGGTGGGGGTGGGCATTGGTTTCCCCCCAAAGGGCCGCATGAAGAAGTGGGACTGTTATGGAGGGCAGAACTTGAGTGAGTGGAAGGAAGAAGGAAAGAAATGAAAGAAGGAAGAAGGAAAGGAAGGAAGGAAGGAAGATGGAAAGAAAGGAAGGAAGGAAGGAAAGGAAGAAGGAAGGGAAGAAGGGAAGGAAGAAAGGGAAGTAATGAAGGAAGGAAGGAAAAAAGGAAGAAGGAAAGGAAGAAGGAATGGAAGAAGGGAAGGAATGAAGAAAGGAAAAAAGGAAGAAGGGAAGAAGGAAGGGAAGGAAGGAAGAAAGGGAAGTAAAGAAAGGAAAAAAAGAAGGGAAGGAAGGAAGAAGGGAGGGAAGGAAGGATGGAAGGAAATGCTTTATTTGGCCAACTGTGATCAGACACAAAAGAAATTTGTCTCCAGAATTCTGCTGTTTTTGTTCAGTTGCGTGGATGACGTTCACTTATTTACATTTGGTTTCTAATTTCCGATTGATCTCACGTGAGGCCAAAGGAACCCTTAAAAGGACAGAGTCGGCAGGGACCTTGAAGGTCATCTAGTCCAACCCCACCCCCACCCACCCCGCAAGCAGGAAACCCTATCCCCGTGTTGGCAAACCTATGGCACACGTGCCGGAAGCCATTTTTCCGAGCACGCAAGCCGTCGCCAAGCTCACCTGAAACTGCGTATGCACACGCCCCCCCCAGCTCATGTTCAGGCCTCTGGTGCGCATATGCGCAATTCAGGGGACCCAGCTGGTCTTCGGAGCTCTCCTGTGCATGCGCAAGTGTTTGCGCAGGTGTGCGACATCACTGGTGCGTGCATGCGCAGACAACATTTGCACACGTGAATTGCGTGCACGAAAGCTGCACACATGTGCAGATGGTGCGGTTGTGCGCGTAGCACATGGGGAGGAGCCACAGGTTACCGCGGATGGTTTGCGAGCATGCGCAGCGCACAAAGTGCATTCTTGTTCGGCGCTCGGTAAGTAAAAGGTTTGTCATCACTTCCCTCTCCCATTTCTGACCCTCTCTTCTTTGGGGCAGCCCCTCAAATATTGGACTATTGCTATCCTGTCCCCCCCAGTCCTTCTTTTCATTAAATTCGACCTTTCAATTCCTGTAACCTTTGTATGTTTTAGCCTCCAGTCCCCTAATCGTTTTCTCTGCACTCTTCTCTGCACTCTTTCTAGAGCCGTGATGGCGAACCGATGGCACGCGTGCCAGAGTTGGCATGCAGAGACCTCTCTCTGGACACGCTTGCCGTCGCCAGCTGTTCTTCTGGTTTCCCGCATGCACATGTGTGCCGGCCAGCTGATCTTCATAGGCGCTGGAGCACCAGAAAAACGGTCTGGAAAACAGCCAAAAAACAGGCTGTTTTTCCAGCTGTTTTTGGGCCATTTTTTTGGCCTGAAAAACAGCCAAAAAAACAGGCATGTGCACGCCAGCCAGCTGATCTTTGGGGTTCCGGTGCTCCGGTGCCTGCGAAAACCAACCGGCCGGCGCGCACGTCCATGCCGGAAACCCGAGGACCAGCTGGTTGGCACGCATATGCACATTGGCCAGCTGTTCTTCGGATTTCCGGTGCTCCGGCACGCACATATGCACACGCATGGACACATGTTCCAGATTGGGCCCCGGTGCCAAAAAGGTTTGTCATCCCTGTTTTAGAGTCTCAACATCTTTTTTATAGGGTGGTGACCAAACCTGGATGCACTATTCCAAATGTGGTCTTACTAACTAAGGCCTCATAAAATGCCCAGGTCTGCTCAAGGCAGAGCCCCCCAGGTGGGATGAAGTCCACCCCCACCCCACCCCATAGCTTCCAGTTGGCATGATTGAAGGGGAGCGAAGCGAGCTTTCAGCATCTCAAAGGGCTTTCTGGTCATGCTCGGAATCAGTTGGAGCTCCTGGATTTGAACGCTACCAACGGGAATCTTACCTACTCACATAGCTGGTTCAAAAGTCAGGGTGTAAACCCCAGATGGGGAGGGGGCTGGGGAGTCAGGGGGTTGTAGTGAAGCCCCTCTAGAAGCCACCAACGCGAAGGAAGCTGGCATGTGAAATATGCAAGATGCCATCAAGGAAAAGATTGAATGAAGTGATCTCATTCGGTTTTAAACCGGGCAGGAGAACAGTGGTGAGGATGTAAACGAGAAGAGGAATGGCCAACCTTGGCCATCTTAAGACCTGCGGGCTTCGAACTCCCAGAATTCCCTGGGAGTTGAAATCCCCAATTCTTAAAAATTGGTAAGGTTGAGAAGCTTTCGAATAATTCTGTCTTTTCTTGCTCTGAAGACCTGGCCGGGGTGACTTCAGGGACTCAAGCTGTCAGTTTCGTAACGGTTGCTTTCCCTCCCGCCGGGTTCTTAGCCAGGTTGGATGTGGGAACTCAAGATTGGTAAGCCCCTACCACGTCTGGAGGCGGGCAACATAATGCCAGGCAGGAGTTCGAATCCACAGCGGGTTTGAACATTTCACGGCACACTGCTGGGGATCAGCTATTCATTCCTCAGCTGGAAGGAAGAAAAGGGAGTAGATGAGTTCTGTGGATTCCTGGATCTCTGCTGTGTTCTCCTTCAAGTCAAGTCCCAGTTCCTGAGTTGATTGAACATTATGTGGAGAGCAGGCTGATCTCGGAATAAGTTCTGGATTTGAAGTTGTGATGGTCTTTCCCCCCCCCCCACTCCTTTCTCTCTCTCTTGTCTCTCACTCATCTCTCTTTCCTCTCTTTTGTCTCTCTCTTGTCTCTGTCTCCTCTCTCTCTCTCTGCATCTCTCCTCCTCTCTCGTCTCTCTCTCTTGTCTCTCTCTCTTGTCTCTGTCTCTGTCTCTCTCTGTGACTCTCTTCTCTCTGTTTCTTTTCTCTTTCTTCTCTCTTCTCTCTCTGTCCCTTCTCTCTCTCTTGTCTCTCACTCATCTCTCTTTCTTCTCTTTTGTCTCTCTCTCGTCTCTGTCTCTTTCTATGACTCTTGTCTCTGTTTCTCTTCTCTCTCTGTCCCTTCTCTCTCTCTTTTGTCTCTCACTCATCTCTCTTTCCTCTCTTTTGTCTCTCTCTTGTCTCTGTCTCCTCTCTCTCTGCATCTCTCCTCTCTCTCTTCTCTCTATTTTCTCTCTTCTCTCTCTCTTCTTTCTGTTTCTCTTCTCTCTCTTTTCTCACTCTGTCTCTGTCACTCTCTGTCCTCTCTCCTCTCTCTTCTCTCTCTCTTTTTTTCTCTCTCTCTCTCGCACACACACATATGACCAGGTTACTGACTCTTAGGAACTGGACTGCATTTATGGCTGTTGGCAGTTACCTCCAGTTTTCAGCAAAACTGTCCCATTGGTCCACTTAATAGAATTCTTTATATAATTCTTTATTGGCCAAGTGTGAGTAGACACACAAGGACACAAAGTCTTTAGTGCATATGGTCCCGGTGTACATAAAGAAAAAATAAAATATATTCATCAAGAATCATAAGGTACCACACTTAATGATAGTCATAGGGAAACAGTCAATATAAATCTTAAGGGTACAAGCAACAAAATTACAGTCATGCAGTCATAACTGGGAGGAGATGGGTGATGGGAACGATGAGAAGATTAATAGTAATGCAGACTTAGTCAATAGTTTGACAGTGTTGTGGGAATTATTTGCTTAGCAGAGTGATGACGTTCGGGAAAAAACTGTCGTTGTGTCTCATTGTTCTGGTGTGCAAGGCTCTGTAGCATCGTTCTGAGGTTAGGAGTTGAAAGAGTTGATGTCCAGGATGCGAGGGGTCTGTAAATATTTTCCCAGCCCTCTTTTTGACTCATGCAGTAGAGAGGTCCTCCATGGAAGGCAGGTTGGTAGCCATTGTTTTTTCTGCCATTCTAATTATCCTCTGAAGTCCGTGTCTGTCTTGTTGGGTTGCAGAGCCAAACCAGACAGTTATGGAGGTGGAGATGACAGACTCCATAATTCCTCTGTAGAACTGGATCAGCAGCTCCTTGGGCAGTTTGAGCTTCCTGAGTTGGCGCAGAAAGAACGTTCTTTGTTGTGCTTTTTTGATGACGTTTTTGATGTTGGGTGTCCATTTTAGATCTTGCGATATAGTAGAACCTAGAAATTTGAAGGTCTCTACTGTTGATACTGTGTTGTCCGGTATTGTGAGAGGTGGAAGTATGGGAGGGTTTCTCCTAAAGTCCACCACCATTTCTACGGTTTTGAGTGTGTTCAGTTCCAGATTGTTCTGGTCGCACGAGGCTAGTTGTTCAACCTCCCATCTGTATGTAGATTAATCATTGTCTTGAATGAGACCGATCATTGTTGTATCATCTGCAAACTTCAGTACTTTAACAGAGGGATCTTTTGAGATGCAGTCATTGATATATAGAGAGAAGAGAAGTGGAGAGAGCACACAGCCCTGGGGGGTTCCTGTGCTAATTGTACAGGTATCTGATGTGATTTTGCCTAGCTTCACCTGCGGCTTCCTCTCTGTTAGGAAGCTTATGATCCATTTACAAGTGTGGTCAGGTACAGCTGCTGATTTAGTTTAGTTAGAAGAATACCTGGAATGATGGTTTCGAATGCTGAGCTGCAGTCTGTAAAGAGGACCCTTGCATAGGTCTTTGGAGATTCAAGATGTTGAAGGATGTAGTGCAGAGTCATATTAACAGCATCATCAAACAATGTCGACTGGCGGCCCCCAGGGGGAGAGCCTTCTCTGTGGGGGCACCTGCCATCTGGAACGAGCTCCCCCCGGAGATACGGAGGATCCAAGACTTACGCATCTTCCGCCGCGCCCTAAAAACGTTTTTATTCCAACAGGCTTGTCTGGCCTAACTCTCCCTTTTAAATTGGGTTTTAAATTGGGTTTTAAATCTCTTATATAAATTGGATGTTTTAATCTTTGAGCCTAAATTATTTAATCTGTTTTTTAATAGTTTTTAACTTTTGTATGTCTTTGTATTTTATTTATGGCTGTTCACCGCCCTGAATCCTTCGGGAGTAGGGCGGTATACAAATATGAAAAATAAATAAATAAATAAATAAATAAATAAATAAATAAATAAATAAATAAATAATCTGTCGATCTATTTGCTCAGTAGGCAAATTGCAAGCAGTCTAACAGCAGATCTGTGATGGTTTTTGGGTGGGCCAGCACTAGCCTTTCAAAGGTTTTCATAACAACAGATGTCAGAGCAACCAATCTGAAGTCGTTCAGTTCCTTGATGGAGGATTTCTTCGGCACTGGGATAATAGTAGAGCATTTGAAGCAAGAAGGAACATAGCACATCTCTAGTGAATTATTAAAGATCTGGGTGAAGGTGGGGGCCAATTGGTCAGCACAAGCTTTTAAGCAAGAAGGAGTTATCTTGTCTGTGCTTTTCCTGGCTTCTGTCTATGAAATAGACCTTGCACCTCATTCTCTGTAATCACCAGAGGTGGTGGCCCCAATGGGATGGGGTAGGTTGTAGATGGCTGATGTTGGTGTGTCTGAGATGGGGATTGTGTAGATGGGTGGCAGTAGTTTTCTCTCAAAACTGCAGTAAAACACATTCAGGTCATCTGCCAGTTGTTGATTTCCTTCAGCCTGGGAAGGAGGTTTGCTGTAACAGGTGATATTTTTAAGAGTTTTCCACATGTTTGCGGGTTCATTTGTTGAGAACTGATTCTTTAGCTTTTCAGAGTAGCTTCTTTTTGCTGCTCTGATCTCCCTTGTTAATACGTTTCTGGCCTGATTGTACAGCATTCTATTGCCTTTTCTGTAGGCTTCCTCTTTGGAACAACGTAGCTGCTTAAGTTTAGCTGTGAACCAAGGTTTATTGTTACTGTATATTGTCAGGTTTCTGATTGGCACACATAGTTCTTCACAAAAACTGACATGATGTTAATGTCTCTTAAATCCACACCACAGAATTTCTTTAGTGTAGTTATATTTTGGGACCAGCAGCTGGTAATATATAAAGATAGGCCTCCTCCCTTCTTTTTACCAGATGTTTCTGCAATTCTGTTTGCTCTTTGTATCTGAAATCCTGGGATATGCAGGCTGCTATCATCAATTGACTCATTTAGCCAGGTTTCAGTGAAGCAGAGAGCTGCTGAGTTGTAAAAATCAGAATTGCCTCTATTTAGAAGAAGTATTTCATCCATCTTATTAGTGAGTGAGTGTAAATTAGTCAGAAAGAGTGAAGGGAAAGGGTTTTTTTTATCCCATTTTTCCTTAGTCTATTCTTCTTCGACTTCTCTGTTTGCTTTTCCATTGTTCAGAGGAAGTTGCTTCTTCCTATGTTAGAAACACATGCATTTGTAAAGACTGGGGGGTGGGAGTTCACAGAAAGCTGCTCATCAAGGAAACATTGCTTGATGCTTAGTAGTTGGTCTCTTGAGTATGAAATCCGTAGTGAATCACAGAGAATGATAAAAAAACTATCACAGCATTTCACCAATGCTGCCGTCATCATGAACCAAGTGTGTGTGTGGTGAACAGGTAATAATATAATGTGAAATCCACCACTGATATATATGTATATGTGTGTGTGTGTGTGTGTGTACATACACACACATACCATTTTGGTATAATGACCATGATATTAACTTTTTGGCTGCCACCTTTGGTTAAGGATTGCCGTAAAAAGGATGATAAAAATCAGACCGGTCATATGACTTACCGTTTTATGATCATCCTGAGTTATGACTGGGTTCCATTATAGTTGCACCCCGAAGCCTTCCTGTACAGCTGTGGCTGGGGGTTGCTGCATCAAAGATAAATGGTAGACGAATCCATCAAAACGTGGTTCCTATACTGCCTTCTCCATAACTCGATTTGAAGCATTCTCTAGATTTCTGCTTTCTTCTAGCACAGTGCTCTCCAAACGTGGCCACTTTAAGACACGGCTGGTGGGGGGGATTCTGGGAGTTGAAGTCCACAAGTCTTCATGTGGCCACGTTTGGAGACCCCCTGCTCTAGCCGTTGGCGCAGAATCAAGATTCAGGTTACTCCCTGGTGAACCTGCCTCACTCACTCAAGATGGGCCTTCTCCCGCAGGGATCCATGGATTGTCCCAACCTGGATTTTGAGTATGGAGATGCTGACAGCCACGCAGCTGAACTGGCAGGTAAGAAAGGTCTGGAAGGAGCCATGTTCTTCCCTTGGGTTGAAAAGAAGGCCACCAACTTTCATGGTTTTGTGGACACTGCCTGAAAATGCTCAGGTATTTTGCAAGCAATTCTGATTCTGATTCATTCATTCATTCATTCATTCGACTTGACTTGATTTCTATAGCCACCAATCTCAGCGAGCAACTAATTCTGGGCTGCTACAGAAATCCAGTCAATCAATCAATCATCAATCAATCATCAATCAATCAATATCTTTATTCAGCAAAACTTCAAATTTCACGGGAAATCCTTCCCTGCTTTTCACGAGACTGACTTCAGTCTACACAGATAGTTCTCGGCTTAACCACCATTCATTTAGCAACTGTTCAATATTACAACAAAGCTGGAAAATGTGACTTACACTTATAACTGTCACAGCTTCCCCACATCACATTCAGGCAGTCCTCGACTTACAACAGTTCGCTTATAAAGTTTAAAGTTACAACGGCAGTGTCACGTGATCAAAATTGCTTGGCAACTGACTCGTATTTATGACGGTCACAGCGTCCCGGAGGTCACGTGATCCCCTTTTGCGACCATCTGACAAGCAGAGTCAAGGGGGAAGCCAGATTCACTTAACAACCATGTGGCTAACTTAACCTTGCGGGGATTCACTTAACAACGGTGGCCAGAAAGGTCGAAAAATGGGGCGAAAAGTCTTGCTTAGAAATAGACATTTTGGACTCAATTGTGGTCATAATTTGAGGACTATCTGTAATTGCAATTTGGAGGTTTGGGTTTACGATCCCGAGGGTCACGTGATCGCCCTTCCCAATTTTCCCATCTGGCTTCAGATAAGCAAAGTCAAATCGGGGAGAAGTCGGATTTGTTTACCAACCACTACAAAAAAAAAGATTGCGAAATCAGGTGCAGACAGGGAGCGACTCACTTAATGACCGTCCCGCTTAACAACAGAAGTTCTAGTCCCAATTGTGGTTATATGTCGAGGACTTCCTCTACACTTTAGCACCTGTGAGAGATGTTCGTTTGAGGGAATGAAGCCCCCCAGGGGGATTGGGTAGAAGGAAGGACTTGAATCCAGTGCCTAAACTTTGCTGCTGCCCCATGCTTGGTCTTGTCTGAGAGGGCAGCTGTGGGGTGGCACCAAGGCAAGGATGGCATCATTGGAGGGCAGCTTATTCATTCTCTCCCTGTTTGGAAAAAATCAATCTTTCTTGAACAGAACTCTACAGCTACACCGAGGGACCCGAATTTGCCCTCAACAGGAGATGCTTTGAGGAAGATTTCCAGATTCAAGGTACGTTTTTCCCCTTCTAAGGTTTCCCTCCATGTCCCATCCATCCGGTTCCCTCTCTCTCTCTCTCTTTTTTGGGGGGTGGGGTATTTGTATTTCTGAGGGGCCCAGAGTTGCACTGATCGGATTGGGACACCCTGCAGATTCATCTTTCCTTCCTTCCTTCCTTCCTTCCTTCCTTCCTTCCTTCCTTCCTTCCTTCCTTCCTTTCTCTTCTTCCTCCTCCCCATTCCTCCTTCACTTGTAGTCTTTTACAACCTCTTCTCCTTCCTTCCTCTTCTTCTCCCTCTTCCCCTTCTTTCCTTCCTCCTCCTCTTCCCCTTCCTTCCTTCCTTCCTTTCTCTTCTTCCTCCTCTCCATTCCTCCTTCACTTGTAGTCTTTCTCTTCTCCTTCCTTCCTTCTTCTTCTTCTCCCTCTTCCCCTTCCTTCCTTCCTCCTCCTCTTCCCCTTCCTTCCTTCCTTTCTCTTCTTCCTCCTCCCCATTCCTCCTTCACTTGTAGTCTTTCTCTTCTCCTTCCTTCCTTCCTTCTTCTTCTTCTCCCTCTTCCCCTTCCTTCCTTCTCCTCTTCCCCTTCCTTCCTTCCTTCTCCTCTTCCCCTTCCTTCCTTCCTCTTCTTCTCCTTCTTCCCCTTCCTTCCTTCCTCCTCCTCTTCCCCTTCCTTCCTTCCTTTCTTTTCTTCCTCCTCTCCATTCCTCCTTCACTTGTAGTTTTTCTCTTCTCCTTCCTTCCTTCTTCTTCTTCTTCCTCTTCCCCTTCCTTCCTTCCTTCCTTTCTTCCTTCCTTCCTTCCTCCTCCCCCAACCCTCTTTTACCCCTTCAACCGTTGAGGGAGATGGAAGGTCCTGGTTCTTGCTCTTCTGGAGGCTTCAACTTTTGTTATTTAAGGCTCTTCTGGTGTCCCTTTGGTGTCGTCTCTCCATCTGCTTTCTGTCTCCTTGGGCTTCTCCTCTTTCTGTGTGTGCCGTGTATGGTACGGAAACCCATTTCTTACCCTTTGAATGGGAAAACTCAGCGGGTCCTTCCTTTCCTGCAGCCAAGGGCAAGCAGTGGGCAGAGTTGGACCTGACCCAGCAGAAGACCTACGTGATGCGGCTATTGGACGGGCTGGAGGTGGTCAGCAGGGACCAAAGGCTGAAAGTCGCTCGGGCCATTCTCTATTTGGCACAAGGTAACGGCAGCTCTCGAGGGCCAAATAGGTTCCTTTCAGGAGTTCCTGATTGGTTGTTTGTTTGATTAATTAATTAATTTGCATCCTGCCTTTATTATTCTCATAAATAACTCAAGGTGGCAAACAAATCCTTCTTCTGTCAGCGTTTCAACGCTGGCATGGAGAGCAGAGGAGAGCAAGAGATAAACTCTGGAACTTTTGCCTGCTAAATCCCTTTGAAGCTGGGTTGTCGTGGAAATGAGGGGAGGGGGCACATTCCTGGGGAATGAAGTCTGAAGAATGACTTGGAAGATAGCCAATGAGAAGCAGAGATTTGGGGATCGGAAAGGGAGGGATTGGGGGGCAAAAGGTCAGTCTTGTCCGCACGGAGTCATGATCCGGTGGCTGTGCTCAATTAAAGAAAGATTTCCTTAAAGATTGGCAGTTTGGAAATTAAATGAATTTCCAAACTGCCAATCTTTAAGGAAATCTTTCTTTAATTGAGCACAGCCACCGGATCATGACTCCGCGCGGACAATTTTGAAATAGCATCGTAGTCTGACACCTTCCTCCTCCGATTTTCCACACAACAACTCTGTGAGGTGGATTGGACTGAAAGAGAGACAGAGAGAGCCCAGCTGTCTTTCATGCCTAAAACGGGACTAGAACTCACCGTCTCCCTGTGATTGGCCCAAAGTCACCCAGCTGGATTTCATGCCTAAGGCAGGACTAGAACTCACAATTTTCTAGTGATTGGTCCAAAATCACCTAGCCACCTTTCACACCTAAGATGGTACTAGAACTCACTGTCTCCCACTTTCTGGCCTGGCGCCTCAACCAGTGGTGGAATTCAAATTTTTTTACTACCGGTTCTGTGGGCGTGGCTTGGTGGGCGTGGCAGGGGAAGGATACTGCAAAATCCCCACTCCCTCCCCATGTCAGGTTTCGGTGTTGTCTCAAATAAATTGCATTTCCAAACAAATAGTCTTTGATGAAATCTTTCATTTATTAAGCATGACAATCTGTCCCCGATTATGTCGTAGCCAACACTGACTTCCTGACCCCAAACCTTCCCTTTCCGTTCCTCAATTCTCTGCGTCTCATTGGCCATCTTCCAAATCACTCTCCCCATATCAACTACTTCAGCTCCCAGGAATGTCCCCCCTCCCATCTCATCTCCTAGGGGATATTATCTTCAGGGAAAATAAGTAGGTGAAAAGTCAAGCGTCCTCTTGCCAGCTGCCCCCTCTTCTCCTCCTTATGTCAGCACTGGAACGAATGTAGTTTAGAGTGCTGATGCCCCAGTCCTGGGGGAAGGATACTGCAAAATCCCCATTCCCTTCCCACTTTAGGGCCTTGATAGTACAGTGGTTTGGTGCACCCTGTCATTAACACAGCTGCCTGCAATTTCTGCTGGTTCGAATCTCTCCAAGGCTCAAGGTTGACTCAGCCTTCCATCCTTTCTAAGGTAGGTGAAATGAGGACCCAGTTTGTGGGGGCAATAAGCTGACTTTGTATAAAAATATACAAAAGAATGAAGGCTATTGCTTAACGCATTGTAAGCCGCCCTGAGTCTCCGGAGAAGGGTGGCATATAAATCAAATTTAAAAAAAAAAAAAAAGGATTCTGCAAAATCCCCATTCCCTCCCCACTTCAGGGGAAGGATACTGCAAAATCCCCATTCCCTCCCCATTCCTGGGAGAAGGATATTGCAAAATCTCCATTCCCTCCCCACTCTGGGGCCAGCCAGTTGTGGTATTTGCCGGTTCTCCGAACAACTCAAAATTTCTGCTACCGGTTCTCCAGAACCTGTCAGAACCTGCTGGATTTCACCCCTGCCTTAAACCAAGAGATCAGCCTTTAGTGTGAAGTGCATTATTCCACACACACACCTGTGTTACTATAAATCCTTACTCTATGTGTCTGAAGTTATCCACCTTATATTTTTGGCCAATATCTTATTAAAGTAAAGAAAGGAAAAGATGATTTAGAGCAAGGAACGGCTAACATTGCAAACAGATTTTATTTTTTAAAAAACCGTGAAATTATGGAGGGTTACAAAATCTTACGCTAAGCAGAACATGGGATGTGAAGGCCACACTTAAGCACCTACAATGACTTCTGAGCAACACCTTGAAAGACCAGCCAAGAAGTGCTACCTAGGGAACAGTCAGATAAGCGAGCGTGTAGCCCTCAGCTGCATAATGGGCGGAGAAAGAAAGGAAATTCTCTAATTCTCAGTCTTAAAAAGAGACGGTGGGAGGTTTGTATTTTCAGACCTGCAAGACCGATAATCCGCCTTCCCAGGTAGACAAGACAGGAAACGTAACAAGATGAGTTAATCCTGCTTTATTGAAAAGCTACGCTAACAGTCTTGCAAGTCTTAGAAAAATGAAGGTATTTTGTTTTGCTTTCTCTTTGTTGTTCACTATAAACAGTGGCGGGATTCAAATAATTTAACAACCCGTTCTCTGCCCTAATGACCGGCTGGGTGGGCGTGGCCATGGAGGGCGTGGCCAAGGGGTATAACAGGCAGCACTCTGCCTCCTGCACCCCCCTAGGAGCAAAAACAAGGCCGTGCCCCATTTTGGGCCTAGTAAGCCTCACTGAAGCCTCCTGGGAGCAAAAACGGGCTGTGGGGGGGTGGGGCACTGCACACACACACACACACACACACACACACACCGTTCCCTTATTTTGAGCCTAGGAGGCTTCCCTGCACTTATCTGGGAGCCAAAATGGGCCCCGTGGGGACTCCTGGAAGGGCGGAGCGGGAAGGGATGGGGCCAGCCAGCAATTTAACTACCGGTTCTCCCGAACCAGCTGAATCCCACCACTCACTATAAATCAGTGTTTTCCATCTTCAACTACTTTAAGATGTTTGGATTTCGGCTCTCAGAATTGGCTGGGAGAATGGCCAAGCTTGGGAAACACTGCAAAGAAAAAAAAAAAATAGGCAGAATTTTCACTATTTTTTTTTTCACTTCTCACCTGCATGGGGTTTCCAGGTGTCTTTGGAGAGTGTGACACGGAAGCGGATGTCCTCCACTGGGCGCGACACAACAACTTTTTGCTGTACCAAATGGGGACCTTCACAGCTTTCCTGGAACTGCTCAACATGGAAGTGGCGTAAGTGACACTTTCGGCAACGGGCATAAAAGACTTTGCACGCCCTGCTGCTGAATTTACTTTGGCAAGCGACAAGCTTTTTTTTTAAAAAAAAAAAAAAAAAAAGCTTGTATTTCATAAAAACATTGACGCTGATTTGGAGAACGTATTGCCAACTTTCGGTTGCGTGAATGGGTTGATTTAGGGAGAGGCTCAAATAAATAGAAAAACACCATTTTTCTATCCTTTAAATACTGATTTGTTGCACACAAAGGAATTTCGGCGGTGGAGTGATGCGGTGGCGTAGAGGTGGAGCTCTCACCTCACAATCGGGAGGCTGTGAGTTCGATCCTAGGTAGAGGCAGATATTTCTCTCTCTGGGCACAATGAGAATAGATCTACCGAACAAAACTCCACATTGGTGACAGGAAGGGCATCCGGCCAGTAAATACTCCCCTCCATTCAGTTGCTCAGACTCCGGTGCAAGGGATTATGGAGTCGTTAAAAGATGATGATGAAAGGAAACTTTTGATTGTTTTTCCGTGTTTTTTATTTTATTTTAGCAACACCGAGGCCCGTAGCAGCGCCCTGAGGAAGCCGGCAATCTCTCTAGCGGACAGCACCGAACTCAGGTGAGTTAGTCCCAGCGTGATTCTTCCCTTCACAGGTAGTCCTCGACGTACGACCGCAGTGGAGCCCCCCCCCTAAATTTCCGTTGCTGAGCAAGGCAGTTATTAAGCGGGTTGTTTTGCAATAAAAATACAAGTAGTCCTTGACATATATGACCACTTCCATTGCTAAGCGAGACTGTTGCTAATTTGACAACTTTTCTTGCCACGGTTGTTAAGTGAATCGGTGCCATTCAGTTAGTAACCCAGTCATTAAGCAAATCCGATTTTACTTGTCAGAAGGTCGCCAAAGGAATCACATGACCCCGGGGACACTGCAACCGTCGTGTGAGTCGCCCAGCGGCCTAATTTTGACCATGAGGGAACGCTGCAACGATCATAAGTGTGAAAAATGGTCCTAAGACACTTTTCTCCGCACCGTTGTAACTTCAAATGGTCACTAAATGAAACGGTTGTAAGTCAAGGACTAACTGCAGCTCATTTTTGGATTTATTTCCAGGGTGATTCTGAGTGTCATGTACCTGATGGTGGAGAACGTCCGGGTGGAAATGGAGACTGACCCTCCGAAGTGGACGGCGTCCCGCGAGATGTTCAGGGCTGAGCTGAGTAGGTTACGGCAACACACAAAACAAATACACACACACACACACAAACACTATGTGTCTGGAGTGGCCAAGATGGTGCCTTTTAACCTTGGCACTGGTCCTTGCTCTGTTCAGGTTTAATTTTTGCTTTTTTCTCTCTCTTCTCTCTTCTCTGTCCCCTGTCCTCTCTCTCTCTTTTCTCTCTCTTTTCTTTCTCTTCTCTTTTTCTTCTCTTTCTCTTCTTGTTCTCTTCTCTCTCTCTCACACCTCTCTCTCTTTTCTCTTTCCCTCTCTTCTCTGTCCTCTCTCTCTCTTCTTTCTCTTCTTTCTCTTCTCTCTCTCTCTCCTCCCTTCTCTCTCTTCTCTTTCCCTCTCTCTCTTCTCTCTTTCTCTTCTCTCTCTCTCTTCTCTCTCTCCTCTCCCTTCTCTCTCTTCTCTTTCCCTCTCTCTCTTCTCTTTCTCTTATCTCTTTCTCTTCTCTCTCTCTTCTCCCTTCTCTCTCTCTCTTCTCTGTCCTCTCTCTCCTCTTTTTCTCTTCTCTCTCTCTCTTCTCTCTCTCTTCCTTCTCTCTCTGTCTCTCTCTTCTTTCTCTTCTCTTTCTCTTCTTGTTCTCTTCTCTCTCTCCTCTCTCCTTTCTCTCTCCTTTCTCTTCTTTCTCTCTCTCCTCTCCCTTCTCTCTCCCTTCTCTCTTTCCCCCTCTCTCTTCTCTGTCCTCTCTCTCTTCTTTCTCTTCTTTCTCTTCTCTCTCTCCTCCCTTCTCTCTCTTCTCTTTCCCTCTCTCTCTTCTCTCTTTCTCTTCTCTCTCTCTCTTCTCTCTCTCCTCTCCCTTCTCTCTCTTCTCTTTCCCTCTCTCTTCTCTGTCCTCTCTCTCCTCTTTTTCTCTTCTCTCTCTCTTCTCTCTCTCTTCCTTCTCTCTCTGTCTCTCTCTTCTTTCTCTTCTCTTTCTCTTCTTGTTCTCTTCTCTCTCTCCTCTCTCCTTTCTCTCTCCTTTCTCTTCTTTCTCTCTCTCCTCTCCCTTCTCTCTCCCTTCTCTCTTTCCCCCTCTCTCTTCTCTGTCCTCTCTCTCTCTTCTTTCTCTTCTTTCTCTTCTCTCTCTCTCTCCTCCCTTCTCTCTCTTCTCTTTCCCTCTCTCTCTTCTCTTTCTCTTCTCTCTCTCTCTTCTCTCTCTCCTCTTCCTTCTCTCTCTTCTCTTTCCCTCTCTCTTCTCTCTTTCTCTTCTCTCTCTCTCTTCTCTCTCTCCTCTCCCTTCTCTCTCTCTCTTCTCTGTCCTCTCGCTCCTCTTTTTCTCTTCTCTCTCTCTCTTCTCTCTCTCTTCCTTCTCTCTCTGTCTCTCTCTTCTTTCTCTTCTCTTTCTCTTCTTGTTCTCTTCTCTCTCTCCTCTCTCCTTTCTCTTCTTTCTCTCTCTCCTCTCTCCTCTCCCTTCTCTCTCCCTTCTCTCTTTCCCTCTCTCTCTCTTCTCTGTCCCTCTTCTTTTTCTTCTCTCTCTCTTCCTTCTTAACCCTTTGCAACCTCCGATGCCACATGCAATAATTAGGGATCCATTCACTCTCCTTGGATGGACACCCCCGCCAAAAATTCTGTTTAATTTTTTTTTAAACTTCTGGGTTGCTCTTACGTAGACACAAGGCTGGGTTTTGCCAGGCTGCTGATGACACCCTGAACTCAACTTCTCCTATCCCCCCCCGCCCCCCCGATTTGACTTTTCAAAATTCTTCTGGCAGGTTACCCGATCCACAGCGAAGAACCGTTTGGCCTCTTGCTGTTCACGATGGTGACCAAATTCTGCAGCGAGCATTCTCCGCATTTCCCCATGAAGAAAGTCCTGCTTTTACTCTGGAAGGTCCTCGTGGTGTGTCAGCTTCTCTCTTTCTGTGGTGGGGTTTCAGTGGGGCGCATCGGTGGGAAAAGGGGGGGGTCTCAGAGCCGACGTTTCATGACCCAACTAGGGAACATCATCAGTGGTAGATGAGGAGAGGGGTTTGTGGAGGAAAAGAGGAGGAAGAGGAAGAGGAGGAGGAGAAACCGGAGGAGGAGGACTGGAAGGTCCTCTCTGAACTTGATTGTTTTTTGCAGACATTTTATGACCCAACTAGGGAACATCATCAGTGCTACATGAGGAAAGGGGTTTGTGGAGGTGGAGAAGGAGGAGAAGGTGAAGGAAAAACAGGAGGAGGAGGACTGGGAGGTCCTCTCTGAACTTGATTGTTTTTTGCAGACGTTTTATGACCCAACTAGGGAACATCATCAGTGGTAGATGAGGAGAGGGGTTTGTGGAGGAAAGGAGGACGAAGAGGAAGAGGAGGAAAAAGAGAAGGAGAAACAGGAGAAGAACTGTAGGGTTCTCTATGAACTTCTTTTTTTTTTTGCCAAACATTTTATGACCCAACATCATCAGTGCTAGATGTCAGGTTTCGAGGTCGTCTCAAATAAATTGCATTTCAAACAAAGTCTTTGAAGAAAACTCCCATTTATTTAGCATGGCATTCTAATTCCGACTCCATCGCAGCCAACACTGACTTCCAGACCCAAAACCCTCCCTTTCCGTTCCCCACTCCCCTGCACTCATTGGCCATCTTCCAAGTCACTCTACCCCTAATCTACTGCTCCAGCTCGAAGGAATTTCCCCCCTCCCATCCCATCTCCTAGGGGATATTATCTCCAGGGAAAATAAGTAGGTGAAAAGTCAAACGTCCCTTTCCAGACGCCTCCGCTTCTCCTTCTTATGTCAGCATTGGAGTGAATACAGCTTGACGTGCTGACACTAGAAAGATGGGGGTGTGGTTTTCTTGTCAGTAGTTTAACAGAGAGCAAAACCCCAATGCCTTCTAAGCACTGATGATGTTCCCTAGTTGGGTCATGAAACGTCTGCAAGAAGATAGCCAAATTCAGAGAATGCCCAAGACCTCACTGGTCAATCCTGAGCTTCAAAGATTCTCTCTATGGAAATTGAGAGTCGCTGGCCAGCTAGAGTAGGGGTCTCCAACCTTGGCAACTTTAAGACTTGCGGACTTCAATTCCCAGAGTTCCTCAGCCAGCTTTGCTGGCTGAGGAACTCTGGGAGTTGAAGTCTGCAAGTCTTAAAGTTGCCAAGGTTGGAGACCCCTGCTCTAGCTGGCCTCTTTTTCGCAGTTCACTCTGGGCGGCTTCGATACCCTCCAAGCGATGAAGGTGAAGAAGCGGCAGGATTTGGGGCTGCCCCCCTTGCCAGAGGACAGCATCCTGGTCATGCGTAACATGCGGGCGGCCTCCCCTCCAGCCTACACCGCCGAGTTGGGGGAACAGCCGCAGCCGCCGGTTCAGAAACGGGGACACCGGAGTCGAAGGGTAGGATAAAAATTTCGCTTTACTATCCGGGGTCAGAAATGCAGAAAATTCTTCCTTTCCTTCCCTTCCTGTTTTGATTGATAACTTCAACTTCCCCATCCTCCTTGCTTTGCAGGCGTGGGACAAGAATGATTGGCTATCAATAAATTTTGGATAAATTGGGGACTTGGGCTGGGACGGGTGTGGTTTTTAATCCAGGGTGAAAATTGCAAGTATTTTGGTTTGAAGCAAGGGAACGCCTCCAAGGGTCTCCCCTTGCAGGACCTGGGAATTTTATGCTGTCAAGACAGCTTTGTCTCTCCCGTTCTTCCCACATACATGAGGTGCGGTTTGGCCTAGTGGTTAAAGCATCAGGCTAGAAAGCAGGAGATGGGGAGTTCTAGTCCCACCTTAGGTACGAAAGCCGGCTGGGTGACTTTGGACCAATCACCAGGAGATGGGGAGTTCTAGTCCTACCTTAGGCATGAGAGCCGATTGGGTGACTTTGGACCAATCACCAGGAGATGGGGAGTTCTAGTCCTACCTTAGGCATGAGAGCTGATTGGGTGACTTTGGACCAATCACCAGGAGATGGGGAGTTCTAGTCCTACCTTAGGTATGAGAGCTGATTGGGTGACTTTGGACCAATCACCAGGAGATGGGGAGTTCTAGTCCTACCTTAGGTATGAGAGCTGATTGGGTGACTTTGGACCAATCACCAGGAGATGGGGAGTTCTAGTCCTACCTTAGGTATGAGAACTGATTGGGTGACTTTGGACCAATCACCAGGAGATGGGGAGTTCTAGTCCTACCTTAGGCAAGAGAGCCAACTGGGTGACTTTGGACCAATCACCAGGAGATGGGGAGTTCTAGTCCTACCTTAGGCAAGAGAACCAACTAGGTGACTTTGGACCAATCACCAGGAGATGGGGAGTTCTAGTCCTACCTTAGGTATGAGAACTGATTGGGTGACTTTGGACCAATCACCAGGAGATGGGGAGTTCTAGTCCTACCTTAGGCAAGAGAGCCAACTGGGTGACTTTGGACCAATCACCAGGAGATGGGGAGTTCTAGTCCCACCTTAGGTATGAAAGCCGATTGGGTGACTTTGGACCAATCACCAGGAGATGGGGAGTTCTAGTCCCACCTTAGTTATGAAAGCCGATTGGGTGACTTTGGACCAATCACCAGGAGATGGGGAATTCTAGTCCCACCTTAAGCATAAAGCCATCTCAGTGACATTGGGCCAGTCCCTCTCTGTCAGCCCAGCCTACTTCACAGGGTTGGAAGGGACCTTAGAGGTCTTCTAGTCCAACCTCCTGCTCAGGCAGGAGACCCTATACTTTCTGCTGGCACAGATAGGGTGGGCCCATCCCCCCATTGTGGTGAGATAGTTCCTCCACCTTCAGACATGGGCTGAGCTCTGTCCCTCGACTTTCCGGTTTTCTTGGCGACTCATCTTCTTATTCCCCCAAAAGCATGGGTGGTCCTTCTGGTAGAAGGTTGCAAGGAGTCCCGGAGCAGAAGACTTCCTACCAGGTTGCCGCCACCTTTGTTCCTCTCTTGCTTTCTTCGCTGCAGCCTCTGATGAAGCAGGACAGTCTAGATATTTACAACGAGAGGGACCCCTTCAAGAACGAGGAGGCCGTGGTGGATGAAGAGGAGGCCGATGACATTGAGAGCGGGCTGGAAAGCGAGCTGGACCTCTTGGAAAGGACCACCGTCGTCCAAGCCGAGCCGGTTCCATGCCCGCCTGTGGAGAAGGTCTCCTTCCCAAAGGGCCTTCCGTGGGCCCCCAAAGTCAGGTATCGTGTCCCCCTAGGTCTCCTCCTACCCCTCAAGAACCTTCCGTGGACCTGGTCAGGACATGAAGGAGGATGAGATGGTTGCTCTTTCAGAGTCAGAATAGAGCTGGAAGGATCCTTGGAGATCTACTCAAGCTTTGAGACAAGTGGTTGTCCAATCTCTTCTTGAAAGCCTCCGGTGATGAAGGATGTTGAAACCCCAAATGTTCCGTTGCTAAGTGAGGCAGTTGTTAAGTGAGTTTTGCCCCACGTTACGACTTTTCTTGCCGGAGTTGTTAAGTGAATCACAGCGGTGTCAATTTAGTCACACGGTTGTTTGAGTGAATCTGGCTTCCCCGTTCACTTTGCTGGGCGGAAGGTCACATAAAGTGGATCTCTGCAACCGTCATAAATATGAGTCGGTTGCCAAGCGTCCGGAATTGGATCACATGACCATGGGGACGCTGCAACAGTCATCAGTCTGAAAACGGGTCAGACTTTTTCTACAGTGCCATTCTAACTTCGATCAGTCGCTATAAATGAACTATTTGTAAGTCAAGTGTTAAGGATATTGGTGTTGTGTTACCAACCAGCAGAGTAACTGCACAAGGAAACGTTGCTGAGAGCGATGAATAAGAGTTATGCAAACTGGTTTATCAAAAGCTTACTTTATAGTAGAAAAAACACTCTCATAGTCTTTAAAAGGACCTCAGTGCCTTCCGTCGTGCCCTTAAAACCCATTTATTTAAACAAGCCGGGCTGGCTTAAGATGAAATTTTTAACTGTTTTAAATGTTTTAAACGTTTTAATTGGTAATGAGTTTTAATTGGGCCAAATTTATATATCTTTTAATTGTTTTTTAATATTTGTCCTGCATGTTTTTTTAATTTTGGCTGTACACCGCCCTGAGTCCTCAGGGAGAAGGGCGGTATAGAAATTCAATAATAATAATAATAATAATAATAATAATAATAATAATAATAATAATAAAAAACAAATTCCAAGTCTTTAGCCAGTAAAATCAGTCCAGTAGTTACAGATATCTTCTTACCAAACAAACAGTAGTTGGTTAGAATAACAAACTCACTCTGGTTCACAAACCACGATGGTAGCAGATCCATCCAAAGAATGATTGGCAGAATGTTAGCAACTCCTCACAATGGCAGCATATCATACTCTGGTAGCATATCACATCAGCTTCATACACAATGGAAGAATATCACATCAGACTGAATACGTTACAGTACCTTCCTTAAATACATTCACAACTAATTACAGCATGACCCAGCATTACAATGAATCAGCAAGAAAGCCTTAAAGTCACATAATACATTTTCAGATACAGATACAGATATGTGTTACAGTACATATACATTGCCTGGACAATTTGTTAGGCTCAAACGATATCCTAACATCAAGGACTGGCTATAAATCTTTTATCTTTGGATGTGACCCGCCTGCACTCAAAGTGGCTGAAAAAGCAACTGCTAATCCAGAATTGGCATGAGGCTACAAAGTTTTCTCAAGTTTTGTACTTTTGTTCTGTCCTCTCTCTCTCTTTCTCCCTCCCTCCCTCCCTCCCTCCCTCCCTCTCTCTCTCTCTCTCTCTCTCTCTCTCTCTCTCTCTTCTCTGCCTCGTTGTCTGTGATGCAACCACTTTGTGTCTTCCAGACAGAAAGACATAGAACATTTCCTGGAGACAAGCAGGAATAAATTCATTGGATTCACACTTGGGCAGTGAGTAGATGGTGGCCCTCGGAGGCTATTTTTTTACCTAATAAGTACAAAACTTTAATTTACCTGTCGGGGGTTGAAGGCATTGCTGGCTAAATGGGAAAATCTGGGTTTTTTGAGGGGTGCTTGGTGCTCTCCGAGCTTGGTGGTTTTCTTGCGGACGTTTCATGACCCAACTAGGGAACATCATCAGTGCTAGAAGGGAGGGAGGAGGAGGAGGAATTGGAGGAGAAGGAGAAGGAGAAGAAGAAGAGGAGGAGTGCTAGAAGGGAGGGTGGTTTGTGGAGAGGAGGAGGAAGAAGAGAAAGGAGAAGGAATAAAGGGAAGGGGAAGGGGTGGGAGGAAGGGAGGGAGGGAAGGAAGGGCTGTGGGGGATCCTTGGTACCCTCTGAGTTTGGTTGTTTTCTTGGAGACATTTCATGACCCAGCCAGGGAACATCATCAGGAATAAAGGAGGGAGGGAAGGAAGGAAGGAGAGGGAAAGAAGTAAGGAAGAAATGAGAAGGAGGGCCATTGATGGTCTCTGAGCTTGGTTGTTTTCTTCCAGACATTTCATGACCCAGCTAGGGAACATCATCAGGACTAGAAGTGAGGGTGGTTTGTGAAGAGGAGGAGGAAGAAGAGAAAGGAGAAGGAATAAAGGGAAGGGGAAGGGGTGGGAGTAAGGAGGGAGGGAGGGAAGGAAAGAAGGAAGGAAGGAAAGGCTGAGGGGGATCCTCAGTGCCCTCTGAGCTTGGTTGTTTTCTTGCAGACGTTTCATGACCCAACTAAGTAACACCATCAGTGCTAAAAGGGAGTGAGTGGGGTTGTGGAACAGAGAAGGAGGAGGAGGACTATGGGGTGATGAAGTTACTTAGTCTGGGTCATGAAACATCTACAAGACAACAATCAAGTTCAGAGGGCACCAAGGATCCTACAGCCCCTCCCTCCTTCCTCCTCCTCTCCACAAACCGCCTAACACTGATGATGTTACCTAGTTGGGTCACAAAACGTCTGCAAGAAAACAACTAACTCAGCACCAAGAACCCCACAGTCCTCATCCTTCTCCTCTACCTCCTCCATTCTGCAAAGCCCACCCCCTTCTAGCACTGATGATGTTACCTAGATGGGTCATGAAACGTCTTCAAGGAAACCACCAACCTCAGAGAGTACCAGGGAGCCCACCGGTTTAAGTAACCATTCTACAAAGATCCATCCACCTATCTACTTTCTCTCCCTTTCTCTTTTTGCTACTGACCATATTCGTACTTTGCAATCCTTTACTGGATTGACTTCAGCGGCTTCTTCCGGTTCTAGGTATTGCAATTCTAGCACTCTTCTCCAACTCCAGATATGCGGGAGGGGGAGTTTTCTAGAGACTTCCATCCGGGGGGCTTGAATTGCACTGTTGAAGAGCCCGGCGTTAAACACATACTAAATATTTATATGTACAATAAGGTCTCAGTTCACCTTTTCCTGATAGGTTTTTTTTTTTCCCAGAGTCTGTTTGTCAAATGCATTACGGTAAAGGTGGAAAGGAAAGATGGATGGATAAACCGTTCTTGCAAAGACAGCCTCGTCATCCAAAAGCTGGAAGAAGAAAAGATATATTTGGTTCTTAATTTCTCTTTCTTTTTTTTTCCTTGTTCCTTCCTTCCTGCCTCTTCTGATTACCCTTTCCAGGGACACGGAGACCTTGGTGGGCTTACCGTGCCCGATCCATGAAAGTGTGAAGACTCTGAAAGAGGTAAGGCAGATATTTGGCAATAAACCAGTTATTTCTTAACCCTGCCTGCTTTAAGGTGGGTGGACTTCAACTCCCAGAATTCCCAGGCAGGGTTGAGAAATCCTTCAATAAGCACAATGGCTTTAGCTGTGAATTCTGATTTTTCTCGCGTGGCGATTCTGAATCTCTGTAAGGAGGATTTGGGGACTTTATATTGTTTTTATTTATTTATATCCATCTTCATTATTTCTTATAAACTCAAGCTCAAACGTACCTAAACTCCTTCTTCTTCCCAAATTTGCTCAAGACAATCAGCCAGCTTTCATGCCTAAGGCGGGACTAGAACTCACCGTCTCCTTGTGATTGGCCCAAAGTCACCCAGCTGGGTTTTGTGCCTAAGGCAGAACTAGAACTCCCAGTCTCCTAGTGATTGGGCCAAAGTCACCCAGCTTGTTTTCATGTCCAAGGCGGGACTAGAACTCACCGTCTCCTGGTGATTGGCCCAAAGTCACCCACCCAGCTTTTGTACCTAAGTTGGGACTAGAACTCACCGTCTCCTGGTGATTGGCCCAAAGTCACCCAGCTGGATTTTGTGCCTAAGGCAGAGCTAGAACTCCCAGTCTCCTAGTGATTGGGCCAAAGTCACCCAGCTTGTTTTCATGCCCAAGGCGGGACTAGAACTCACTGTCTCCTGGTGATTGGGCCAAAGTCACCCATCCAGCTTTTGTACCTAAGGTGGGACTAGAACTCACCGTCTCCTGGTGATTGGCCCAAAGTCACCCAGCTGGGTTTTGTGCCTAAAGTGGGATTAGAATTCACTGTCTCCCGATGATTGGCCAAAAGTCACCCAACCAGCTTTCTTGCCTGAGGCAGGACTAGAATTCCCATTCTCCCACTTTCTAGCTTGTTGCCTTAACCACCAGAGCAAACTGGCTCCTATTTTTAATTTTAACTAAATTAAACTGAATTTTAACTCAAATTCCTCCAAGATATTTTGATTATTTTTTGTGCAATTCCCGTTGTTCCCATCTTCTCCTCAGCACAAATATATCTCGGTCGCCGAAGTGCAGATCAAGAATGAGAAAGAAATGGAAAAGTGTCCCATCTCTTTGGTAAGAATCTCTCACTGGCTGTCCCATTCCGCTGCAGCTTTTTCACCTCCCGGTCCTCGACTTACGACCATCGATTGCACCAGAAATCCCATGGCTGAGCGAAGCAGCTCTTCAATGTGTCGTGTCCGGTTTTATGACCTTTCCCGCCAGGGTTGTTGAGCGAATCTCTGCAGTTGTTAATTGAACCATCTGGTCGTTAAGCGAATCTGTCTACTCCCATTCGACTTTGCCTGTCAGATGCCGGCTGGGAAGGTCCTGGACCCTGCAATTGTTGTAAATACAGAATGCAGAGCGCCTGAATTTTGATTTTATTTTTTTTTTGATGCTGCGACGGACGTAAATGTGAGGTGCAATTGGAATCATTTTTTTCAGTGCCGTCATAACTTCAAATGGTTGCTAAACGGATGGTCGTAAGTCAAGGACTTCCTGTATCTTCTTGTTTGCTCTGCTATGATAATTTGTTCTGTCTGTTCTCTTCTTGGACACTAAAATTTATGAAGAACGGTTGTAGGATTTGGGTATGTCTAGTTTAATGAAAAGAAGGACCAGGGGTGACATGATAGAGGGGCTGCCCCAAAGAAGAGGGGGTCAAATTATTCTACTGAAGGCAAGACAAAAAGCAACGGATGGAAACTCATCAAGGAGAGAAACAACCTGGAATTAAGGAGAAACTTCCTTAACAGTGAGGACAATTAACCAGTGGAACTCCTTGCCACCAGAAGTTGTGGGTGTTTCATCACTGGAAGTTTTTAAAGAAGAGATTGGACAATCATTTGTCTGAACTCGTATAACTTCCTGCCTGAGCAGGGGGTTGGACTAGAAGACCTCTAAGGTCCCAGCTCCATTGTTCTGATTGTTTTGCACCTGTTCTCTCACTTCAGGGGGAGGAGGAAGTGCAGGAGACACCCTGTGAGATCCTATATCGAGCCATGCTGTACAACCTGCCCCAGTACATGGTGAGTTGTTATTTTATTTATTTATTTGTTTATTTTATTGCACGCGGCGTAGCATAAATGCAGCGTAGTGCATGGAATTCACAGACTCAACCTAGAAAATGTGCATCAAAACTGTGCATCAAATTTGCATCAAAACTGTTGTGAGCCGCCCTGAGTCCAGCTGGAGATAGGGCAGCATATAAATCTCAATAATAATAATAATAATAATAATAATAATAATAATAATAATAATAATAAAATATAAAACGCCAAATCAGCGAATTATTTTAAAAAGATACCGGGTGGGTAATGAATAAAAGTATGAATAAAATTAAGTTTTGGCATTTACTGGAGTGACTAAACCTCTGGCCGGATATCTGGATCCTTTAGCCATTGGACAGCACTGCCCACGAGGGCAGGGATCCAGTCCAATTTCTGAGGGGAAAATTCCTCACAATATGACGTAAAGTTTGTGGGGTGTTCCCACAATGACAGTTAGGATTATTATTATGTTTCCTTAACACAAGTAGTCCTCAAGTTACGACCCCAATTGAAACCAGAGTTTTCTTTGCGCTAAGCGAGACAGTTGTGAAGTGAGTTTTGACCCGTTTTACAACCTTTCTGGGTCACCGTTGTTAAGCGAACCACTGCGGTTGCTAAGTTACTAACGTGAAGTGAATCTGGCTTCCTCGTGGAGTATGTTTGTCGGAAGGTCGTGAAAGGGGATCACGTGACCCCGTCATAAATACGAGTCATTTGCCAAGCGGCTGTGTTTTGATCCCGTGGCCATGGGGATGCTATAACAGTCGTATGTGTGAAAAAGTGTGACCATTTCCATGGACACATAATCAAAATTCAGACACTTGGCAACTGACTCGTCTTTATGACAGTTGCATGGTCGCGGGGTCACGTGATTCCCTTTTACGACCTTCTGACAGGCAAAATCAATGGGGAAGCCGGATTCACTTAATGTCCACGTTCCTAACACCTGCAGTGATTCACTTAACAACGGTGGCAAGAACGGTCGTAAGATGGGGCCAAATTCACTTAACAAATGTCTCACTTAGCAACAGAAATTTTGGCCTTGACTGCCGTCGTAACCCGAGAACTACCTGTACCAATTAATCCTGGTTCCACAGACAGCGATGTACAAATCTCTTTGATTGGACTGAGCTCCCTTCTGTTCATTTGAATTAAATTGTAAATTGTAATTTTTTTGGTGTAGTTTTTTGGGGTCTCCAAACTTGGCCTCTTTAAGACTTGTAGACTTCAACTCCCAGAATTCCCTAGTCAGCCATACAGGAAGATGTGAGGACTTCAATTCCCAGAATTCCCCAGTCAGCCATATAGGAAGATGTGAGGACCTCAGCTTTCTGAATTCATCAGTCTGACTGAGGAATTCTGGGAGTTGAAGTCCACCAGTCTTAAAGCGACCAAGTTAGGCCGGCTGAGGAATTCTGGGAGATGAAGTCCACCACTCTTAAAGCTGCCAGTTAGGCCGGCTGAGGAATTCTGGGAGTTGAAGTCCACCAGTCTTAAAGCAGCCAAGTTAGGCTGGCTGAGGAATTCTGGGAGATGAAGTCCACCACTCTTAAAGCTGCCAGTTAGGCCGGCTGAGGAATTCTGGGAGTTGAAGTCCACCAGTCTTAAAGCAGCCAAGTTAGGCTGGCTGAGGAATTCTGGGAGTTGAAGTCCACCAGTCTTAAAGCGGCCAAGTTAGGCCGGCTGAGGAATTCTGGGAGATGAAGTCCACCAGTCTTAAAGCGGCCAGTTAGGCCGGCTGAGGAGTTCTGGGAGTTGAAGTCCACCAGTCTTAAAGCGGCCAAGTTAGTCCAGCTAAGGAATTCTGGGAGATGAAGTCCACCAGTCTTAAAAGCGGCTAAGTTTGGAGAGCCCTATTTTAAAGTCTATTTTTGGGTTGATAATCTCCTTCCCTGTTTCAGATAGCTCTGTTGAAGATCCTGCTAGCTGCGGCCCCAACTTCAAAAGCCAAGACCGACTCAATCAACATCCTGGCAGATGTGTTGCCGGAGGAAATGCCGTAAGTGGATGGCACCCCGGAAAAACTATGGAACTACTTCGATGTGGCGGGAGACCTGGGGAAGACATTATGCATCAGCATGAATCCTGGGAGTTGTAGTTCTGTTACATCCGCAGGAGGCCACACTTGGGATTTCTGAAAATCTTCATAAATAATCTAAATGAGGGGACACAGGCAGTCCTCGACTTACAACAGTTCATTTAGTGACCGTTCGAAGTGTCAACGGCATTGAAAAAAGTGACTTACGACCGTTTTTTACACTTACGGCCATTGCAGCATCCCCATGGTCATACTGACTAAAATTCAGACATTTTACAACTGACTCATATTTATGACGGTTGTGTCTCGGGGGTCACATGATCCCCTTATTGTAACCTTCTGACAAAGTCAATGGGGAAGCTGGATTCACTTAACAACCGTATTACTAACTTAAACAAACTGCAGTGGTTCGCTTAACAACTGAGAGAAGAGAGGTCGTAAAATGGGGTAAAATTCACTTAAGAAATGTCTCACTTAGCAACAGAAATGCTGGGCTCGGTTGTGGTCGTAACTGGAGGACGACCTGTAGAAGGGGAACTCATCAAATTTGCAGATGACACCAAGCTGGTGGGGGAATAGCAGACATTTTAGAAGATAGGCTGAAGATCCAGAAGGCATTTGACAGAGTTGAGAACTCGGCCCTATTCAACAAAATGCAATTCAGTGGTGAGAAAAGTAAAGGTTTTACACCTAGGCGAGAAAAACCAAATGCACAGGTACAACATAGGTGGTCCCTGGCTCAATAGTAGGAACTCTGAGAGGGATTTTGGAGTCCTAGTAGACAACCATTTTGATATGAGCCAGCCATGGGCGGCAGCGGCCAAAAAAGCCAACGCCATCCTAGGCTGCATCAACAGAGGGATAGAATCAGGATCACGTGAAGTGTTGATACCACTTTACAAGGCCTTGGAAAGGCCACACTTGGAATCCGGCATCCAGTTTTGGTCACCATGATGTAAAAAAGATGTTGAGACTCTAGAAAGAGTACAGAGAAGAGCAAAAAGAAGAAAAAAAGAGCAGGAGCCTGGATAGCTCTGCAGACTAAGCACTGTAATTTAACACCAGCTGCCTGCAATTACTGCAAGTTCGAATCTCACCAGGCTCAAGGTTGACTCAGCCTTCCATCCTTTCTAAGGTAGGTAAAATGAGGACCCGGATTGTGGGGGCAATAAGCTGACTTTTTATAAATATACAAAAGTATGAAGGCTATTGCTTAACGCATTGTAAGCCGCCCTGAGTCTCCGGAGAAGGGCAGCATATAAATCAAATTAAATTACAAAAAAAAAAGAAGATGATTAGGGGACTGGAGGCTAAAATATATGAAGAACGGTTGCAGGAACTGGGTATGTCTAGTGTGATGAAAAGAAGGACTAGGGGAGACATGATAGCAGTCTTCCAATATCTCAGGGGCTGCCCCAAAGAAGAGGGAGTCAAGCTCTTCTCCAAAGCACCAGAAGGCAGGATGAGAAACAACAGACGGAAACTAATCAAGGAGAGAAGCAACCTAGAAATAAAGGAGAGACTGCCTAACAGTGAGGACAATTAATCAGTGGAACTACTTGCCTCTTGAAATTGTGGGTGCTCCAATACTTGAGGTTTTCAAGAAGTGACTGGACAGTCATCTGTCCAGGATGGTATAGGAGTAGGGATGTCCAGCCTTGGCCATTTTAAATCTTGTGGACTTTTAACTCCCAGAATTCCATGCTGGCTGAGGAATCCTGGGAGTTGAAGTCCACAAGTCTTTCCAAAGTGGCCATGTTTGGAGACCCCTGATTTAAATCCTCATCTTTTTTTTTCTCCTGGGTTTCAGGGTGACCGTCCTCCAGAGCATGAAACTGGGGATCGATGTGAACCGGCACAAAGAAATCATCGTCAAGAGCATCTCTGCTTTATTGCTGCTCCTCCTGAAGCATTTTAAGCTGAACCATATTTATCAGGTGGGACTTTGCCGGTCTTTGGAGACAGGAAAGAGATTTCCTTCCGTTTTACGGTATTTTATTTGCATTGTGTATAGCAGGGGTCTCCAACCTTGGCTGCTTTACGATGGGTGGACTTCAACTCCCAGAATTCCTGGCTGAGGAATTCTGGGAGTTGAAGTCCACCAATGGCTGGCTGAGGAAGGCCCATCAATGGCTGGCTGAGGAATTCTGGGAGTTGAAGTCCACCAATGGCTGGCTGAGGAAGGCCCATCAGTGGCTGGCTGAGGAATTCTGGGAGTTGAAGTCCACCAATGGCTGGCTGAGGAATTCTGAGGAAGGCCACCAATGGCTGGCTGAGGGATTCTGGGAGTTGAAGTCTACCAATGGCTGGCTGAGGAATTCTGAGGAAGGCCCACCAATGGCTGGCTGAGGAATTCTGGGAGTTGAAGTCCACTAATGGCTGGCTGAGGAATTCTGGGAATTGAAATCTACCAATGGCTGGCTGAGGAATTCTGGGAGTTGAAGTCCACTAATGGCTGGCTGAGGAATTCTGGGAATTGAAATCTACCAATGGATGACTGAGGAATTCTGGGAGTTGAAGTCCATCAGTCGTAAAAGTGGCCAGGGTGGGAGATCCCTGGTGTATAGGTTTTATATATAGCGGTACCTCGGTACTTATTGATTAGTTCTGTGAGGCACAAAAAGTACCAAAAATTGACAAGTATCAAACATATTTTTCTCATAAAAAATACAGGGACACCTCAATTTACAATACTTCATTTAGTCATCTTCTTTTAAGACCCCATAATCCCTTATGGGGTGGAGACTGGGCAACTGAATGGAGCTGAGTATTTACTAGCCGGATGCCCTTCCTGTCACCAATGCTGAGTTTTGTTCAGCAGATATTCTCAGTGTGCCCAGAGAGAGAAATATCTGCCTCTACCTAGGATCAAACTCGCAGCCTCCCGATTGTGAGGTCACCGCACCACTCCACAACAGTTCCATTTAGTGACTATTCAAAATTACAGCGGCCCTGAAAAAAGGGGACTTATGACCATTTTTCACACGACCGTTGCAGCCTCCCTGTGGTCACGTGATCAAAAATCAGACGCTTGGCAACTGACTCATATTTATGACGGTTGCAGCATCCTGAGGTCATGTGATCCCCTTTTGTGACCTTCAGACAAGCACAGTCCATGGGGAAGCCCGATTCACTTAACAACTGTCACCCTAACAATTGCAGTCATTCACTTAATACATGTAGCAAGAAAGGTGGTAAAATTGAAGCCAATTCCTGGGCAGACCACAATCCATTAAAAATCAGTTGGAAAGGAGAAGTCAGGAGGAGAGGGAGATGGACCATGAACCAAAGGATAATGAAAGAGAAGAATTTTATTCAATACTCAAAAAAAAAAAGAATTAGGCCTGTTTTTAAAAGAAAACTGGAATGAAGAAACTCGAAATTTATGGGATACAACAAAAGCTTATATAAGAGGTTTATCGATAGCGTACACAATAAGGAAAAATAGAAATAAGAAGAATCAACTTGCAGAGCTCCAAGGAAAATTAGAAAAAGCAAAATCTAAATTACAGGAAGAACCCCTGTAAGTTGAGGACTATCTGTAATGTAAGTGAGTCACAAGGCAAGCGACACCGACAAGTTGTAGCTTCTGCATTGAGTACTGGGACAACAATTTTCATGAAAATGCACTAAATACCAAATTAGAGGAGTTTCAAAGCAGTGGAGTACCAAGGTACCACTGTAGCTTTATCCTTTTAAAATTGTAAGCTGCCCAGAGTTAGCTTTTTAAAATGGGCCGCTAATAAGATTACTAAATAAAATAAAATTAAAATTTCTTAAGCCCACCTCCCTGCTAGCATTGATGTTGTTCTCTAGTTGGGTAATGAAATGTCTGCAAGAAAATCACTAAGCTCAGAGAGCACCAAGGACTCTTCACGGTTCAACCCAGAGCTACAAAAAAGTTTCGTCTTAAAAGGAAAAACGAATAGGCTTATAATGTTTGACTGTTTAACATGCTGTAATTTTAAGATTAGAGAATTATGTTAAGTGAATTATGATGTTGTAAATGTTGAAGGTTGGCCCACAGAAATATTTGAGCCCAGATGACACCCTGTTTAAGGAAAGATGGAATGCTTGTATTTTGAAAAATAAAAAAAAACTTTAAAAAAAATTCTCGTCTTTGAAATTCCTTTGACTCTCCGTAACATTTCCCCTTTCCTTTTCCTCCAGTTTGAGTATGTCGCCCAGCATCTGGTCTTCGCCAACTGCATCCCGTTGATTCTGAAGTTCTTCAACCAGAATATCCTGTCCTACATCACCGCCAAAAACAGGTGCCGGCTGCAGTCGCCCCGGTCTCCCCCCCCCCCCAACCCACGAGGGCATTTTAAATCTTCAATTGAACAATTCTTTTATTTATTGTCGTCTTCTTCTTCTTCTCCTCCTCCTCTTCCTCCTCCTCTTCTCTTCCTCCTCCTCCTCCTTCTTCTCCTCCTCTTCCTCCTCCTCCTTCTCCTCTTCCTCCTTCTTCTCCTCCTCCTCCTCCTTCTCCTCTTCCTCTTCCTCCTCCTCCTCTTCCTCCTTCTCTTCCTCCTCTTCCTCTGTCTTCTCCTTCTCCGTCTTCTCCTTCTTCTTCTTCTCCTCCTCCTCCTTCTCCTCTTCCTCCTCCTCCTTTTCTCCTCCACCTTCTCCTCCTCCGTCCTCTCGTCCTCTTCCTCCTCCTCCTTCTTCTCCTCCTCTTCCGCCTTCTCTTCCTCCTCCTCCTTCTCCTCCTCCGTCTTCTCCTTCTTCTTCCCCTCCTCCTCTTCCTCCTTCTCTTCCTCCTCCTCCTCCTTCTTCTTCTCTTCCTCCTCCTCTTCTTTCTCCTCCTCCTTCTCCTCCTCCTCTTCTCTTTTTCTTCCCTTTGATTTCCCTGCAGTGTTTCTGCCTTGGATTATCCCGCCAGCACCATCCATGAGTTACCGGAACTCAATGCTGAAAGTCTCGTAAGTCACTGATTATTTATCACCTCCTGCGCATTGGTGGGGTTGGTTAATAGCAGCATAACAAAATAACAGAGTTGGGAGGGACCTCGGAGGTCTTCTAGTCCAACCCCTTGCTCAGGCTGTTGGTTGTGGAAATGCTGCAATTTGTCATTTTTTCCACCTTGGCCGAAGGAGACGGGAGACGACAGCCAGTTTTGCTGGAGGAATCTCTTCTCTTGCATCAACCTTCTGAGGATACTCAACAAGCTGACCAAGTGGAAACATTCGAGGACAATGGTAGGTCAGGAGATGTAGGCATTTATTTATTTATATGGGGGAGGAGGGGAAGAGGAAAAAGAAGAGGAGGGAGAGAAGAAGAAGGGGGAGACGGGAAGGAGGAGGAGGAAGAAGAAGAAGAAGAGGAGGAGGAGAAAAAGGAAGGCCAATGCCATCCTAGGCTGCATCAACAGAGGGATAGAATCAAGATCACGTGAAGTGTTAATACCACTTTATAAGGCCTTGGTAAGGCCACACTTGGAATCCTGCATCCAGTTTTGGTCGCCACGATGTAAAAAACACGTTGAGGCTCTAGAAAGGGTGTAGAGAAGAGCAACAAAGATGATTAGAAAATTGGAGGCTAAAACATATGAAGAACAGTTGCAGGAACTGGGTATGTCTAGTTTAATGAAAATAAGGATTAGGGGACACATGATAACAGTCTTCCAAAATCTCAGGAGCTGCCCCAAAGAAGAGGGAGTCAAGCTATTCTCCAAAGTGTCAGAGGGCAGAACAAGAAGCAACGAACGGAAACCAATCAAGGAGAGAAGCAACCTAGAACTAAGGAGAAATTTCCTGACAGGGAGAACAATTAACCAGTGGAACAACTTGCCTCCAGAAGTTGCGAATGCTCCAACACTGGAAATTTTTAAGAAGAAGTTGGATAACCCTTGGTCTGAAGTGGTGTAGGGTTTCCTGCCTAATTAGGGGGTTGGACTAGAAGACTTCCAGGGTCCCTTCCAACTCCGTCTATTCTATTCTATTCTATTCTATTCTATTCTATTCTATTCTATTCTATTCTATTCTAAGGAAGGAAGGAAGGAAGGAAGGAAGGACGGACCTAACAACTCTGGAGTCCTTGGTGCTCTCTAAGCTGGATGGTTTTCTGCAGACATTTCCTGACCTAGCTAGGTGACATCATCAGTGCTGGAAGGGAGTGAGTGGAGTTTGCATAATGGGAGGAGGACGACGACGACAATAATGACTGTGGGGGTCCTTTGTGCACTCTTGCAGACATTTCATGACCTAAGTAGGTAACATCCTCCACCACCTCCTCCTCCTCCTCCTTCCTTCCAAATCCCACTCCCTTGTACTACTGATAATGTTATCTAGTTGGGTCATGAAACCTCTGCAAGAAAACCACTAAACTCAGGGAGCACCAAGGATCCCACAGTCCTCCTCCTCCTCCTACCCCCCTTCTAGCATTGATGATGTTACCTAGTTGGGTCATGAAACGTCTACAAGAAAACAAGCCAGCTCAGAGAGCACCAAAGACCCCTCCTATCAACCCTGAGCTACAAATATTCTCTTTTAATTGAAACAAGCTTGATCGTATTGTTGTGGCTCCGTTACCTGAGCCTGTGTCATCGGCAGGAGAGGACTCCGAGAGTGAAGGAGAGGAGCTGGCAAGGCCTCCCTCTCCAGGACCCTCCTCTCTGGCAAGGCCTTCGGTGTCTGCCGAAGGGCAATAGATAGGGCTGGGGCCAAGCACGTCCACGCAGCCACAGATGGACAGTGATGAAGGTAATGAGTCTTGGCTGGATCCACGCCAGCGTCGCAGAGATAAGCGTGTGCAACAGAAGAAAAGGCGTGCCCGAGATTAGGCTGAGTCACTGGACCACACCCCACAGGGTATAAAAGGGAGCGTGGTGGCCAGTCAAACCTTGTGACGAACAAAGCTGAAAGCTTCCATGCCATTCTGCATTGCCGGACTTTTTGCTATAGACTTTGCTGGATTATCTCTGGACTTGATTGACTCTGTAATTATTGAGCTGTTTCCTTTGATGTATCAGAAGTGGGGAGAAATTATCTCTCCTCTTTGTAAATAATAAACTCTTGGCAGGCAGCCACTAGGTTGTTGCCAAGTTCCGTTATCATAAGGAAAAGGATTTTGCCGGGCTGGTTTGGTCTTTAACTCTTGAATGTCTGTTGGTGTGTGTGCGTGTGGTTGGAGACAGAACACGTATTTCTTCCCTTCTGGTATACTGGACAGATGCTTGTCGTCTTCAAGTCCGCTCCGATCCTGAAACGGTCTCTGAAGGTGAAACAAGCCATGATGCAGCTCTACGTCCTGAAGCTGCTGAAGATCCAAACCAAGTATCTCGGACGCCAGTGGAGGAAGAGTAACATGAAAACCATGTCGGCCATCTACCAGAAAGTCCGTCACCGCATGAATGACGACTGGGCGTACGGCAACGGTGAGTGTTACACAGGCCCCCCCACCCCACCCCACCCGGGACCCCTCAAAGGGTAAATCTGGACGGTAGCTCAACTCCGGTTAACTCCAGCATACGAAGAAATGGTTGCAGGAATTGGGTAGGCCTAGTTTAATGAACTAGGGACGCGGCGGCTGAGTGGCTAAGACAGTGAGCTTGTCGATCGAAAGGTCGGCAGTTCAGCGGTTCGAATCCCTAGTGCCGCGTAACGGGGTGAGCTCCCGTTCCTTGTCCCAGCTTCTGCCAACCTAGCAGTTCGAAAGCAAGTAAAAAAATTGCAAGTAGAAAAAATAGGGACCACCTTTGGTGGGAAGGGAACAGCGTTCCTTGTGCCTTTGGCATTGAGTCAGGCCGGCCACATGACCACGGAGACGTCTTCGGACAGCGCTGGCTCTTCGGCTTTGAAACGGAGGTGAGCACCGCCCCCTAGAGTCGGGAACGACTAGCACATATGTGCGAGGGGAACTTTTACCTTTAGTTTAATGAAAAGAAGTTCTAGGGGAGACATGATAGCAGTGTTTCAATATCTCAGGGGCTGCCACAAAGAAGATTTGGGGGTCAAGCTATTCTTCAAAGCACCAGAAGGCAGGATGAGAAGCAGTGGATGGAAACTAGTCAAGGATAGAAGCAACTTAGAACTAAGGAGAAATTTCCTGAGAATGGAAACAATTAGCCAGTGGAACTCCTTGCCTCCAGAAGTTGTGGATGCTCCAACACTGGAGGTTTTTAAGAAGAGATTGGACAACCATTTATTTGGAATGGTACTATAAGGTCTCCTTGTGGTCATAAGTCGAGGACTACCTGTAGTAATCTGAAATTTGGAACTACGTTCTAAGTTCTTGGTTCGGAGAGTCTCTAGGTGAAAACAAGGAAAACTAGAACTCGCCATCTCCTGGGGTTTGGCCCAAAGTCACCCAGCTGGCTTTAAAACCTAAGGGAGAACTAGAACTCACCGACTCCTGATGGTTGGCCCCAAGTCACCCAGCCAGCGTTATTTATTTATTTATTTATTTATTTTATTGAATTTGTATACTGCCCTACTCCCGAAGGACTCAGGGCGGTGAACAGCCATGGAATAAAACATATAAATACAAAATTTAAAATAGATTAAAACGAATTAAATAATTTGGCTGAAATTAATTTAGCATTAATGCCTAAGGTAGAACTAGAACTCACCGACTCCTGGTGATTGGCCCAAAGTAACCCAGTCGGCTTTAATGCCTGAGGCAAAACTAGAACTCACCATCTCCTGGCGATTAGCTAAAGTCATCCAGCCGGCTAATGCCTAAGGGAGAACTAGAACTCACCGGCTCCTGGTGATTGGCCCAAAATCACCCAGCCAGCTTCTGTGCCAGAGGTGAGACTAAAACTCACTGTCTTCTAGTGATTGGCCCAAAGTCACCAGCCTGCTGTCATGCCCAAGGCTGTACTAGAATTCACCGTCTCCTGCTTTTTAGCCTGGCACCTTAACTGCGAAGCCAAACCTGCTATCCTTCAACTCCTGTGACGCCCAGGTTTTCAGGCCCAGTGGTCACTTTTTAGTCCACAAAATCCTGCCTCACTTTCCCCCTGTTTGTTTTCGGCACCTAGATATCGATGCTCGTCCTTGGGACTTCCAAGCCGAAGAATGCAGTTTACGAGCCCACATCGAGTCCTTTAATAGCCGAAGGTATGACAAGATCCAGGACGCTGAATTTTCTCCGGTGGACAACTGCCTCCAGAGCGTGCTGGGACAACAATTAGAACTCCCTGAAGATTTCCGCTACTCGTACGAACTCTGGCTGGAGAGAGAAGTATTTTCCCAGCCCATTCACTGGGAAGAACTGCTGTGCTACCAGTGATGGGGAAACGGGATTCGAACTCGGTGCTTCAGCCAACAAGTGCTGCGGGGGGGCGGGGGGGGGAGAGGAGGGGTTTTCTTCGGTCTGTGGATGTCTTTCCACAGGGAATTAACAGCTAGAAGTTGTAAAAAACAATTCCTCCTTTTCCCTCAACGTTACGGGCCTGTAAGCAAAGAGAAATTTATTATTATTATTCCCGTCGTTTTCCCTGATCCAGGTTACACGATACGTATATATTTAAAGTTCTTATAATGGTGGCTTTGAATGAAGGGGATTCTGTACATCAGCAGTGTGCAACCTTGGCCACCTTAAGATCTGTGGACTTCAATTCCCAGAATTCCCAAGCCAGCTGGAGAGTTCTGGGAGGTGGATTTTGGGAGTTGAAGTCCACAAGTCTTAAAGATTGGACACCCCTGCTTGTACATCATATATCTCCAAGATTTTGGTTGCTATTATAAACATTTTCTATGAGTAAGATACCTGGGCAAACATATACCTGTAAGCCAGATGACATTCTTTTACTACAGACAATCTATCACTGATTCCATCAAACATTTCAGCAAAGTATCCTCTAATTGTATTTCATAACCACCTATGAGGATAATCTCCAACTAGAAAACAGTATTCATAGAATAATTTTTCAGGATATAAGGATGAATTAGGGGCATTTGCGTGTCTCCGATACGTAAAAATATTTTGGAGATATGCAAATTATATACCAAAAATATGTAAAAGCACCGTCCAATTTTCTTCCATCTTTTACTCATGGTTCCCCGTGCATATATTCCAAGAATTTTTTCCCCAGGCATTGCAACGCTGCATTAAACAGATGTTTGCAGAAGGTTTGATGCATTTTCGAATCAAAAATGCATCAAATGTTCAGGAACTGCTCTTAGCCTGTTTTGGAAATGAAAAAGCACATGATTTTAGAAATTGTAGCGGCATGCAAAAAAATATTTACACCGCACAATAATTGTGTTGATAGTGGCTTATCCGGAATGCATTCAGATCCCTCCATACAGATGTTCTCTCTTTTATTTCTGCGAAGTGACAATGTTTGAAGCATGCCAGCCCTGTTGCTTGCATGTTCACGCTTCAAGGATATTTTGCACGTCCCCAAACCTGCTCTCCCGGCAGAGATAACACAGGTTCCCCCATGAACTGCTTCATGCTTTGTGTGTGTGTTTTTATGCCACGAACACGGGTAGCAAGAAGGAGCAAAAAGGTATTGCGCTAAGCAAAGCTTGGTTTATGAGCACAAGACAAGAGTTAAACACGGTTGTATTCCGACATGCTTGAATGTATGGCTATGTGTGGTTCTGATGTGCGTGAGACACTTTTATCGGCAGCCTTAGTAACATGGCACCGATTACTCTCTACAATACAAATAAGAGGATTTTAATTTTTTTTTCATTTTGGCCCAGCAGAAAGGGCATTTTGTCCAAAAGCTGGACGTATTTTCCAGGCTGCATTTTCAAAAAAAGACCATCGTATATATGCAACATCCTATCTAAAGAAGGAAGCAGATGCAGTGAGGAATATATTTAGCAACCCGGTAAATACATGGCCTTAAAATTTCACCAAAATGACTTGAAAGCTAGATGTGCACCTTATCCGTTCTGGGAAAGTGTCTGCATAAAGACAAAGACAAAAAAAGAAAATTACGCAATCATATTTTGGAGCAGATGTTTAAGGAGCTGCCCCTTACCTTCTTTGGAAATGAAAAATACATGATTTTAAAAATCGTAGCGGCATGTGAAAATATTTGCTCTGTGGCACCGCACAATAATTGTGTTGATAGTGGCTTATCAGGAACGCGTTCAAATCCTTCAGTTCTCTTTTTATTCCTGCGGAATGAAAATGTTGATTTCCTAATGCATTCACAAATTATTTTTTAAGGAAGCGTGTGTATTATCCTAAGCACGAGGTGTAAGGAAGAATAAAAATCTAATTCTTAAAACAGTTTTCTTCTTTAGATTATTGAATGATATTTCAGTGCTTGTTACGCACACCCAGAGAACCAGTATTTTCACCGTAACAATGGGGAGAGCATTTTAAACTACAGGAAAAGCTTTCTGGACAAGTTTGAAAGGTTGATTTAATGTACTGTGAAATTAAATGGATCTAAAACAGGGATGTATTTTGTAACTAATATTGTAAAGCATTAACCTCAAGAGTAGCTACTACTGTAGTACAAGTGCATTTTTAGTAAAAATAAATGAAGACATCCATTTTTCCTTCCTTCCTTCTTTCCTTCCTTCCTTCCTTCCTTCCTTCCTTCCTAACCTGAAATTCTTCTTTTCCCCTTCTGCCTTAACATAGGTTTTTCTAAAAAGCTATAAAATTAATGTGCCAGATGGCACCTGTCTCTGCATAAGGCAGCTAAACCATATTGAAATTCAGATTATCAGATCAGCCAAACCTTCTTCCTTGCCCAGCCTCTGTAAATGTGGTTTTTAATGAAATAAAGACAACCTTATCTTTAAAAAGCCATTACCCTCTGGGACAATTACTATATTTAAGAGATAGGATCATGTGCAAAACAAGCCACCTCTGTGGCAGCATTTTTTTAAAAATTGTTTTAAAAAAATTACTGCTGAGAAGTGTTAGGGGATTTGTAATTTTTTTTCTGGAAGAAAAGGCTAAGAAAATTTAGCTTCCATCTTTATGCATGCGATAGGTCCAGTTCTGATGATCCCATGATAAGCCAGCATGCGAGTTTCTGGAATATCACACAGAAAGGAAGGAAACTGATAAAAGAGAATACAGGTAATTCTCATTTAGGGACTGTTTGAAGTTACAATATCCCTGAAAAAAAGTGACTTATGACCATTTTTCGCACTTATGACTGTTGCAGCCTCCCCATGGTCACGTGGCCAAAATTCAGACCCTTGGCAACTGACTCATATTTATGACGGTTGCGGTGTCCCTAGGTCACGGGATCCCCTTTTGCGATTTTCTGACAAGCAAGGTCAATGGGGGAAGCCAGATTCACTTAATAACCGTGTAACTAGCTTAACAACTGCAGTCACTTGAGACTTTTCAAGGAAAGATTGCACTGCCATTTGTCAGAAATTGGTGGGGGGGTTGGACTAGATGACCTACAAGGCCCCTTCCAACTCTGTTAATCATTCACTTCACAACTGTGGCAAGAAAAGTCATAAAATGGGGTACACGATTCACTTCACAACAGGGTGGATTTGATTTAAATCGAGTCGATTTAAATCACGATTTAAATCACTAGTAAAAAGGCTTGATTTCAATCAACTCGATTTAAATCATAATTTTTAAAGAGCAACCGTCATCTCTGCTACTCCTTTGACCCACTGTGGACTCACTGATAGTCCCAGTGTTGCAGAATATACAGCCTCCTGCTACATAACTAAGCTCCATTTCATGCTGAATAAACTAAATTATTTATGTATCTTAAATAGAAAACTATCTTGCGATAGATTTTTACCCCAAAAGTTTTTTATTAAAATAAATTTAATAAAAATCAAAAAAATCTGATTTAAATAAAAAAATCCAATTTAAATCAAAAAAATCCGATTTAAATAAAAAAAATCCGATTTTTTTTTATTTTTTAAAAAAAATCATTGATTTTTATCCACCCTGCTTCACAACTGACTTCACTTAGCAGTAGAAATTTTGGGCTCAATTGTGGTGGTGAATTGTTTTTGTAACTCAGGGTTGAACTGTGGGATCCTGGATGCTCTCTGAGCTTGGTGCTTTTCTTGCAAGCGTTTCATTACCAAACTAGATTACATCATCAGTGTTAGAGGGAAGTAGGGTTTGCTCTGTTTATATACACCAGAAGTCTTCAAATTTGGCAGCTTTAAGATTTATGGACTTCAACTCCCAGAATTCTCCAGCCAGCCAAATTTGGGGACCCCTGATATTCACCTATGTGTGTGTGGATATATACACAATATTTGCCCTGTCAGTGTTGGTAGGTATGTTCTGGAAGGTTGTATATAAAGTTGGATATAAACAGAAAGCAACGCCCCCCTCCCTTCTATGGTGGTCAGGGAATTCTGGGAGTTGAAGTCCACAAATCTTCACCTGGCCAGGCTTGGGCCCACCTGGTTTAAAAAAAAAAAAAAAGGACCCTTCCAACAATTATTTTGACTGCGCAGGCGCAAGGCTTCATCTTTTTTCCCCCCCTCCTCGGCTCGTTGCCTAGCCACTGAGAGTCGGCCCCGCCCCCTTCCCCATGGCAACCGGAGCAGCGGCGCGACAAACAGAAGCCTCCGAAGCCCGCCCCCTCGCCAGAAGCCCCGCCCACTGAGGGCGGTCGTTGCGGCGGTTGCGGGGTGGGGGAGACGCGTGTCCCGCGCAGCACGTGGGGACGGACGGGGGGTCCGCGGGCTCGCGGTGGCGGCGTCGAGCAGGTTGGGGGGGGGTCAGGGGACGAAGCGGGACAGGGCGAGTGGGGAGGCCGGTCGCCCGAGCTCTTCCTCCGCAGCTGCTTTCACCAAACAGGCTCAGCCGGGCGGTTGGTCCTCCGGGGAAGACCCGGGAGCTGGGCTTAGTGGGTTGTCTGAATGCAGGTGGAGGCTTTTTTCCTTCCCTCCCCCTCTTTTTTCCTTCCTTCCCTCCTTATTTCCTTCCTTCCTTTCGTCTTTTCCTTCCTTTCCATGTTTCCTTCCTTCCTTTCCAATTTTTCCTTTCTTTCCTCCCCCTTTTCCTTCCTTTCGTTTCATTCCTTTCCTCCTTTCCAATTTTTTCTTCCTTCCGTCCCTCTTTTCCTTCCCTCCTTTCCAATTTTTCCTTTCTTTCCTCCCCCTTTTCCTTCCTTTCCTTGTTTCCTTCCTTCCCTCCTTTCCAATTTTTTCTTCCTTCCTTCCCTCTTTTCCTTCCCTCCTTTCCAATTTTTCCTTTCTTTCCTCCCCCTTTTCCTTCCTTTCCTTGTTTCCTTCCTTCCCTCCTTTCCAATTTTTTCTTCCTTCCTTCCCTCTTTTCCTTCCCTCCTTTCCAATTTTTCCTTTCTTTCCTCCCCCTTTTCCTTCCTTTCCTTGTTTCCTTCCTTCCCTCCTTTCCAATTTTTTCTTCCTTCCCTCTTTTCCTTCCCTCCTTTCCAATTTTTCCTTTCTTTCCTCCCCCTTTTCCTTCCTTTCCTTGTTTCCTTCCTTCCCTTTTTTCCAATTTTTTCTTTCTTCCTTCCCTCTTTTCCTTCCCTCCCTTTTCCTTCCTTTCGTTTCCTTCCTTTCCTCCTTTCCAATTTTTTCTTCCTTCCCTCCCTCTTTTCCTTCCTTTCCTTGTTTCCTTCCTTCCCTCTTTTCCAATTTTTTTCTTTCTTCCTTCCCTTTTTTCTTCCTTACATCTTTTCCTTCCCTCCTTTCCAATTTTTCCTTCCTTCCTTCCCACTTTTCCTTCCTTCCCTCCTTTCCAATTTTTCCTTTCTTCCCTCCCTTTTCCTTCCTTTCGTTTCCTTCCTTTCCTCCTCCAATTTTTCCTTCCTTCTGTCCCTCTTTTCCTTCCTTTCCTCGTTTCCTTCCTTCCCTCCTTTTGTTTCCTTCCTTCCCTTTCCAATTTTTCCTTCCTTCCCTTCCTCCCTTTTCCTTCCTTCCTTTCCTCTTGATTCCTTCCTTCTCATTTCCTTCCTTTTGTCTTTTCCTTCCCTTTCCAATTTTTCCTTCCTTCCCTCTTTTCCTTCCTTCACTCATTCATGTTTGTGTATCTATATTTTTCTTGACTGTACACCACCTTGAGTCCTACGGGAGAAAGGCGGTATAGAAAATAAATAAATAAATAAATAAATAAATATCCTTCCTTTCAGCTTTTCCTTCCCTCCCTCCCTTTTTTTTCCTTCCTTCCTTCCCTCCCTCCCTCTTTGGTTTCCTTCCTTCCCTCTTTCCCTATTTCCTTCCCTCTTTTCCTTCCTTCCCTCTCTCTTTCATTGCATTCATTCCCTCTCTCCTCCTCTTCCTCTGCCTTTTAACTACTCCGTCTTCCTATTTTCCACAACCCTTTGAGGTAGGTTCGGCTGAGAAATTTGACTTTCATGCCTAAGGCAGGACTTGAATTCACCCTCTCCCAGTTTCTGCCTTAAGCAGTAAGTCAAACTGGGTCGCCTTTTGAAATGTTTAAGAAGAAAATAATAAAGCAGAAACAAGTCAGTAAAATGCAACTGAGGGACAAAACTCCTGCGCCAATTTAACAATAATTACGGGGATTTATAAACTGCCACCCTGCACAGAATCCTCACCTCTTCCGGGATCCTTTCGGATTACTAAAAATAGCATTTTAGACTTATATACCGCTTCATAGTGCTCTACAACCCCTCTCTAAGTGGTTGAGCAGAGTCTATTTCCATTCAGGTAGTCCTCAACTTATAACGTTTCTTTTAGCGATCGTTCAGAGTTACAAGGCGCTGGAAAAAAGGGATTTAATGACTGTTTTCATTTTATATTATTTAGCCTTTGAAATGATGGTTTGCAGGTTAACCTGCTCATGCTGGCCTTTGAACACGATAAAGATTTGATTGATTGCCCGTTATTATGTGGAAAGGAATTGATTTTGTCCACCTGCAGTTCTCTGCAAGATGTATTGCAGGGATTTAATATTTTAATTTTTTTACAATGTAAAGGCCTTAACCTGCGTTCTTTTTTGTTTGTTTGTTTGTTTGTTTTCCCTTAACACTGCAGATAAACTGAGTTTGGAATCCGATCCAGGGACCTGGCTTCGAAAGGGAACATGATGCTCATCAGCTCACCTGCATAAAAGGATGATACCATGGTAACGTATACCTTCCCCTGTGTTTCACCTGGGCAACAGGTAGATTAAATTTGCCCTTTCTGGCTGCAGAGGGAGGGGGGGAACCCGGTATGCAGGTAGTCCTCACCTTACGATCACAGTTGAGCCCAAAACATTTCCGTTCCTAAGTGAGATGGCCGTTAAGTGAGGTTTGCCCCGTTTTGTGACCTTTCTTGCCACGGTTGTTAAGCGAATGCCCCTCGCAGATATGCTGGGCAACATCACTCCAAGCTAATCTGATTTTTGGACATGAGGATGGGAGAGGCCATTTCAGGCCATGAAATAATCCCCAGATGCACAAGTGGCTGTTTATGTATCTTGATTTATTTCGTTGTGATCTGGCCTTTATTACTTCAGAAGTAACTTGAGTCAGCAAGTACACATAATACTCCTTCCTATTTAACCCACAACAACCCTGTGAGGTGGGTTGGGTTGAGAGCGACTGCCTAAAGTGGGACTAGAACTCAGTGTCTCCTGGTGATTGGCCCAAAGCCATCCAGCCCAAGTAGAACTACAACTCACCATCTTCAACCAACCAACCAACCAACCAACCAGCTTTCAGGTGTAAGGCGGGATTAGAATTTGCTGTCTCCTGGTGATTGGCCCAAAGTCACTCAGTTGTCTTTGATGCCTACAGTAGGGTGGGGCTAGAATTCACCAACATGTGTGATTGGCCCAAAGTCCCCCCATTGGCTTTCTTGCCTCTGAGGCAGAACTAGAACTCCCTGTCTCCTGGCGATTGGCTTAAGTCACCCAGCCGGCTTTCATGCCTAAGGTGGGACTAGAACTCCCTGTCTCCTGGCGATTGGCTTAAGTCACCCAGCCAGCTTTCACGCCTAAGGTGGGACTAGAACTCCCTGTCTCCTGGCGATTGGCTTAAGTCAGCCAGCCGGCTTTCATGCCTAAGGTGGGACTAGAACTCCCTGTCTCCTGGCGATTGGCTTAAGTCACCCAGCCGGCTTTCATGCCTAAGGTAGGACTAGAACTCCCTGTCTCCTGGCGATTGGCTTAAGTCACCCAGCCAGCTTTCACGCCTAAGGTGGGACTAGAACTCCATGTCTCCTGGCGATTGGCTTAAGTCACCCAGCCGGCTTTCATGCCTAAGGTAGGACTAGAATTCCCTGTCTCCTGGCATTGGCTTAAGTCACCCAGCCGGCTTTCATGCCTAAGGTGGGACTAGAACTCCCTGTCTCCTGGCGATTGGCTTAAGTCACCCAGCCAGCTTTCATGCCTAAAGTGGGACTAGAACTCCATGTCTCCTGGCGATTGTCTTAAATCACCCAGCCGGCTTTCACGCCTAAGGTGGGACTAGAACTCCCTGTCTCCTGGTGATTGGCCCAAAGTCACCCAGCTGGTTTTCATGGCTACGGCAGGTCTAGAACTCACCAACTCCTGGTTTCTAAGCCAACGCCTTGACCACCTCATCAAACTGGCTCTCAGTTATCAGGCCCCTGGGGAAACGCACCCTTGGAGTGCCCTCCCTACAAGGTGGGGGTTTTGTTGTGTTTTTTTCCGCTTTCCCCACCCCACAGGGAGGCAAGAGCAAAGGGAAGGGCTCCGGGAAAGGCAAAGGCAAGGGTGGCAAGAAATCCAAGAAGGCCACCGTGGAGGTGGATATTCTGAGCCCAGCGGCCATGCTCAACCTCTACTACATCGCCCACAATGCCGCCGCCTGCCTGGAGTTCCGTGGCTTCCAGTGGCCGGGCTCTCTGAAGAAGAAAGGCAAGAAGAAGAAGTAGGCAAGATGGAAGAGCCCCACTGGGGGCCGCTCAGTGGAGGTTCCGTCGGGGGCAGGAGGACCTTCAGCGAATCGGCTTGGGTTTGCCGTGGCGCTTGCCCTTCTGACAAAGTAAACCTTGCTTTGACCTACCGGCGTGGTGTTTACCGCAGAATACCTTCCCCACAGCCCCCACTACCGCTGGATCCCGTGCACCAGCGGCAGCCTCCGCGCCAAGTGCCGGCATCCCAAGACGTCGCGCGACGGCCTCCTGCAGACGACATTCTGCATCTTGGGAGGCCTCGAGCACCCAAGACACCTTGCCTGCACGTTGTCATAACTTGGCAGTTGTGACTCGGTGCACGCACCACGGGCCGCCTTCCAACAACAGGCCAGGTGGGGTTATGCACTGGTTGCCCTTGGGAGCTGCAGGGCTGATGGGGCGCCATTCTTTCAACCGAGGTTTCCTAGGAAGCCAGGATTACACGTGGAGGCTTGTCGGCAGGTTTTCATTGAGCATCCAGGTTCCCGAGGAGTCCCCGGCCACCCTCTCTTCTCAGGTAGCCAAAAGGAAGGTGTGTGCTCCGTTGTAACCCCAAACCAGACCAAATTTCCAGAGAATGTTCCTGAATCCTCTGCGGAATTGTCAAAAGAGGATTCTGCAGCAGAGATCTCTGTCCTTTGGAACTGGTCCTGGCTAGATCTTGGCTTGAGTGGAAGTCACATTCCCCCCCCCCCCTCCCCACCACTTGGTAGGCTGTTGCTCGGCAGCCACGCTAAAGGTCTGGCCTTCATTTATTACTGTGACAGAATAAAGAAATAATGTTGTGTACGCAACTCCCATCAGCGGAAGCACCCACTGCACCCCCGTCTAGCTCCAAATAGGGTCCCCCTTGCCCAAAGATGAGATTTGAAAGATACATGGGAAAACTTCATTTTGCCTTGCAAAACCAGGATGGGAGGTAGGTAGGTTGGTTCAGGATGCTGCTTTGATTGTCATTTGGAGACCTAAAATGTGACATCCCATCTGCAGACTAACCTTTGATAACTGATTTTGGGCAAAGTGTGGCTAGATGTGTTTTTGCGCTTCAGGGGCGTAATGTGGGGAATTGTCCAGTCCAGGTTTAAAGATCCTTCTTAGTCCTTGCAAAGGCCCCTCAAAGCTTGCCAAAGTGGGGCCTCGCCACTCTTGCAAAGTCCAGTTGATGCGTAAAGCATCATTCTCCATATCGATTGGTGATCAAAGACAACAAGAGCCTTGGCCAATTCAGAGACAGGCCCCTGGGGAACCACAAAGGGTGTAGGATGTCACAATATCAGCGTGACTGCCAAGGCATCCAAGGGCGATGGTTGCTGTGCCCAATTTAACACTTTTAAGGCCCCTGCCTTGCTCACACTCCTCCATTTTTGGCATGGTGCATCGCCTGCATATTTGGCCATTCGATTTACGCATCGGGAGGCCTGTACTTCTTCCCTGGATCTGTTTTAAACCCGTGTTGTATTACTTGTAGAGCAGTCCTTCTGCGCACAACACAGTGAGATGGGTCAAGCCAACATCTGGTTTGTGCCCATGTTATCACTACTGCGCCTCCTTCCCTGCTTATTTCTGTTTTTTTTTTGTCAAAAGCCAAACAGGCTATTTTGTTGTGTTGTGGGTTATCCACAGGTTTTTACAAAAAAAGTTTTTGAAGAAAATGTCTTTTTCGTATTAACGTTCAGGGACTCTGTATCGTAATAGCTTCCAGTAAAAAGATAAATATCAGGATACAGAATTCCCAAAGGTTAAGATGAAAAACCACTAGACATTTGTCTGTTTGATCAGTGCCAGTTTTTGCTAGCATTTTGGAGCAAGTGAGGCTGGAGGGGGGGAAAAGTTTTAAGAAGATGGCCCACAAAAGACCCTGGAGAAGAAAGTGGAAGCTAGCAGATTGGGACAAAAAAAAAAAGATGGCTTGGAGATGGATAGGCAAGATTAGCCCAGTGGTCTAACAAGGTCAAGTTAATATCCTAAAACAGGGGTCTCCAACCTTGGCAACTTTAAGACTTGTGGACTTCATCTCCCAGAATTCTTCAGCCAGCTTTGCTGAGGGAAGTTGAAGTCCACAAGTCTTAAAGTTGCCATGGTTGGAGACTCCCGTCCTAAAGTGTTGACTATCTCTGCAAACTTCCCCAGGGAGACTGAACTTAGAGCTGAGTGGCATCATTACAACCACCTTGGCTACTCTAGCCGTTTCTTCTTTTTTATTCCAAGGTCAGCAGGTAAAATGGAAAACAGACAAGCTTTCCCACGCTCTGAAGAAACTTTATTTGGCAGGGCTTTCTTTGCAGATGTTATCAGGGTAGCCACAAGTAACAGAACCCCTTCCCCAATTCACTGTTTTGGATTAAGAGATACAAGAGGCTTCTGGTGTTGACATGTTTGTTGCCTTCTTGTTGCTTCGAGGTGCTCCCTGCCTGCTCTGAACCCCAGAACCAAACTTCTGGGGTTTCTCTTGAGTAGACAAAAAATAGTTGGTTTTTATTGTTAAAGGCCGCAAGTTGCAGGTTGTTTACTCTGCGGTGGCCCCAGTGCAGAGTTTTTGCTTTGAAATTTCTCCTATAAGGGTGTGGTGCTATTCCCAAACTGGGAACAGGCTAACTTTTAAGAAGTATAAAATGCAAAAGTTGATAGCAAAATATTTAAGGTATTATTGTTAACTTAAATTTCCTCACTGTATTTTTTTTACATGTAAAAAGTGTTTGGAGGTAATAAAACTTCAGCCAGTGTTGATTTGTTAATACAGGAGTTTGAATACTTTTCAAGGCTTTTGGGGCAGACCACTGCAGCGTCTTGCATGTCCAGCTAATGGAGGCAAGGGTGGACTGGCAGCAGAAGTCCTTTCTGGTCAAGGTTTGCCCTAGCACTAATGTATCCTAGTAACCATAAACCTGGGCACTGATTAATACACAAGAGAAGCATAGTAACACAACATTGAAGTGTATTGTAACTTTTTATTACATCGTTTGATGCTTCAAGATAGAAAGCCAACTATTAGCAGCTGTATTTCTGACAACCCGATTGGCTTAATTTTAAAGAAAAAAGGAATCTCTTTGCCAAGACCTGTTTTTAAGCACAGCCTGTTAGAAAGTGATATTGGCTTATTTTAGTAAGCAAGAAAAAATTGCATACATACATACAGGCAGTCCTCGTTTATAACTGCAATTGAGCCCAAACTTTTTTTTGCTAAGTGAGACGATGAAGCAAGTTTTGCCCCGTTTTACCACCTTTCTTGCCACAGTTGTTAAGTGAATCACTGCACTTTTTAAATTAATAACATGGTTAAGTGAATCTGGCTTCCCCGTTGATTTTGCTTGTCAGAAGATTGCAAAAGGGCATCACACCGACTCTGGGACACTGTGACCGTCATAAATATGAATCAGTTGCCAAGCGTCTGAATTTTGATCACACAAGCATGGGGATACTGCAATGGTCATTAAGTGTGAAAAAGTCATTTTTTTTCAGTGCTGTTGTAACTTCGGCCGCTAAACAAACTGTTGCAAGTCGAGGACTGCCTGTACTTTGAGGAAGCCACTAATAATGGTCCCCTTCCCCCAGCCAATTATTAGCTTGGCTCGGCTGCTGCCAAGATAGACCAACAGACAGGTGTTTTGGTTCGGCTGCTTAATCTGCTGTTCAGGCATCTCTAGAAATTAGGATTGCTGAGGTTTGCTGGCCATGCTGCCTGCCTCAACATTTCTGTAAAGCAAGCTGTGACACGCATAGCGATTCCCAAGTTCTGTTTTCACAAATTCCAATTGGGATTTTGGTTGGGGATGGTGGGAACCACAGGCCTTCAGAGAGCAGCCATTCCAGGAAGATCATTTTTCAGGGTGCAAATACTCGGTCAGATTTACTGAAATGTTTAGCATGAAACTTCACCTGTTTTGGTGAGATGAAAAGCCTCAGTGGCAAAATAAAAGCATCTTTCCCATGACCCAAACCAGGTAATTTCAAAGACCATTAAAATGGTTTAAGTAGTTGAGAGTCTACAGAAGATGGTCAAGAGCTTTGGGTAGGCTTGTTTATTTATTCATTATTATTGTGTTTATTAAATATATTTGCTGCCTCATCTCACTGTGGGGTTACTCTAAGGTGGTTTATCATAAAAATGAAGAAAGATGGAAAAACATGTGAAGAGAAGTAAAATAATAGAATAATAAACAATGACAAAAGAACACAATAAGAATAAATGCATCAATAGGTATTTATTAATACATCAAATGGTCCTCTACAAAGACCAGCAACTGAGGAAGTTTTGAGCTGCTGCACTGGCTGATTCTGGGCACCGACGGAACTCCAGGTGGGTCGGGACTGCTGCATTCACACAACATGCCAATCTGGGTTGGCTTTGCTGGATGAGCACCTTGTGTGAACTCAGCAGCTTCCACATAGGCGCAGTCCTCGACTTGCAGCCACAATTGAGCCCAGAATATATGTTGCTAAGGAAGTCTTGCCCACATTTCACTGCAGTTGTTAAATTAATCAGCCGGTTGTTAAGTAAATCTGGTTTCCCCATTGACACTGCTTGTCGGAAGGTCATAAAAGATGACGCCGGGGCACCGCAACCGTCATAAATGCCAACCAGTCAAGCATCCAATTGTAAATCACAGGGATGCTGCAACGGTCGTAAATGTGAAAAACGGTCGCAAGTCACTTTTTTCAGGCACCGTTGTAACTTTCGGTCACTAAGCAAACTGCTGTAAGTCGAGGACTACCTATATTGCATAAGACACTCGTCTGGGTCTGCAGGGGGCAACACTAAACCTTCCTTCCCTAAGAACTTATGCATGCTCCAGGATGGCTCAGGATGATGGGTCTTGTCATCCTAGGCGCCTGGAGGGGTGGCTCTTTCCTCTGCCCCCTCCCAACGTCAAGGCCAGAGCTGACCTCCCGCATATGGCGGCCCGGGAAGGAACGGCGCTTCCCGCCCCAAGACCTCCCCAACATGGCGGCGCTTCCGGCAGCCGACCTTCCCAAGATGGCTGCCGCCACCACAGGAAAGCGCAGACTGCTATTGACCCTCCCAAGATGGCCGCCACAGGAAGCCCGCCTCCAACCTCCCCAAGATGGCCGCCCACCATTGCTTGCCTTACGAGGGCGCTCCGCGGATCCCTCCCCCCGCAAAAAAAAAGAAAAAAAAAAACACCTCCTCCGCTTCTCCTCCTCTCAATCACCCCGCGGCCTCCACCTCCGCCTCCCTCACCGGGCTCCGACCGGTCGAGCGCGGCGCCTTCCCTCCCTCCCTCCTTCTATCCCCTTCATGACCTTCCCATCATGGCGGCGCTGGGCCTCCGCTCACGCCCTGCGTTCCCCCCCACTCCCCCTCCCCTCTCCCTTCCCCTCCCCTCTGGCCTGCTGCCGCTCCCGCCACCGCAGGACTCCTTTCCCCGCCCGCGGTTAGGCCCGAGCCTCGCCTCGAGTAGCGCTGGGGGTGTTTGATACGTGTGTGTGTGTTTTTTTTTTTTCTCCTCAGCGACGCGACGAGGCAGGCCCGGCTTCGCGCGCGCGGCCGACCCTCAGTCTCGAGCGAGCCAGCCGGCCAGCGGGCGCGCGCCCGCGCTGCCTCCTCCTCCTCCTCCCGCCCGCCCGCCCGCCGTGCCGCTCGCTCACTCCTTCGCGCGGCCGTCATCGTCGCCGCCGCCCGTCTTCCTCCTCCTCCTCCGCCCCCGCTGCCTCATCTTCCTGCCCGGCTGGCTGGCTGGCTGACTGACTGACTGGGGCTGGCTGGCGGCTCCACGGCGCAGGCCCGCTGCAGCGCAGCCGCTCTGAGGTGAGTGTCCTACCGCGCAATCTCCCAGCAGCTCCTCACTCGCCGCGCGCCAGACCCGGCGCAGCCGCAGCAAGGCGGGGGCCCCCGCGCCGCCTCGCCCGCCCCCGCCTCGGCCGCCGCGCGCGCAACCCCCCCACCCCCCACCCCGCCCTCCCGCCTCGGCCGCCCGGCCAGGCCCAGCTAGGCCTCAGGCCTGAACTCCATCGCCCATCATCCGAGGCCCGCGGCCCGGCCTAGGCGCGGAGGAGCCTCGCCCGAGTTACCCGCGCCGGGAGACGGCCGGAAGCCTCGTTTTCTCGGCCCGGGGACGCCGATTCGAGCCGCCCCACATGACTTGCACAAATAATTCGCCCCCCCCCCCAATTTCTCTCCAATGGCGCCGGCTTCCGGGAGTCACAAGTCTCCTCGTCCCATGCCTGGAAGGAGTGAGGGGGGGGGCTTCCTCTGGCCAGGAGAGCTCTGGCTGCCGAAAGCTGGCGCCGTTGGAGGGAATTTGCACAGCTGCCTTGAGCCAAAGTTGATGTTTTTCAATGGAAATAAGGGGGGGGGCTGTCAGAAAAGGGGTTCCCTGCCCCCCCCCTTCCAGCAGGCCATGACTGGCCTATATTGGGCTGTCTGTCAATGTCTGATCAAGAGAACTACAATCTGGAATGGTCTTTGGCCAGGCCCTAGGGGTTTCCTGCCCGAGTTAAGGGTTGGACTAGAAGACCTCCAAGGTCCCTTCGGACTTCTATTTTTCATTTTCTAAATTCTATTCTTTATTCTATTCTAATATTCTATTCTGGTCTATTCTTAATTCTATTTTATTCTGTTTATTATTTTCTATTCTTCTATTCTAATATCCTGTTCTAATTGTTCTGTTCTATTCTTAATTATATTTATTATTTTCTATTCTTCTGTTCTAATATCCTGTTCTAATAATCTATTCTGTTCTGTTAATTCTTTTTTATTCTAATTATTTTCTTTAGTCTTCATTCTATTTTATTCTTTTTTATTTTCTATTCTTTGTTCTAATATTCTGTTATAATATAGTCTGTTCTGTTCTATTCTTAATTCTATTTTGTTATTATTTTCTTTATTACATTTTTTACTTTCTATGTTTTATTCTAATAATATGTTCTAATCTGTTCTGTTCTATTCTTAATCCTATTTTATTCTATTTATTATTTTCTATTTTTAATTCTATTTTTTAAAATTTCTATTCATAGCCCACAAAAGCTGTCAGGGCAGGTAGTCCTTGACTTCCATCACAATTGAGGCCAAAAAATTTCCACTGCTAAGTGAGGCAGCCGTTAAGTGAGTTTTGCCCCGTTTTACGACCTTCCTAACCACGTTTATTAAACGAATCACCACAGTTGACAAATTAATAACCCTGTTGTCCAGCTTCCCCCCATTGACTTTGCTTGTCAGAAAGTTGCAGACATGACCCAGGGACCCTGCAAACGTCATAAATATGAATCAGTGGCCAAGTATCCGAATTTTGATGACGTGACCCTGGGGATGCTGCAGTGGTCATAAGTGTGGAAAAAAAGATCAAAGGCACTTTTTTTTCCAGGGCTGTGGTAACTTAAATCGTTAAACCAATGGTTGTAAATCAAGGATTACCTGTACAAAGTGGATGGGAAAAGGTGTTGCTGGACTGGTTTTAGGGAACTGGTTTTCCAAACTGATCTCTGGAATCTCTTGGATGACTATATGGACCGATCTTTCGGGGGGGGGAACCCCACTTTTTGAGTGGGGAAAAAAGTTAAAATTCCACCTAAGAGTGGATCTGTATTTATTTTGATTTTATTGGTCTTTCTGGGAGGCCTGTGATGCAGAACAGGAATCTAAATAGGATTTAGAGTGTGTACCAAGCAGTTTTTTTTTTGACCCCACTTTCTCGATCGAAAAAAAAAGGGGGTTAAATTCCATGGAAAGGCCAGTTCCGCGTTTATTTTGTTTTTTATTTGTCTTGTGGAAGAGACCCTTCGATTAAAAATTCAGGGGCCACGGGAGTCTTTTTCACCCCTTGTCTGGCTGAAGATTGCTGTTAGGGAGACTTTATTATGTGGGGGAGTGTATCATTCTTTTAAAAAGCAGGTGATGGATTTTTTTTTTATTTTTTTTTTAAAAACCATTTTATTCCTGGGACTCAAAATTTGTTCTCCAGCTTTCTTTCCTTGACATTTCATAAGCTGTGAAGAGGAGCTGGAAGACTTCGTTCCCAGGAAGGGAACAGCGGGAGGGCGGATTAGTATACCATTTATCCGATATCAAGAGGGTATCCATTTATTTCTTCATCCTGGAGAGATTCCAAATTGCTGTTTTAGTCTTCTTGCTAGCTGGTTACAAAATTAACCAGGCTGGCGCCATTGTTTGCTTCTGTCCTTTTAGGCACCCGGGTTTTTTTTGGTTAGGGGCCCCCAAGGGTGGTTATCGGATGTTCTTCCCAAATTCTGAAGTCCTTGGTGCAACCCTGAGCTGGGTTGTTTGCTTTCAGACGTTTCATGACCCATCCAGGTAACATCATCAACACTAGAAGGAGCTTATATATGTGTGAAATAATTCCACTCCTTTTTTTTACAACTGATGATGTTACTTAGTTGGGTCATGAAACGTTGGCAAGAAAATAATCCAGCATAGAGAGCACCAAGGACCCCACAGTCATTGTCGCCATCCTCCTCTCCTCCTCCTCTCCTCCACAAATCCCACTCCTTCTAGCACTGATAATGTTCCCTAGTTAGGTCATGAAACATCTGCAAAAAACCCACAAAGTTCAGAGAGCACCAAAGACCACACATTTATTTATTTGTTTATTTATTTGTTCGATTTATATGCCGCCCTTCTCCGGAGACTCAGGGCGGCTTACAATGTGTTAAGCAAGAGGAAGTTCTCCTCTTCCTCACCTCTTCCTTCTCCCTTCCACAAACTCCACTCCTTAATCCCCACTCCCTGTAGCACTGACGATGTTCCCTAGTTGGGTCATGAAACGTCAGCAAGAAAACTACCAAGCTCAGAGAGCTCCAAGGACCCCACAGTGCCTCCTACTCCTCTCTCCTCCTTCCCCTTCCCTCTCCCTTCTCCTCTCCTCCACAAACCCCGCTCTCTAAACCTCACTCCTTTCAACACTGATGACGCTACCTAGTTGGGTCGTGAAACATCTGCAAGAAAACCATCAGGCTCAAGAGAGCTCCAAGGACCTCCTCCCACTCCCCATCCCTTCTCCTTCTCCCCTCCACAAACTGATGGTGCTACTTAGTTGGGTCATGAAATGTCTGCAAAAAGCCACCAAGCTCAAGAGAGCACCAAGGACCTCACACTTCTATCCTGAGCCACCCATATTCTATTCTCCACAAATCAGGGCTTTTAGTGCACTTTATTAGGAAACTTAATTCTCCTTAGCCCCTTCCCCCCCAATACCCCCATTGATTGCACCCGCCTCTTGGCTCAGTTCATAGGGGAAGGTCCGACCAGCCCCGATATCCCCTTGTGACGCCTTTAGAACTGGCCTTGCCGTCTTTGTCTTAGCTCTCTCTCGCCAGAGGGATTTGGCATCGTGAATCATATTTATTTATTTATTTTCTCTCCCCTTGCCTTGACTCCCAGATCTCATGACTGAGCCAGGAAATGTGCAGATCATCCTCCGAGATAGGTCTGCCTCCTCCAGCAGACGGGTCCCAGAGGATCCCAGCCTGTAAAATTTGGTAGGAAAAAAAAAAATTCAAGGTCTTTTTTTTTTTTTTTGGCCCCGGAAACTCAGTCGCTCTTTTCTTTTTTCTTTTGCATTAACATGTTTATTGAGTTATCAAGTAATATAAAATGCAACTCGGAAGCTCTTGAGCAAAATTTTTAAAAAACCCAAATTCCTTGTGACTCTCCGTACAGGAGACTAGAGACTAAAGTGGGGTGATCCCGCTTTATAATAATCCACCCCAGCCAGCCTTCGGACCGCGTGCCGCGACCGATAGCCTTGAATGTTTGAGAAAAGGAGGTATCTGTGAGAGATTTCTCATTTTTTGGGGACCTCTCCAGTGGATCTGAGAAGGGGAGAAAAAAAGCCCATTTATCGTAATAGGCTTAGAAGAATGAGGCTGCAGCTGTTCTCCAAATGCGAGGATTGCAGCCGGCCTCTTGAATTGCTGGTTTTTCTGGGATTATATTGGGACAGGAGGCAGATCGGGTGCACACCACATGTATAAGACTTTGATTAAAAAAAATGTCCATTTTGTCCGGCAGGACGGTATAAACATCAGCCATCTGCTCAACCAGAAGACAGAGACTGGTGACCCCCTTATTTAGGCAAATATAGAAAGAATTGTCCTCTTTTAACGACCCCATAAACCCTTATCTGGGCAACTGAATGGAGCTGAGTGTTTTACTGGCTGGATGCCCTTCCTGTCACTAATATGGAGTTTTGTTCAGCAGAGATATTCTCATCGTGCCCAGAGAGAGAAATGTCTGCCTCTACCTAGGATCGAACTCGCAGCCTCCCGATTGTGAGGCCAGAGCTCCACCTCTAGGCCCACCGCACCACTCAAAATATAGAAAGAACGATCTCTGCTAAATTCGAATTTCTGCGCATACGATTCGGAGGGTAAAAGTCTCTCTCCATAGCGATGCAAACTTAAAATTCTTTTATTTTGAGTTCTCAGACTCGTGCTCCAGTTGCAAACAATTCTCCGATCCCGTCACAGAATACCATACAGGTAGTCCTTGACTTACAACAGCTTAACGACCATGTGACTAACTTGCCGAGTGTCTGGATTTTGACGGGGATGTTGCAACAGTCATCTGTATGAAAAGCAGTCCTAACTCACATTTTTTCAGTGGCGTGACGTCATTTCTTGGAACGGTCATTAAACGAGCTGTTGCAAGTCGGGAACTACCTGTACTCCCTCATTTTGAATTCTCTCTTGCTAAACCGAGTTTAGGATTGTTGGCAGGGATGAAGAGAAGGATCTAAACGGCTTTTAGAGGCAAGAACGGAGGATTGGATGCTTAAGCCGGTATCAGACCCTTTTTTGCAAAAAATGAATTTATCACGGAGGCAGCAGCTCCAGGCTGTTGATGAATTATAGTTATATATAGAAAATGAGATATGCAAGTTTTGGTGTATTCGGGTCTTTTCCCATGTAAGATTGAGAGTATCTTGGCTTTCGTAAATTTTCACGGGTAGAGGTATGAGATAAATGAGATGTATATATATATATATATATATATATATATATATATATATATATATATATATATATATATATATATATATTAAAAAAGGACAGGAAATGATTCAAGACGAGAGCAAGGCCTTCGGTGCAACCCTACACCACCTTGCAAGTTTACTTAAAGAGTAGATACAACCAACTCACATTTCTCCTGCTAGTGGTTGACCACAGGGTGATCGGAGAGTTTCTGAAGAGCCTGTGCAGAGTTTTTGCTTTCAAAATGTTGGAACAAGAATTTGGTGATCTCTGCAGCTGGTACTCGGAAGGCAATATTGGAATTAGAATAACAAGAGTTGGAAGGGGCCTCGGAGATCTTCTAGTCCAACCCCCTGCTCAGGCAGGAAACCCTAGACCAATTCAGACCAATGGTTGTCCAATCTCTTCTTAAAACCTCCAGTGAGGAAGGAAGGAAGTAAGGAAAAAGAATAGCAGAATAACAGAGTTGGAAGGGACTTCAGAGGTCTTCTAGTCCAACCCCCTGCTCAGGCAGGAAACGCTAAACCATTTCAGACAAATGGTGGTCCAATCTCTTCTTAAAAACCTCCAGCGTTGGAGCATTTACAACTTCTAGAGGCAAGTAATTCCACTGGTTAATTGTTCTCACTGTTAGGAAGTTCTAGGTTGCTTCTCTCCTTAATTAGTTAAAATGAACATTCCTCACCCAAGTGACTGATTTTAGAATAATAATACCGCTAGTCCTCTCTTAACAGACATTCGTTTAGTGACTGCTTGAAATTATGATGGCACTGAAAAGAGTTACAATCCTTGCAGCATCCCCGTGCCCACATGTTCAAAATTCAGACGCTTGGCAGCTGACTCACACTTACGACAGTTGCAGTGTCCCGGGGTCATGTGATCCCCTTTCGCAACCTTCTGAAAAGCAAAATCAAAGGAGCCAGATTCACCAAACAGCTGCGATTCATTTAATAGATGCAGTCATTCACTTAACTGTGGAAGGAAAGGTCGTAAACTGGAGGCAAAAATTACTTGTCTTGCTTAGCAACATAAATTTTGGGCTTGACTTTGGTCGTAAGCCGAGGACTACCTATAATCGCATTTCAAATCCAGAAAATAGTGTTCGGTATTCATGTACAGGTAATCCTCGAGTTACGACCACACATGAGGCCAAAATTTATGTTGCTAAGTGACACATTTGTTAAGTGAGTTTTGCCCCGTTTTACGACTTTTCCTGCCACAGTTGTTAAGCGAATCATGGCACTTGTTAAGTGAGGAACACGGTTGTGAAGTGAATCTGGCTTCCCCCGTTGGCCTTGCTCGTCAGAAGGTCCCAAAATGGGATCATGTGACCCCGAGACACTGCGACCGTCATAAATACGAACCAGTTGCCAAGCATCTGAGTTTTGATCCCGTGACCATGGGGATGTTGCAACGGTCATAAGGGTGAAAAATGGTCGTAGGTCACTTTTTGCAGTGCTGTTATCACTTCGGTCACTAAGTTGAACTTTTGTAAGTTGAGGACTCCCTGCATTAGGTATGTTCATTGCCTTGAGTTACCTATAGAGGAGAAAAGGCAGGATAAAAATCTAAGAAATAAAATAATAAACAGAACCGCTCTAACTTCGAACGGTCACTAAACAAACCGTTGTAAGTTGAGGAATGCCTGTATAGCAGGAACTGTTCCTTATATTGTGGTTAGCCACGCACATTAAAACCCAATCAATATTTAACAGTTATTTCAGTTTTTATTGCACCTTCCCTTCCGAGAAACTCGAAGCAGAGTTCACGTGACCATAGGGACCCTGCAACTCTGAAAAATGGTCATAAGTCACTTTTTCCGGAACTGTCATAACTCTGAACGGTCACTAAATGAACTGTTATAAGTCAAGGACTACTTTTTTTTTTAGGCAGTGCAAATGTTGTGGCTTGCGATGGGTCCCAGAGCAGTGAAAAACACGCCTTGCTTAATCTTTTAAATTTGAATTGTTATCTTGCAAAACTCCCTTCTGGCCTTGGGCAAAACCGGCTTGCTCGGAGCTGATAAGGCCTTCCAAGATATCTCTCTCTGCAGCACCAAGTTGGGAGAAGCTGTTGCAAAGTCCAAGGAGCAGGATTTGAATTCCCCCTCCCCGCCGTAAACGAAGGCCCTGCTTTCGTTCCCACCTACAGGTAGTCCTCGACTTACAAACAGTTCACTCAGTGACCATTCAAAGTTACAACGGCACCAAACAAAAGTGGCAGGACAATTTTTCACACTTCGGACCAGTGATGGTATTCAGCCGGTTCGGGAAAACTGGTAGTGGCCGGCAGTATGCCATCCTATCTAGCCACGTTACGTCCGGATGCTTGACAAATGACTCACATTTACCGTGTTTCCCCGAAAATAAGACCTCCACAAAAATATTTAACCGCATGTGCAGCCGGTCCCCGCCATTTCCTCTGGTTAGGGTTAGGGAGACTAGCTGGAAATCGGGTAAGATGGCAAGAGGAGCCCTGTCTTGTTCCACACGCCCCAAAATAATAAAACCTCCCCGAAAATAAGGCCAAGCGCTTATTTCAGGGTTAAAAAAAATATAAGACAGGGTCTTTTTTTCGGGGAAACACGGTATGACAGTTGCAGAATCGCTTGGTCTTATTTTGTGACCTTCTGACAAGCAAACTCAACGGGCAATTCAGATTCTCTTAACAACCACGTGACTAACAGCTGCAGTGATTCGCTTAACAACTGTGGCATGAGAGGTGGTAAAACAGGGAAAAAAATTCACTTCATAAGTACCTCACTCAAGCGACAGAAATTTAAGGCTCCGTTGTGGTTGTAAGTTGAGGACTACCTGTTTGGTGGCTAGGATAGCCAATTTTCATATATAGGTAGTCCTTGACTTGGAACGATTCACTTCCTGGGCAAAGTTTTAACAGCACGAACAAAAAAATGTGTTCACACTTAACGACCGTTGCAGCATCCCTGCGGCCATGTGATCAAAATTCAGACGCTTGTCAACTGACTCATATTTACGATGGGTCGTGGTGTCCCGGTGTCCCACGATCCCCTTTTGCGACCTCCTGACAAGCAAAATCAACAGGGAAGCCAGAGTCACTTAATAACCGTAGGACAAACTTAACTGCAGTGATTCACTTAACAGCGAAAGAAAGGTCATAAAATGGGGCAAACCTCACAACTGTCAGAATCAGAATAGAGCTGGAAGGGACCTTGGAGGTCTTCTAGTCCAACCCCTTGCTCAAGCAGGAGACCCTACACCATTTCAGACAAGTGGCTGTCCAGTCTCTTCTTAAAAACCTCCAGTGATGAAGCACCCAAAATGTCTTGAGGCAGGCAGTTCCACTGGTTAATTGTCTTACTTTAGCAATGGAAATGGTGGGTTTCATTGTGGCCATAAGTAAGGAGTGGTGCAGTGGCCTAGAGGTGGAGCTCTCACCTCACAAATCAGGAGTCCGTGAGTTCAATTCTAGGTAGAGGCAGATATCTCTCTTTCTGGGCACAATGAGAATAGATCTGCTGAACAAAACTCCGCATTGGTGACGGGAAGGGCATCCGGCCAGTAAACACTCAGATCCATTCAGTTGCCGGACTCCACCCCGATGCAAGGGACTATGGGGTCGTTAAAAGATGGTGATGATGATGATTGCGACCATAAGTCAAGGACTACCTGTATTATTATTATTTCTTAAGTTTACATGCTACTCAATTTGGGGCGGTAATAAATCGAAACTGTCCAGATGGCAGACCCTGGGAGGAGGAAGCGGCTTCCAGCATCCTAGTAAATAACACGGTTGAATCAAAGGAACCTCCTGGGCCAAACCTTCAAGATCAAATTACCTGGACAGGTGTTGTCAAAGACAGACACGCCCCGACACCCCCCCCAGGCCCTATGCTGTGAAGGGCTTTATAGTTAGCAACCAACACCTTGAACTGCACCCGGAAGCAAACTTAACAACCCAAAGGATAGGTAAGCTATAATACGGATAGTCCTCGACTTACAACAGCCCGTTTAGTGACCGTTCAAAGTTACAACGGCTCTGAAAAAAGTGACAACCATAGCAGCAGTGCTGGGTTTAAAAAATTTTTTACTACCGGTTCTGTGGGCGTGGCAGGGGAAGGATACTGTAAAATCTCCATTCCCACCCCACTCCAGGGGATGGATACTGCAAAATCCCTATTCCCACCCCACTCCAGGGGAAGGATATTGTAAAATCTCCATTCCCACCCCACTCCAGGGGAAGGATACTGTAAAATCTCCATTCCCACCCCACTCCAAGGGATGGATACTGCAAAATCCCCATTCCCATCCCACTCCGGGGGAAGGATATTGTAAAATCTCCATTCCCACCCCACTCCAGGGGAAGGATACTGCAAAATTCCCATTCCCACCCCACTCCAGGGGAAGGATACTGTAAAATCCCCATTCCCACCCCACTCCAGGGGAAGGATACTGTAAAATCCCCATTCCCACCCCACTCCAGGAAAAGGATACTGCAAAATCCCCATTTCCTCCCGATCAGGT